>JAGFMF010011397.1:12615645-12712591 GCA_019455555.1 Galemys pyrenaicus
CCACAGAGAGCGGGGAGCAGAACAGGCAGATCAACTGAAGTACACTGCTGAGGGCAGCAGCGGGCACAGCAGGAGAGGTCTGCCGCACCATGTGGGTCCTCTCCCTGGCCAGGGATCGAACTCATCATGCTGCAGTGGCTGCGGTTTGCTTCAGTGTGTTGCTTAACCCACTGCGCCACCAGGGAGGCCCCCAAGAGTAATTCTTAAAAGCATTTCTTCCAAGGACTTATTGTGAGCTTTCTTGTCTTTTCTGCTCCTGTTCTTGCTCTGCCATCACGCCCTGTACTGAAAAGATACTGCCACCTCCCCAGCAAATAGACCTGGCCTACTGAGAAGAAAGGCAGGTGGTTCCCCTTTGCCTGTCTGGGAGTATGCAGTATGCACATAAATACACACATATATATGTGTGTGTGTATATATATATTCATATACCTATACCTAGGAGTGGAATTAATGGGTTATATGGAAACTATTTTACTTTGAGGAACTGTAAAACTTTTCAAAGCAACTATACCATTTTCCATTCCCACCCAACAGTGTGTAAGGGTTCCAGTTTCTCCATATCTTCACCAACTTTTTACCTCTTTTTTTGATTACAGCCTTGCTAGTTGGTTGATGGTTGGTATGAAGTGGTATCGTTATGGTTTGATTTTTATTGGAGTCATACATTTTTATGCTTTAGCTTTTTTTTTTTTTTCTCATTATATCAGTTGCCTGATTATTTCTGATTGTTTGTGTGCGTGTGTTTCTTAAAATGACAGTTTGGAGAATAAGAGTATGTGTGTATGTGGGCAGGCAGAGTGGTTTCGCATTTTTTCCCAATTTTTACAAATATTTTGCTTCAATTCCTATTTTCTGGCTGCACTACAGGGTGGTGGCCTTGTCCATGTCACCTGTGGATGACACTTTCATTTCTGGGTCTCTTGATAAGACCATTCGACTCTGGGATCTCCGGTCTCCTAATTGCCAGGTAAGAATACCTTATAATTACAATTTTAGTGTTTTTTTTATAGATTCACTCTTTCAGGAAGGGGAAAATGGTGGTTCCATTGGGATCCCAGAGTCTTTTTGAACTTCAGAGGAAACCTGTTTTTCTGGTAGGTAGCTGACAATTAAGCAAATACTCTAACCCAGTGCATACTGCCTTATGCTGCTCTGTGGTTAATTTTAAAATTCAGTGTCTGTAAGATTGTAGAGTTAGAGATGATCTGAAATCAGTTTTATGGAGACCTATTTTTTTAAAACCTTAGTTTTATGGTCACTTTTTCCATTCTGTAGGTAGGTTTGTACCTGTGTCTTTTCTGGTTGTATCATCAAGCGTATAACGTCAGGAGAAGTATGTTATATACTAGTAGTGGTCACTCATTTTGTGTCTTATTTCTTTTCTCTTAGGGCCTCATGCATCTACAAGGCAAGCCAGTTTGTTCTTTTGATCCAGAAGGGTTAATTTTTGCTGCAGGTGTCAATTCTGAAATGGTCAAACTTTATGATCTTCGCTCTTTTGATAAGGTAAATCTTTGAATCTTTGCGCTATCTTGATGTTATGGAAGTTTTGAAGGGTGAGTTGGACATTTAAGAGTCTTCTCTGTGGTGGAGGGGAGGTCTCTGTAGATACTAGAGCATGCCAGAGCAATTCATCCTCATTATCCTTACTTAAAAAGGAATTTAAAGGTATAATGAGAGTTGACTCTGGCAGAAGGAATTGTTGATTTGCCTTAGGCCTGAGGCTGCTCTTTTTATCTTTTGCAGGGGCCATTCGCAACCTTTAAGATGCAGTATGATAGGACTTGTGAATGGACAGGACTTAAGTTCAGCAATGATGGCAAACTCATTCTCATTTCCACCAATGGCAGCTTCATCCGTCTCATTGATGCTTTCAAGGGAGTGGTGATGCACACATTTGGGGTGAGCTGATA
Source organism: Galemys pyrenaicus (assembly GCA_019455555.1). Classification (NCBI taxonomy): domain Eukaryota; kingdom Metazoa; phylum Chordata; class Mammalia; order Eulipotyphla; family Talpidae; genus Galemys; species Galemys pyrenaicus. Next base: position 12,617,562 of record JAGFMF010011397.1, read on the forward strand.
ACCTTTGAGGATTGCTGTTTCCATGCTTATACCTCCTGGCCTGAGGATTGTATTAGCAAACTGATGGAAACTCATAGTTACCCTCAATTCACTTGGATTTTGTTCATGCACATGAACTTACCTCCTTTGGATTCTGGCTTTCACCCAGTGACCCAAATTTGGTGTTTCGACATAAAACATTTTCTTTGCCCTATGAATATGCATTTGGAGATAAAGGAATTAATTGTAAAGGGTAGTTGCAGAAGTTGGAACTTTGCTGCCCTGTGCATGAGGAAAGGGCTTCATAGAAAGCAAGGTGATACACATGTTGGGACAGTGTTTCTAGGCAGTTATTTTTTGTTAATGGCCCTGTAACAAGAACTGTTGTGCTTCTTTTAGGGTTATGCGAACAGCAAAGCTGTCACACTGGAAGCCTCTTTTACTCCAGACTCCCAGTTTATTATGATTGGTAAGTTTCCCTTTTTTCCCCTTAGGGGTTATTTCCCTAGTGTGCATTTTTTTATATTGATTTTGTTAGCTTTAACTGTTACTACTCTTTTGATAGACATTCTCAGATTTCTGTGTAGCATATTATGCCAATTTTGCAGTTCTTTACTGGGCCTGGACCTTTGACGTTGGTCTTCCCTAGACCAGCAGTAGAGTCAACCTCTGTAAGCACTCTTACTAGTAATACTAACTCTCTGGCTAGTATTCAGTTGCATTCAGTTGTCTTAGTGGCTAGATATTGGAAGGATAATAGTAGTGAGCTCCCTTTTTAAATGTGAAAACTGAAGTTAGAGAGGAAGTGACTTGCCAATAACAGATAGCAAATAAAATCAATTTGCAACGTATCTTCACTGCCATCACCTTCCTCTTTCTACTGAGGACTAGGTCCTGAAGCTTGGTCTTACTCCAGATGTCAATTAATTTTCCTACTTGTGTTTGTATTGTGCTTTGAGTTGTATTTTCCTTGAATATTTTCTTTAGGTTCAGAGGATGGCAAGATCCATGTCTGGAATGGAGAGAGTGGTATAAAAGTAGCTGTGCTAGATGGCAAACACACCGGCCCTATTACCTGTTTGCAGTTTAACCCCAAGTTCATGACCTTTGCCAGTGCATGTTCCAACATGGTATGTGAATAATAGGAGATGTCCTCCACCTAGGAACCCTTTCCATTTGAAATGGTGGTGTCTTAAGGAGCACAGCAAGCTGTGTTTTAACCAGGTTCACCCAAGCTGATGCTTTTCAACTGGTGGCTTCCCTATTTAATCTCCTAGTGTCTTATCTATAATTGGACTAGTCTTGCACTTTTATACTTTCCATGATCTGGAATACCTCTGAGCTTCCCTGGAAAATACAAACCAAGCTTTGCTCTGGCACTTGGTTTTCTATTCAAACTACCTGGGGCCATACTTGACAACTTTTGGCTTCTTAAAATGCTTTTAATCAACTTTTTGAGCTGCATTCTTTTAATTTTCCATTCCTCTAAGTTTATGCTAAAATTTTCAGATGGTTAATAAATAGAACTCACTAAGAAATTCCACCAGGCCCTTGTCTCTTCCTAGGTAACACAGCAGAGCAGAGCATCAGGGAGCCTCAAATTCGTTTCCTCATGAGTATTTAGGGATGAGAGATTTCACTACTAGCCTAACAACATGTTGTGCTCTCCCACCCCATCCCCATTTTTAAACCAAGAAAATACTGTCAGAGCAAAAGTGAAACAAAACCATCCAGTCCAGTCCCTCATTTTTCACAGCTGATGAATAAAAGGGACTGCCTGAGGACACCTAGTAGATTAGCACTACTACCCAGACACCTGCCTACTGTACAGTACCACTTTTTTCTTAATCTTAGATCACTGTGGTAGAAAGTAAAGAGAACCAGCTTCATGCAGAGACGGGGCTATTTCTGCTACCATAGATTACCAGAGAGGGTTGGTCAGGAGGGAGGCCCACCAGCCATAACTCTTCCACCTTTGGCATTAGATACTTTGATGCTGTGGGGAGGAATAAGAAGAACCCTCAACCGTGAATACGAACAAGGCTTGGCTTTTTAAAGTTGACTTATGTTCTCGTTCCAGGCCTTCTGGTTGCCCACCATTGATGACTGACACTGATGCTGCTCGGCTGTTTCTGTACAGTGAGGGTGGCCAGCAGGAAAAAACTCAGAGGGGACTGAGATACTAGTGGGATTGGATCACTTGACTGAGCAACCTTCCACATGGCCTGCCTATGGATACGCTGTACATCTGCTAAAAGAAAAAATAACTCTGCCGAGCTGCTTCAAAAGGACTCTCGGTGCGGCGGTTTCGTTTGGGACTCAAATTTTCCAGCTGTTATTGCACCAAGCTCCTCCAGAGGAGTGACCAGACTCATGATTAGGGTATAGTGGGGCCCTCAAGACGCCTTCAATTTTGAATGTATTTGCTGCTGAGGAGCTGGTGAAGTTGATAATTCTGCACATCCCTTCCCCACCCCATAAATGCATGGGAAGCCACAGTTCTGGTTTTGAGATGCTAAGGCAGCTCAGAGCCCCTTGCCCTCACCCTGCATGTCTTGTTACTGGGTCTCCCCTTGTCATTGTGGCATTACTCCACAACCATCATGTTACTTAGGTGCCAAACATTTACAGAAGTAAGTCTTCATATATTGTGGAGTCATAAAGGGACAGGTACAGAAGGACCTTGCTCCCCAGAAAAGCCTTGCAAGTTAGTCTCTGATGGTGGATACTGTGGGCATGCCCCAGGCTCTGGGTGTTGAATGGGAAAAAGCCTAAGAGCCTGAAGGGAATGAGGGGTCGCAGATGAGTTCCTAGGACTGGGAGGCTTAACAGCAACCTAGTGTGGTCCCTTACCATCAAGTTAGACCCTCGGTCCTCTTAGGTGCCTATGGAGCTTGGTTGTGTACAGAAGTACGGTAGGAGTCTTATTTTGTACATGAGATACATCACGCTTTCCTGTGGGCCAGTATTGTAAAGTGAATCTGAGTTGTTTACACTGATACCTCCCCTGCCCACCACAAATTGTGTACATAAGCTCCAAATAATACCACTCCTTCCCTAGCTCTCAACTAAGAGCTGACTCTAGGCCTGTGTTATATGTTATATCTAGCCTTTTTATATATGAGCTGGAATTCTGTTGTTTGTATTTTAGCAAAGTGTGTACATCATTCAGATATATCTATATATGCATATGTATACATGTATGCATATATAGATATATTTCAAAAGATCTCATTTCTCAGAGTTCAGCCGAAGGAGATGGAGCCCTGCAGCCCAGGAGAAAGACTGCATCCTTGCTAATAGTATTTGCCACAAGTGTTAGTGAGTCTTCCCTATAACCTTTTTTTCATTTGGGAGACTGAATGAAGCAAAGCTTCAAGTGTTTTCTATTCCCATGGCAGCTAAGTAAGGGTCCTGGAATAACTCTCGTGTTCCTCAAGCCACACTTTGGGGCCCTCTCTGCAGTATTAGCCCCCTTCTTGCCTAGTGACGCTCTGTCTGCGCCTGTATGTGTGTCAGTCACTTTTGCATGCCTTTTGTGTCTGGCTTACAGCATTTGGGGACAGGATGCTGGGACCCAGAGCATTTTCAGTTTGTGTAAGGCTTCTTTGTCATCCTATTTATTCAGGATGTCTGCTTTCTTTCCCTTGGCTTTTCTTGGGAGAAGGGATCCTGATCAGGGTTGAGATGAGCAACAGCTGGCTCATAGCCTTTTCTTCCCCTGTGAGGCCCCTCTTAGAGCAGGATCAGTGACATGTTACTGCTTTAAGTTCCCAAACAAATGTTTAAGCAGATCCAGAAACGGGCTTAGCAAGGTTAGGTCCTGCTAATGACTACCTATGTGTTAGTGACAAAGGAAACTTACTGCTGTTGAGCAGAAGAAATAGGCTGTGAATTGCTCACAATTTTGTGCTCACAAATTTTGCCATTTTTTAAAAAATTTGTTCCTCAAAGGGCAAGAGGCATATACCTTTCTCAAATGTAGATTGGCAACTGCAGCTTCTGTGGTGCCATCCATGATACAGTTGGCTCCAAAACTTGGAGGGACTTTTAGAAACCAAATGATCTGAGCTACTACTGCTCACTCCTGGCTTCCTAATAAAGAAAATTCATGGTAGGAGTAACTGTTCAGAGAGAGTGCTTATAAAACTGGGTTAACAAGGAAGGCTGCGTAATGAAACATACCTGCAACCAGAGTGGCCACCTAGCATGACTTGCCTGTCAGCAGATTATCTGTATTGAGTTCCTTTGTATTGAGAGCTGACATACCATGTCCTTTAGAAATATGCACTGTGTGACCTCTCTTTATGGGACCTGTTGCTGCAGAACTGACTCCTGAGTTGGGAAGGAAAGGAGAAAAGATGCAGCTAGAAGTAACCAGAGATGTGATGGTGGGGAAAAGGGGAGAAAGAGGTTGAGGGCCAGGGCTGCAGGGATGCCCTCGGTGGGAGCCAGAGGTGCTCAAGCACTCCAAAGGGGTAGGGGGAGGACCGCTCTCCATGCTCTCGAGCATCAGGGCCAAAGCTACGGATTTTTATGTGACACTGCACTGCTCAGCCACCAGCCAGTGGGGTATTGTTTTTAAACCTGTTGTAATCATAATTAATCCTCATTAAAAGAAGTTTAGGAGTTGTAAGAGGAATCAGTTTGCCACCCAAATGCTACCACTATAATCTTTTGGTGTTAAATGTTCTTCTAGATCTATCTGTGCATAGACTTTTGGTGTGTTTACATAGTTGTTATTCTACTGTATATACAATTTTATGTCCCTTTTGTACTTAACATATAAACATTTTTTCCATGTTATCTGTCTTAAACAGAATTGTATGGCTGCAACCTCTTCCATTGAACTTACATAGCATTGTTGGGTTTCTAGAGTTGGTGGGAGGGATGGTTTGTCACCTGTTAATCCTCCTGGCTCACACTGGGATTCCCTGTAATGCCAAATGGATGAATTTTGGACTTCTGGTGCTGCTTCCAACTGCCTTTGTGACTAAGGCTGGTGAATGGTGGGCAGAACCTCTAGACCCAGCCCTCAAACCATAACAGCCTGAGCCTTCTCAACCCATGCTCTAATAAGCTGTCATAGGGCCAGAAAAAATTGACTAGGACAAACCAGCCCAAGCCAACCATGATCGTCAAAGATTGCATTTGGCACATACTTAAGGCTGCTTTTCATGTTTCACTGTTCTTTCAACCCTTGATCAGGTTGGCAGCCTCTAGCTGAGATAAGATTGGTTCTGCTAGGGCCTGGCTTCTTAGGAGCAAGGGTAGTTGAACCTCTTTGAGGCTTCTGCACAATTTTGACATTAATCCTGGTCCATTGGTTGATAACCCATTGTCCCTGGCCATGAGTTCTTACTTTCCTGCCTGCCTCTTCTCTGGCCCTCCCTGAACCAGAGAGGAAGACAATCTTGCGATTGCTACTTTGCCCGTGGTCATTGGAGGTTGGCCAAAGGTTCTGAAGGGTGGCAGAGATTATAGCTCAGCTTGTGAATGGCAGGCTTTGTGTAGACTCTCCTGCCACACTGCTCCAGGAAAGAGCTCCCCTCACTGCCTGAAGACTGTTTTTGGCTCTGCTGAAAGTAACAGGTCAGTATGGCTGCCCTACAGTAGCCACTCCCTCTCAGCCTGCTCACATTTGAGAGACCCTTTTCCCAAGCATATGCATTCTGTGAAGAGTAAAAAAAAAAAAACAGGTGGGCTGTGGGTGCAAGCTGGCTCAGCAGTTGGTGTGGGGGAGAGGCAGGCACAGGATGCTGCCCACACTTTGCTGGGGGGTGGGGCAGAAGGGAGGAGATTGCTGAGGAAGAAGGAAGTAAAACTGATTTAGGCTGCTTAACTAGCTGAATAAACCTTTTGAATTTCCTAGCTGCCTAACTAGAGTTCTAGAGGGGCTGGCTAGCGTTTCTGAAGCCAGTCAGTTGTCAGGACCTAGTTGTGGACAAATGTATAAAGACCCAGGAATGCTGGGCTTTGGAAAAAGAAAGTTTGTAGTTTTTCCTCTCTTCCCTGAAGAACATACAAGAAAGGGGGTCTAAAAGTCTCCCCAGTGGATGAGATAGATGTTTTAGTCTGGATTCTGGGGCCCTTGATCCTCTCTTTCCTGGCTGCAGTACAGGGCATTAGATTGCCTGGAAAACCATTTCAGTTGTAAATAAAGGAGAAGCTGGTGAGAGAAGTCAGGTAAGGCTAAAGTCAAGGAGATGGTCGCCTTCTAATTCAAGTACTTGCAAGGTATCTGAGCCTTGGCAAGTGCTAGATTATAAATCTTGTGGGGGAGATGAAGAACTCAAGTTTCAGAGGCTCAGCTGATTTGTCTCCAGCTAAGACCAGCTTCACAGAAATTCACATCCAGAAACAAGTTAAAAGGCAGCCCTCTGGTACCTTCAGACCGGAGCTCACAGATGGTGGAGACCTCTGTTCTGTTCTCAGAGCAACAGTTCTCTCACTGGGCTCACTGTCAAGCTGGGAACTAGGGAGGCCACAGAGAAAACAGTCCTGACTGCAAGCTTGCAAGGTGGAGCTTGGACCAAGTCTCTGGAAGCTAACACGAAAGCAAAAGGTGTACTGTAATGCCAAACTACAGAAATTCACAGTTCACAAAGGCTCGTCTGCACTCAAGGGTTTAATAGCAGAGGTAATGAGTAACAAAGTCATCGTTGGGACATCAGCCTAAAGCGGGACGATACAATCTGAGGGCATTCCCCACTCAAGCCATCCCCCTTTACCCGACTAGCCTTACAACTTGTGCCTCTCTGAGGCAAGTGGAGCAGGGCAAGACCTGAGCTATTCTCTCCCTAGGGGCTGCTTTCAGATGGCTATTCAGCAGATGTGAGGCAACCCACACCTTGCCATAAAGCACCCTGTGTGGGCTTTGGGGGGCGTTATGTGGATTCCCTGACACTCATGGACCGGTGACCTGGGTCCAAACACAAACTCTTTGTCCCCGCTGACCTCCTTGAATATTCTTAGCCTGGGTGAGTCTGTCTGGGAATAATATATGGGCTATTAAGGATTCTGTCTGAGGAGCCTCAAGTGGGTTTCCAAAGTTGTAAAATGCCTTTGCCAGAAGGATGTTGCCAATAACATCTTTCTTACCCCACCTGCCAAAGAAGACCTAGTGAGCTAAGCTCTCCACACTTCCAACTCTTTCTGCCTGGTATAAATGCTCCCTTTGAAATGGGTTTGGGTGGAAGGTGAGAACCTTATGCTGTGACTGGGGGCAAGGTGCTGCTGGTCAGAGTGGAGAGAGGCCCAGGCAGGACCAGGAGCGGTTCTTGAATGCAGTGTCTGAATCCTCTCAGTGGCTAAGGCTCCCTTGACCTTGACTGTGCAAGGGAATCACGAATACAGAGATGTCGTCGTAGGATACCTGACCTTCCCCTGCTGGACCGTTGTCCTTCCCCTGTGTGCTGTGTATCAGCATTTGGGCCAGCTCCGAGAACCTGTGGAGACCATCCTGCAGATGTACTTCAGGGGCAGTGCAAAAGGCAAGGCCATCCCTAAGGAAGAACTTGCTGGACAGGGCTGGACTTTCAAGGACACCCAGCAAAGCGGTCTGATGGGGACCAGGCAAGCTCTAAAGATTTTAGGATCCACAGTCACCCCCAGAAGCTTGAGATAGCTCAATTTCTAGTCAGCTACCCTGAGCTAGACTCATCGTCAGTGCTGTCTCCTCAGCTCTAACTACTTGATGTTACTGTGGCACCAACCCAGGCTTAGGAATGTTCCTAGCAGCTACAGTACCTGTGAGGGTCCTCACGGTTGCCAGGGAGGAAGCTCCGTACCAGCCGTGCCACTTGCTCATTGGACAGGACATCCCAGAGCCCATCAGTTGCCATAACAACCACATCCTCCTCCTGTAGCTCCAGCTGGTCCACATCCAACACTATCACCTGCAAAGTCAAGCCTGAGGATCCTCAGCATCCCCTTCCCAGATCCCACCAGCTTCCTCATCTGCCTTTCTGTGTGGATGGAAGCTGGGTGGGCTGTTGCACCCTCACCTGTGGGACCGAGAGCAAGAAGGGCTTGAGCTGGATGTTTGTGTCCAGGACTGTGAGCTGATGGTCTCCTAGGCCCCGGGAGACGGCCAGTGTTCCCAGTAACCGAGCCTAGGGACAAGGGAGGTGTGAGGTGACAGCAAACAGCACCAGCAAATGCACAAGTAGAGCACACTGAGGGAGGTGAGCTATGCCCTTGGGAACCCCAGGCTAAGGGAAAAACATCCTGTGGGCTTGGAGCAGGTCCTAGGACATCAGCGATGGCCCAGCACAAGGCACAAAGGCGCTCCCACCTCTGCATGGGGAAAAGAAGAGGGAGTCTTGGAGGGGGCCATTCACTGACCTGCCTACCCTGTCCCTGGATCAGTGGGTACTTGAGATCCGACTTCTCCACGCACTTGTAGCTCCTACCAGGAGCAGACCCAGCATCAACCCAGGCCTTACTCCTCACCTCATCACTCCCAACACACTGTCCACCCTGCCCAGGTGGGAGGAGACTGCCCCAGGGCTGTCCCTCCCCATTGTGTCCCCACTCTCCACTCTGCTCACCAGCCGCTCATGTGGTGATCCCGGAACAAAACTTTCTGCCCCAAGTCATCCCCCTTCAGCCTTCGAGGAAACTCCAATCGGGTGAACTCACCAGCCAGAAGCTCAGGGTAGACAAAAGCCTGGGGTAGGGAGGCCCCACTCAGATCACACTCCCTCTGGTGACCCCACACCTAGGAGTTGGAGCTCCATAGTTTCCCTCTACCTAAGGTACCTACCAGCTGCTGAATTCGCTGTCGCTCAGTCCCTGGGGTGAACTCAGAACTCAGTGGCCGTACCTCATCTCTCCGCACCAGGATGGCTCTGGATGGGTTGGGGGAAGAGAGGGAGAGGCCTGTGGGATAGCCTCCACCCTCACCAATGACGTTCCTCCTGCAAGCCCCTCACCCAACCAGGAGCCATCTCTGCCCATGCCAATCCCTTGTTTAAAGCCCTCCACGGCTGTTTTAGGCTGCAGTCATGGGCCTTTCGGTCTCAACCCTTCAACCTGGCATCCACATCTACTCTCACACTTGTCACACTCCAGGCACACAAACAACTCAGCCAGTCAATCCTACCTATTTTCTTCACTTTGACCCTTTCGCTGTTCCCACTGCTTCTGGTGCCTGCCTTCCCACCTCACAGGGCTCACTCACCTGCTGTCTCCGGCATTGGCCACGTAGAGCTTTCCCTGCAGGGACACAGCCACCAGAGCCGTGCAGCCGCCCATCTGGCCTGAGGCCTCCAGCTCCCGCCCGATCACCTCATCCTGGGCAAACCAAGTCCATTTTAGCTGCTGCTTGTACCACTACCACACCACTCTGTCCCCAATTCCCACTTCCCCATCAGCAAGCCTGGCAGTCCCAACCCACAATCCAGCCATAACTCCAGGGTCCTTATGGTCAGGAGAACTAGAGGTAGCCCATGGGAAAGAAGGAAGTCAGCACAGCTACTCAAAACTGAGGAAGAGAAACCAGTCCCTGTACCAAGGACCGACAGGGTGTGCAATGAGATAATGCAGGTAAAAGTATCTAGAACATAGTAGGTGCTGGATCAATGGGGGCAGACAAGGATAACCATTAACAATAAACAACCCAATCTTCCCAATCCAAAGATCCAGGTGACCACCATCATGTGCAGGGCTGCCCCACACTCCGAGCTCCCTCTGGTCCCTGGGAGTAAAACCGTCCCTCCTTCCCCAAGCAAAGGACACACTCACACATTCCTGGAAGGCGCTCTCCAGAGCCCCAATTACCAAGTCTTCTGCCCTAATGCCTTTTTCCTCCACAAATTGGGGGTCACTGGAACAAACACAATGGCCACTGAGGTGCATGGGGGGCTGAGTGGCTGCCATGGCCTCTACCACAGCTTCCAGTTGCCGGCGCAGGCAGGAGTGCAGGGTGTTGGCAGCCAGAATGGCTGCAGCGGGACCTCCGTGCCCATCAAACAGGGCCCAGTAATGACCCATCAGGAACTGTACAGAAAGGACTAGGTATCAGGCTCTGCCTGCCTTTCCTGGTTGTCCCCTGTCCAGAATGAGGCAGCAGGGCAAGAACCTCAACCTGCAATCCCGGCCCCAGTCTTGATCCCAGCCTTCAAAGAGGAGCTCAAGCCTGGCTGTGCTCACCTCCTCTGAGCACAAGGTCAGCCACTCCTGATCCTCTTCAGTCTCAAATGTACATCTCCGGATACACAGCTTCCCACAGGCAGCCTGATCCTCATTGAACTCAGATTTCTCTGCATTGATGATCCTGAGGCCAAGAAGTGATCAGTGACCCTTCAGGACACACCCATGTCCCTGTGAGCACAGACCAGAGCTGAGCCCCCCATGTGTCCCTGACACACCCAAGACAAACATGGTGCACATTTACTAACTGCTGGGACAAAATTCAACTCTCTGGAGCTGAACTAGACTGGGAGGTAGAGGTAGGAGATCCCGATCCCTGACCCATACAGCACAACCACAACCTTGTGTGAGTTACACGAGGTGAGTTACGCGAGTGTGGTTGAGAGGAGCTCCAAAGCCTTGAACTCTGGAATTTCACAGTGTTCCTGCCTCATTTTGGAAACCCATGGGGTTCAGATCCTTCCTGACCCACAACCTTCTCTGAAGTAGGTTGGCATCCTCAAGAAAAGAGGCGGCTAAGAGTCCTAAGGTGCAGGCAAGAGGGGGTTCTCCACAAGGTGGGGGCTGGGGAGAGTCTCACTAACTTAGCCACCGTTCTAGGTCAGCGTGGGACCCGGGGTCGCGGTGGGGAGCCAAGGGTACCCGGGACAGGCACCTCGGGGATGGGTTCACTCACTCGGCGTAGCCTGCGTTCCAGGGCAGTGCGCGGCCTCGCGCTGGGCTGCGCACTGGGCGGGCGTCCGGGCGGCGCGAGGCGTCGGCGGTACAGGGGCCCGAGCCGGAGCCACGCAGGAAGCGGGGCCGCCGGTAGGGCACCGGGCTGGCGCGCGGCCTGGGCGGACGCTGGGCTGGAAGCTGAACCCCCGGCAGCAAGCGGCGCCGGAACCAGCTTGCAGACATCGCGCGGCGGCGAGGGGCTGCCCGCGAGGGCCCCGCCGTGCATTACCCGCGCGCCAGCCCGCTAAGAGGAAGCGGCCGGGGGCCGGCCGGGGGTGGGCCCGGGGCGGAGCGGGGCGGGCCGGGGCGGCGATGGCGACACCACCAAACCCCAACCTCCCGCCCCCAGCTGGTGCGCGGCCTGACTTCCATCAGACGGGTCAATGTTCACAACTTTGACAAAGATTGTGATCAACCCCAGTTTACAGGCGAGAAAATTGAGGCCTAGAGAGGTGAAGTCGCTTCCCCGTGTGACACAAAAACCTGATCGGGACTCCTTTCCCAACCAAAGAAGTTTAGAGGTCAGTTCAGAGCAGACACTGAGCCTTCGTGCTGGCCAGCGGCCATGACACAGCCTCAGACCTCCTCCTGCTGGGTCGGACATTAGGAAAGAGGAAGATGGGAACAGGATGTCCCTGCGGGTGTCACACTGACATAGTGAGTAAGCGTGTCAGACCAGTGTTCCTTCAGGTGGCTGCTGTTCCTGCACCCTCCACCCCAGAGGGAACTTGGCGGTCACCTGACCTTCCCCATCCTGAACCTGGGCCAGTTATACAAATTACTGTCCCTTCCATCAAGACGGCCTCTTTAAGAATTAAGTATAGTAAAGCAAGTCAGAAAGGAAAAACAAATACTGGACATTTTGATAGCAAACAATTCGATAAAATAAAATGCTTACAAAAACTAGTGGACATCAATAAACACTGTGAGGGCTGAGGTTGAGGTGGGGCAGGGATTGAGACAGGGGATGAAAGGGATGGTGGTAAGGGAAAAAATAAAATACAAAACATAATAAAGTGAAACTGACTGCTGTGACATTAAAAACAAACAGATGTCCTCTCTGGACAGACAGCAGGATCCTCACTAGACTGATGGACAAGAAGAATCCCCAAAAGACTCCAACTGGGCAGAGTTTGCACCCAGGACTAAAGGAAATGAAAGACTCATCTAGCCTGGAAATAAATGTTATAGTCTCTTAACTCCTAGCTGCCACCCGGGGGTCTGCAACAGTGTCCTGCCATCTGAGTGTAAATCTGTTGCTGAAACCCAACTCCTTGTGCAGGACTCTTAATTCCAACTCATAATGGAGGACTGGGGCCCTCAGAAGGGAAGTTCTGGAAGCCCAGGGCTGTGTTATTTCCATTATGACAGTTCAGCTGACTCAAACCACCCCCACAGGGGATTTCTCTTCCCCTTTCCTACCTAGCTCAAAGCTCCTGAGGTGCCACAGCCCAGTGTCCCCAGAGAGGGTTAGAGTAGGAGTCCCTACTTTCTCTGCACTCCCAAGCCCAGCATGCTGAGTTGGTCACATTTCCTCCAGGTGGCCAGCCCTGCCCCTTTGGGATTTCCTCCTGCTCAAGAAAGATGGCCCTCAGGACTGTGGGTGCAGGATTTGCACTCACAAGATTTGAGCTCCCTCCTTCAGATGACTCAGTCCTGGAGCAGCCTGGGGGTCAATTTACTGACCCCATCTTGTGTGCCAGGCCCAGGCACCATGCTGTGCAGGAGGACACAGCATTCATGGACACACATGCTCCTGCAGTGCATCCTTGGTAAAGGGAGCTTGGTCTGGCTGGCAAAGGGATAGAAGAAAGTCTCCCAAAAGACAGCTGAGCCGTGCTCCATCACTGCAACAGAAATGAATCAGGGACCCGAAGTGGGGCAGCCCAGTTCAGTATATGGGATTACCTCATCTGCACCAGTCAATGGCTCAGAGGCTTTTAAATGAGAAAACAATGCAAACACAGCCTATTTCCCCAATCCAGTCTGTATTCACCTGGGCAGGACAAACGTCCTGTCTTCTAAGGTGTGGTCAGAGAATTTCCTGGCAAGCTGTTGCCTTGCTTGGTTGTTTTAAGTTAGCCTTGCTTAGTTGTTCTAAGTTTTCAGAGCTTGTGGAGCCCAATGCAATCTCATCTTCCCTCTCCCCACAAGGCTTGTTTGTTCCTTTGATGCCACCCAGGCTTCTTTGTCTCCCAAGGTTCCTAGGAGCCTCTGCTCTTGGTGTATCCTAAACCTCTCTTGGTTTATTCCCTCATTTTGCTAGAGCACTTCTGAGAACTAACCAAGAAATGTGGACTGGAAGGTAATTTCCTAGGTCCTTTTACGTGTGAAAGTTTGTTTTCTGCCCTTCTTTTCTGTTGAGATTTGGCTTAAAATTCTGATTGCTTCTGTTCATCTGAAATTTCCAGACCTTTGGATTGGCCTGTATTTGCTTCTCTCTCTCTCTGCTTCCAGGCTCTTCTGTCTCTGGTCTGAAATCATAGGTTAGTTTTCTTGGGGTTGAGGCTGTTTTCATTCATTCCTGAACTGAGCCTTCCTTGGGGATCATGCACTGACTCAGTCCCCACCCTTGCCTTATCTGAGTTGCTGAATGCGCTCAAGCCCACCCCCTCCTGACCAGAGGCAGCTCCTCAGCAAACTCTGCCAGCATGTGAATGATGGAAGGTAGGGGAGGAGCAAGTTAGAAAAAGGGAAAAGATCTTTATGCTTTTTTAAAATTTAGCATTTAAATTATTTTGTCACTCACAATGAAAACACTTTGGTTGAGTTCCATATCTGTTCTTAACATTTACTTATTTATCTATTTATTTATGCATACAAGAACTGGGGGTGTAGGCCAGAGATATGGTGGGGGGGGATGGTGAGAGGATCACCAGAGACAGATTGGGGAACTGAGCAGTCAGATTTACTGAAATACACTGAGGGGAGCAGCAGGTGAGACAGGAGAGGCCTGTTGCGCCATGTGGGTCAGTTACCTGGTGAGGGATTGAACTCAGGCTACAGTGGGCCATCGGTGGACCATCATAGTGATAGTGCTGAGATTTAACCCCTAGTCCACTACAGAGGCCCTCTTTACATTTATTTTTTTTAATCTAATTTAATTCCATACTTGCACAACTCAAAATTCAAAAGTTGTGAATGTGTACTTAACAACAACTCTCCTCCACAGACATCTTCCAGAGATGTCAGGGATCTGTGAAAATTCAAGCAAAAAACATATATACCTTTAAGACAACAAGGGTTGGTACAGATGTGGAAAAAAGGGAACACCTGTGCACTGTTGGTGGGACTGTAAATTGCAACCATATGGAAGATGGTTTGGAGGTTCCTCAAAAAATTAAAACTAGAACTACATATGATCTAGCAGTCCCATTTCTGGGTATTTAGCTAAAGAAAAAAATACTATCTAAAAATATAACTGTACCATCATGTTCATTGCACAATAATTTTTAATAGCTAAGACATGGAAACAACCTAAGTGTCTACTGATGGATGAATGGATAAAGAAGTTTTAATATATAGGTGTGTATATATATGCACACTCACAAGCATTTCCATACAAAATGGAAATATTACTCAGCCATAAAAAAGGAAATCCTGCCATTTGTGACAACATGGATGGACTTGAAGGCATTATGATAGATGAAATAAGTTAGGCAGGGAAAGATAACTACTGTATGATTTCACTTAAATGTGTAATCTTTAAAAAACAAACAACACTGAACTCAAATAGGGGGAATAGATGCAAAGTGGAGAGGTGGGCAAAATGTGTGAAAATGGCCTAAAGATACAAATTTCAGGCATAAGATAATTAAGTCATGGGATGTAATATACAGCATGAGGACTATAGTTAGCAATAATCTCATATATTCAGTATTTAAAGTTGCTGGGAGTAAATCTTAGCAGTTCTGTTCACAAGAAAAAATTTGCAACTTTGTGTGGTGATAGTTGTTAATTCATGACGATCATTTCATAATATATATTAAATCATTACACCTAAACTAATGTTATATCAATTATATCTCAATATATATATATGTGAATTGGTAAAAGTTATATACATGTAAAATTTTTTCTCCTCCATTCCTTTTCTTTACAAATGATAGCTTATAGTATGTCATATCCTGTATCTGAAATATTCATGTAAGGTGGCTCTATCTTTTGCAGTCCTGGAAGGACTGCCTTGTTCTTTAAGACTGCAGAACAATTGCCATAAATGTGCAAATTTAATGATCCTGGCCTGCCCCTCCAGTGATAGGCATTTAGATTGTGCTTAATTTTTTGCTTCATTTTTTTGGGGGGGTGGGCATATTGGTTGGATCAGTTCCTAGTAATAGAATTTCTGGGTCAAAGGAATTCATTGTGCATAGCAGCACTATTCAAAATAGCTAAAATGTGGAAACCAACCAAAGGTCCCTCAAGTGGATGATCCATCAGTGGACAAACAAGAGGTGGTGAATATGCACAATGGAATATTATTCAGCCATAAACAGGAATGAAATACTGACACATGCTACAATATGGAGGGAGCTCCAAAGCATTATGTTAAGTTAGAGAAGACAGGCACATATTTTATATTTTCATTCACATGAAATGTCCAGAATAGGTAGATCCACAGAAACAGAAAACAGACTGACAATTGCCAGAGGCTGGAATAGGGAAGAATGGAAAGTGATTTCTTAATGTGTATAGTTTTATTTTGGCCTGATGAAAATGTTTTTCTGGGTTTCATGACATATTCATAGGATCTCCTCTACTCCAAACAAACTTCTACAAACTTCTACTCTACAAACTTCTCCCTTTGTTTCTTCAATATTTTTATAACTCACTTGAACATTTAAATCTTCAACCAGTGGAGGAATAAATGTTTTCCAGTTATTTTAGTGGCTCACTCTGATGAGAAAGGAGCAACCAGCCTGTCCTGGGCACCCTGCACATTCCTGGACCTGTCTGAGGGCTGTGTGCAGCTTTCTCATCTTTCTGCCTGAAACCAGATCTCAGTCAGAGCTGGAGTCTCGGTACTCTGCTTGGCCCTGGGGGTGCTCACCCACATCCCAGGATCTGAAGCAGGGCCGGACGGGGTTCAAAACCATCTCCCAGGATATTCCCTTCTCTGGCCAACTCCTCATCACTGAGGTGTGAGATACTGATACAAGGGATGAGGGTCAGTTCTTCTCACTCTAGGGTATTCCAACCTCTTGAGGAAAGGAAACTGAAGTTCTCAGGGACACTCACGTGTGTGACCTTGGATCAAATCATTTCATCCATCTGAACTGCAGATTCTACCTCTGTAAAATGGAGACAATAACACCTATCTCAGTGGTTTGTCATGTGGTATTTGACACAAAACCTCTAATGATTCATTTATACAATTGTTTATC
Source organism: Galemys pyrenaicus (assembly GCA_019455555.1). Lineage (NCBI taxonomy): Eukaryota > Metazoa > Chordata > Mammalia > Eulipotyphla > Talpidae > Galemys > Galemys pyrenaicus. The sequence goes on from JAGFMF010011397.1 coordinate 12,633,797, forward strand.
TTGCAAGTATTACTGAACCAACACTGAGCACTGCTCTAAGCCCTGAGACTACAACAGGGTCTAAAACTTCAATGGTGAAGAGAAGATAATAAACACATAAGCAGGAAAATATATATATTAGTGAGGGATAAAGATAGAGTGAGTTGGGAGTAGGCAGCCAGGCAGCCAGGTAGACCATGAAGTAAAGGCAGTCACAGTTCACCCAGTGACAGACATTTCTACAGGAAACATTTTTTTATCAGTCTGTTTTCTTGGTTAATACTTAGTTCCAAGAGGCTGGGCTTCAGGGTTTCATTGTGAATGGTGGGGGGGGGGGAGTAGAGAGGGGGAGGGAAGGGATGTTAGTACTCTGCATGGGCCCAGCCCTCAGAATGTACACAGGAAGTTAACAAGAATCCCTTCAGTCCTGTGCCTGNAGGGGGGGGGAGGGAAGGGATGTTAGTACTCTGCATGGGCCCAGCCCTCAGAATGTACACAGGAAGTTAACAAGAATCCCTTCAGTCCTGTGCCTGACCCTCAGGACAGAAACCCAGGCTCTAGGGCCCACAGACAGGGATTCAGTGCTACCCAGTCAGGGTTAGGTAGCGGGATGGTGAGGAGGGAACTCAAGTTGGGACCAAACACCATGATCCTCTCTCAGCAGCCCTATCCCAAAAAAGGCTCCCCAAAGTGGGTAATGTGTTCAACCTTGATTCAATCAGTGACTTGGAAGGCACATTATGTCGTTTGGCTGATATAAAGTAAGGCTGCAGAATATGGAGCCAGAAATTTTTTAGATTCACCAAACTCTGGTTCTCACCTGGGGAACTCCTTCAACCTCGGGATCTCTGCATATGCAGTTCCCTCTTCTCTGCAAACTTTTTCCTCCACTATGCCCAGCAGACTTGCAGACCTCCCCTCAAATTTCGCTTGCACTTAGTTAGGGGTCTTCACCCCCACAGACACTGTGCATCTGTTAGCTGTCTGGTGTAGGTCAGTTTGAACTCCCACCCTTAGGGCAAGGCCAGGGGACCGGAGGTGCGCAGGATGCCGCGTGCACACACACACGTGAGCGACCGCCCACACGCAGACCCCATTCCCAGACACCAAAGGGATAGACGCAGGTTCCATTCCACTTGCAGACCCACCTGACCTGGGGGCACAGACCAGAGCCTGCGCGTGCGCTCCAACTGCAGACCACTTGGACCACACGGGCGTGCACCCACGGATTACACGCGGGCTCGGTTCTACTACAAACAGAGGCACACGCAGGCGCCCAGACACGCGGACCAATTTCTAGTCAAAGACCCCCCACCACCCCGCGCCCCCGCCAAACCCGGGCCCAAAGAACACCCGCGCGCAAGCGCGGCCCCGAGTCCCCGCCCCCTCCCGGCCTCGCCCGTCGGGGGCGGGGCGCGCTGGGGGCGGGTCCTGCGGCACCGCCCGGGAAGCTGCGCGAGGCTGGGAGGTCGCCACCACATCCTCCCTTTCCTCCGGGTCCCAGAGCGGCGAGCTGGGCCAGGACCGAACTGAGGGCTCCGAGGGCGTGGGCGGAGCGGGGTACAGAGCCATGGCGCACCAGACCGGCATCCACGGTGAGGGCGGATGGAGGGAGGACTGGGAGCCGAGGGTCTGGGTTGCGACTGCGCCCCCTCCCCGGCCGTAGGTTCCTGTCTGCTCCCAGGCACTAGCCGGGGGAAGCTTCCTGTTCTCTTTTGCAGCCACTGGTCGCCTGGGGTGGGCACATAAGAGGTAGCACATATGACTGCGCATAGCTGGGAGTGGGTGTACATGTACATACCCAGCTGGAGTGGAAGTGTCTGTGTGCCCGTCTGGGGGTGGATGTGCCAGTATGTGCCCATCTATATATTTTTGTTCCTTTCTGGGGGTGGGTGTACCCGGATGTACACATCTAGCGTGTACACGCATGTGCACTTGTCTTTTGTGTACAGTGCCTGTGTGTGCACATCTGGACGTGACTGCCTGTGCACATCTAGGGTCATTTATGCACTTGTACTAGTGGCTGATTGAATGGACACTGTCACATGGAATTATCTTTAGACATGGACTTTGTGCTCACATCTGTGGGTGTCTGTGTGTGCACAATTCGGATGCATCTCAGTGTGCATTTGTTACCATGGATGCATGTATCTGTGTACAGTTCTGTGTCTGTGTGAGGATGGGTCCCTAACCTTTGGTTCCTCCCAGGGCCCTCATATACTTGCTCAAACTAGTCTGGTGAAAACCTTGGAAGGGGTTCTCAAAGTGGGATGGAGAGTCGCCAGTCTGACCTTGACCTCTGATCTCCCCATTTTTCTCTCAACTGTCTGCTCCAGCCAAAGTTGGAAGTTCTAGCTTTAGGCAGGGGGAGAGAAGAGGGGCCAGATAGGGGTTTGTGGGGGAGGGTCCTGGCCCTAGAGGTACCAGGCCAGCTCTACCTCCTTCACCCCCAATCTGCATATCAGAGCATCAGCCTTCTTCCCAAGGGTCCTGGTTCCCTCCTCAAGGCAGAGAGAGAAGCAGTGTCTGGGAACCAGGAGTCTTGGCCCTGTCTAGGCCTTGGTGTCCCCCTCAGTTGCTGAGCTGGGAGGGCTGGCTGGCCTGTGGGGGAAGGTATAGACTGCTTGCTCAGACAGCCAGGTGGTTTGGCTATCAGCCACCCCTCACACCACACCAGGCTTCCCGCCCGGGGCCACCACCATCGACCCTGTCTGACCACTTGGATCTTAACTTGCGGTTGTGGTTACTTGGTGCACTACTGCCCTGAGAGGGTTTCCCTGGCCCCACTCCCGCCCCACAGCACCAGCGCTGGCAGGGGCCTGGGTCAGGGCCAGCCCTTCTCTAGGAGGAGCTGGAGGGGCCACTTCATGACTCAGCCCACTAAAGGAAACTGCCACCCACCTGTCCTGTCTCTTCCTTCCCCTTTGGTCATTTCTGCTGCCACTAACTGGGGAGAGGTAGAGGGGGTGTCGAAGTTAGGTTTCCTCCTCCTGTTCCAGAGTGACAGATCCTGTAACCAGAGCCCTGTCTCACTCCCTATTTCCCATGTGGTGGGACAGACCTGCCTAAGGGATCACTGGGGACTGGGACCCCTCTCCCCGCTCAGCTCTCCTGCCCGTGAGTGGCCCATTCCTTCCCAATTCTGGTCTGGGGAGATGGTGGGAGAGATTGCTCTGGGTGCCCAGCCCTGTCCTGGCCACAGGTGTGGATCTGCTGACCTCGAGTAGGGCAGAGGAGGGACCTGTAATCTGAGGCTCAGAGGTGGGGGTGGAAGAAGGGCATGAATCTTTGATGATAAGGGCTCAGGTGTCCCAGACCTGGCCTCTGGATAATTGATGGTGGCTGAGGAGGCCTGGGAGGAAGAGATGTTTCTTCCTCTACTGGAGTGTCACTTCGCCCTGGTAATACTAGATGGAGCATGTCAGTCTTTTCCTTGGGGGAGCTTCTTGGTCTTCTCTCAAGACCAAGAGCAGATGGAGGGGCAGCTTAGCACAGCCCGCCCCCCCATCGTTACAGTAATAAAACTTAATAATTGTTATTAAGTTACTGAGCACTTTTTCCCATTTACTCCTCGATGAAGCAGGCCACTGTAGTTTGGAAGTATCCATTCTACCTTACAGATAAGAGCTTAAGGGGGCACGCACAGCTCCTAGAAAGGTGGTGCCCCAAGGGCCAGGCTCTTCCTCAGGCAACTGCTTGCCTTGGGCCAGGGTGCTTTCCTGACCCCTGCTGTGTGTGTCTCTACCCCAGGTGGCTCTGAGCCCCCAGGGTCTGCTTGGGGACCCTGCATGCCCAGTGGCAGGTTCAGGGTCATCTGCATGAAGGGCACCTGAGGACTTGATCAGAGTTTGTTTTCCCAAAGCAACCCCTCCCCCACCGATGAGATGCCCAGCCTGGCCCTATAAATATTCTCTGACTTCAGCCCTCCAGTTGTGTTCTGACAGAATTCTGACCCTTGGGTAGCCTCAAGGTCATGCTGGCCTGGCCTGTGAACCCAGAGACCCAAGTAGGGCCTTTCCCGACTTGGCCCGTGCTTTCCTCATCTGAACCAGGAGTAGATCTCTGATCTCCTGTGGTTCCTTCACACTGACCATGATCCACACTTGGAAACTTGGTCTTTGGTTGTCATCTTCATGCTCTGTAGCCCAAGGACTCAGATAGGTCTGTTTTGGGTATTCCTGAGAACCACTCCTCCTCCAGGAAGCCTTTCTTGACTACCTGGGAGCGTGGGGATTGGTTGGTAGACTAGGCCTGGGAGCACTTGCATGTGTGTCAGTGTGTGCCTATGTGTTTCTGTGTATAATTTCTGCATCCTCTTTCTACATGTTACCTGAGCTCTGCATCTGCTTGTGTGTCAGCACCCTGGGGACTCTTCTACACACATAAGTATTTACATACCTCAGCATATATGATCACTTACGTTTGACCAGCTGAGCGTGTGTTCATGTACAAGGGAGTTTGCATTTACAAACTCTGTCACATACAGATGAGGGACAAAGTGTATACCTGTTGACACATGCAACATGTGATGCATGATATGTGTGTTAGTGAACATGGTAGACAGTGCACATTGGGGACATTTGTCTTTGTGTTTCTGTGACTCTGGCTATGATATGACGGTGTCCCAGGCCAACTCAGTGTTGGGCTTTCCTGGGTGGGGTACAGAAGACAGGTGGGGCCATTCACACTGGCTGGTCTGGCCTGTCCCAGAGCCTGCCCTGTCCTCAGTGGGCTGTCCCATCCCCACCCACCCTGTCACCAGAGCTATAACAGCCAGCAGGCCACCCGCCTGTCACCTCTGCTGACTAAATTTGGGAGCTGGTGTTCATCAGCTGTCTCAGGTTCCCAGTCACATGGGGGCCTGTATTTAACCCTGCTCCCAGCCCCGCCACCAGACCACGCAGGACAGAACAGGCCCTGAGCGGTCCCTGCCCACTCTGCTTGCTCACCATGTTTCTCGTTCTTGTAGCCACCGAGGAACTGAAGGAATTCTTTGCCAAGGCCCGGGCTGGCTCTGTCCGGCTGATCAAAGTTGTCATCGAGGACGGTGAGTGTTCCCTGTGGCCTCAGGTATTGGCCAAGGGCTGGAGCCAGCTGCTGCTCTGGGAGGTGGGGTGACTGGCTGCAGTTGCCTTAGGGCCTGTTTCTCCTGGGAATGGAGGGCAGCAGTTCCTTGTAAGAGGAAAGCAGTGGAAGTGGGCATGGACATTATAATACAGAGCAGGAAACTGAAGCTGGGGGGCTTGCAAGGGGAGCCCTGGCCAAGGCCCTGCTCAGCCTGGCCACAAGGCAGGTAGGTATGGGATGGGCCTAGTCAGGACACTGGGCTGGGCCAGGCAGGGGCCAGGTGATGAGTGAGGCTGAGCACTGCCCCCTGCAGCCAACGCCACTCGCCTCCATCTGTGCTCAGCAGGCCTGGTCTGAGTTGTCCTCTGGCCAGAAGGAATCCCAAAGAGAAGCCAGCCCTGCCCTTGGGAGGTGCCCCTATGATGGGGAGAAGGGGCTTCTGTCCAGCTTGCTTTGAGAATAACACGGAGAGGTTTCAGGCTTGCCTGGGCCTTGACCTGAACCCCAGGGACCTGGCAGTGGGAGGTACTGGGGTACAAGGGTAGGGAGTGGGTGAGCTTGAGCTGAGACCCGAAGTGGGAAAGTTTGAAAAGGCAGAGAATTAGACTGAGGCTAGTGGGGGTGGCGGTCTTGGTCATGGGCTGCCTCAGGGCTCCTTCTGCCCACCATGCAGTGGTGGGCCCCTTGGGAGACTCCCGAATGGACTTGATGCCCAACTGACTTTTCACACGTTGAATTGGCTCAAACTGTCCAGACCCAGAATTCACCGCAGGCTTCAGTGCCAGGGCTGTAGCCGAAGGACTTGGCTGGGGTCCCATGTTCAGATGTCCTTAGAGGTTGGGTTGGGTCATTGAGGTAGGTCATGAGTGAAGGCTTCCTGAGGAGCAAGCTACAACTCCCCCGAAGGGACAGATTCATTACCCCCCCCCCCAGTCCTCAGCCCTCCCAAGAGGACCCCAGTCCTCTTGCCTCACAGTGCTAGTGGCACCTTCTCAGCCTAAGACTGCTGGTTTTCAACCCCGACCCCCTTTGGGTTAGAGGGTAGTGAGGAGGCCAAGGTGCAAACAGGTGGCTAGCCTGGTGGGGCTGGCATGTTGGAACTCAAAAAGCTGGGCCTGTTGTCCCCACAGGAGGGCCCACAGAAGGGCCTGGTCAGGTCTAGGACCGCTCTGGTTAGGAGGTGACTGTCCCATTGCTCTAGCTCTTCCTCTGGCCTAGGCCTTTGCACACCTAGACTGCTGTTTGGTGCCCAGCCAGGGCCCAGCCCACAGGCTTGGGCTGATAGGTCAAGTGTATGTCCAGCTTCAAAGGTCCATTCAGTTACTCTGGAGAGGTGTCACCTGGGAGGTGGCAGATCTGTGGGCCCCAGTCACTAGAAAGTTGGTTGCTTTTGATGTGCTCATTTTAGGGGAAGGGCACCCCCTCCTAGGTGGCAGCAGGACATCTGTCTGTAGACTTAGGGGCCCTGTCTCACTCTGCCCTACCTGCCTTTGCTCCTGGAGATCCCTGTGGCTGCAACTGTGACGCCGCCTCCTTCATCACATTTGTTCTGAGAAGGGGGTGCTCGAGTCCAGGCTGAGGGAGGGAGAAGGAGGAGGCGTGTGGGGTCCTGAGCAAGCACCCAGGTGTGCAGTGTCCGTGAGGGGTCACATTATTGATGACGTGTGCCCCTGGCTGTGTCTTCGTGTGCTTGTCTGCGCTGGGCCATCGGGCATACAGTCTCGCGTGTGTATGTGCCCACATGTGCATGCTTGAGTAGAGGGGGAAGCCCCTGGCTGGCAGCTTTGTCCCTCGCCCACTCACTCCCTGCTGATGCAGCCGTACTGCTTTGTACTTGAGGGGAAGGTGGAGTGGGTGGCCAGGGGGTGTGAGCCATGGCCAGAAGCTGGAGGCCAGAGCCGGGGTGGTTGTGGGAGGTGGCTGCTCCTAGGCTCACCCGGCCTCTGCCCCCAGAGCAGCTTGTGCTGGGTGCCTCGCGGGAGCCAGTGGGCTGCTGGGACAAGGACTATGATGGGGCTGTGCTGCCGCTGCTGGATGCCCAGCAGCCCTGCTACCTGCTCTACCGCCTGGACTCCAAGAACGCCCAGGGCTTCGAGTGGCTTTTCCTTGCCTGGTCACCAGATAATTCCCCCGTGAGTCCTAGGGGCCCCTGCCCAATTCCAAGATGGCGGGGGGGTGGGTGGGCTGTGGGGGATCCTGAGCAAGACAACAAGCCCTGGCCTGGAAGTCTGAGGGGAGGTCTATCAGGTCCTGCCCAGAGTCCGAGAGGGCAAAGCTCTGGGAGGCAGAGGCAGGGGCTCGGCTGGGACTCCCCCTGCTGTTCCAGCTGCCCACTGTACCCTCTGCACAGTGCCTGGCCCTCAGCTGGGCGGCATCTGGGTTCAATGCTAAGACTGGGCCCCACCCAGTGACTCCCGCCTGCTCTGGAGAAGCGGCTCTGCCCAGAGGGGTCTCACAGCTGCCTCTGCCCTTCAGGTGCGGCTGAAGATGTTGTACGCAGCCACAAGGGCCACAGTGAAGAAGGAGTTTGGGGGTGGCCATATTAAGGATGAACTCTTCGGGACCACAAAGGTAGGGCTCCTCCCTGCTGCTCTGGGCCAGGAGGCCCACAAAGGGTGGGTTGTTGTGCAGAGTCACAGGGCAAATGGGTGTCAGACTTGGGGATGATGAGCCTGGGGGAGTCCAGGGGCTGCAAGCCAGGTTCTCGGTGAGCTTTTGCCAAGGTACCCATCAATGTCTGCATCTGCCCGGCCAGGATGACCTTTCCTTTGCCGGCTACCAGAAACACCTGTCATCCTGTGCGGCACCTGCCCCTCTGACCTCAGCTGAGAGAGAGCTGCAGCAGATCCGTATTAACGAGGTGGGTCTGCCAGGCAGGGTGCAGGAGTCCCTGCCGGAGGCCTCAAGGTCGTGAGTTCAGTTGGCTGAGCCTGTGCACTCTCGGTGCGCACTTAAGGGCTTTGCTCACTGTTCACCTACTCCCAGGTGAAGACAGAGATCAGTGTGGAGAGCAAGCACCAGACACTGCAGGGCCTGGCCTTCCCTCTGCAACCGGAGGCCCAGCGGGCACTTCAGCAACTCAAGCAGAAGATGATCAACTACATCCAGTTGGTGGGTGCCTCTTCCCAGCCCCAGATGCACACATAGGGTACACCCCCTCCCTACTCCTGCTCAGACACACGTGCACCCTCCCCGCCAAGCCTGTCCACTTCAGCTTACCCACTGTCTTGTGCAAGTGCACGCACTTGTGCCCTGCTCAGCCGCCGCACACCTGCCCTGACACTGTCCGGTGTAGTGTGGCACTGTCCACTGTTCCTCCCTCCGCGCCGTGCCGCATACTCACCGCAGAGCTGACACGGACCCCTCGGCCCCGAGTGCGATCTCCTCCAGAAGCCCCTGACCATCGCCTTTCCCAGGCAGAGTCCTGCTGTCCCACTGGTCCAGGCTGCCCCCTTTCAAGGCTCCTCCCTTCTAAGGAACGTTCCCGGAGGCCTTTCTTCTGAGGATGGGCTGGCTTTCCGGAAGTGGAAGCCTTCCCCGCAGTCCTACCCACTACCCTTGGTGGGAGTTCTTTCTCTAGCTGAGTTTTCAAAGGAGTAGAGTTGGGCTGGGCCTAGGAGTGGCTGGCTCCCTTAGAGGAACCCCCCTTGAAGTGTGGCTGTTAGGGGGTAGCCCTGGGGGCTAGTGGTCTTCTCCTTGGTCCTGCCTGCCATCTAACCCAGCTACAGCCTTGGAATGCTTGCCTGGAGGGTGGTCTGGCTGCCCCCCCACCCATGCCCTCACATCCCCCGTGCCCCTTACAGAAGCTGGACCTGGAGCGGGAGACAATCGAACTGGTACACACAGAGCCCACAGATGTGGCCCAGTTGCCCTCGCGGGTGCCCCGAGATGCTGCCCGCTACCACTTTTTCCTCTACAAGCACACCCATGAGGGTGACCGTCTTGAGTCTGTGGGTGAGTGGCCACAGCAGGGCCCCCATGCCTGTGCTAGGCAGGAGCAGCATAGTGTAGCTGGTGGGCTGCAGCAGGTGGGGTGGGGCCTGCCAGCTTCCCAGGCCTGCCTGGCTCACCTCCCGTACCCCACAGTGTTCATCTACTCCATGCCGGGGTACAAGTGCAGCATCAAGGAGCGCATGCTGTACTCCAGCTGCAAGAGCCGCCTCATGGACTCCGTGGAGCAGGACTTCCAGCTGGAGGTCTCCAAGAAGGTGGGTGCCCGTTCCCAGGGAGTAACGTGTCCCCAAGGCTACTGGCTAACTGACGTGGGCGAGCCCTTGCCCCGACTTCCCATCTCTCCTTTCCCTGAGTGCAAAAGGTAGATGGGGGTGATCAAGCCTTAGAGGGCAGCTGGCTTCTGTTCTTGTAGATGACATCCCAGGGTGAGGATCTGGGAGGAGACCCCAGGACTGGAGTATGAGAGATCAAGCAAGGGGGTACCCCAGAATTGGGTGTGACCTCGGGTGATCTTTGTCAGACCCACATCCCACCACTGTAGTGACCACTGTCTTGTCCCTTACAGATTGAGATTGACGACGGGGCAGAGCTGACAGCGGAATTCCTCTACGATGAGGTGCACCCCAAGCAGCATGCCTTCAAGCAGGCCTTTGCCAAGCCCAAGGGCCCTGGAGGCAAGCGGGGCCACAAGCGCCTCATCCGTGGCCCCGGCGAGAACGGGGACGACAGCTAGGGTGGCCAGACCGGAGCTATGCCGGCATGTGGACCGTGGGGCTGCCCGCCCTCCCCCGTCCCTGCCCTCCCCTGCTCCTGGCCACCTCCCTCCTTCCTAGCCGAGGCTCCAGGAGAGGGCTGCTTCCTGTGGGGCAGGAGGGCTGGCTGGTAACTGGACACTCTTGCAGCTTCTGAGGCCACTGGGCTGGCATCTGTGACTCTTCCGTTGCTGTCTCTGCCTCTCATTGTGTGCGGCCGTCTGGGGACCCTGCCTGACTGTCTCACAGGGGCTAGGTGGTGAGCCTGGCCTGCGCGTGACCCCCAGGGAACCGAAGCTAGGATCTTGGCACAGCCCTCGGAGCCTTTGGCCACAAGGGTGGAGTTAGTCGTGGCTGGGCAGGGGCCACTGCAGAACGATATGGTTGAATGCTGTATTTTTTAAAGAATAAAGTATTTTTAAATCAACGAGTCTGACCCTGAAGGTCCCCCTCAGACACTGGGACCTGGGAGGTCCTGTGCCTATGACCGCCCCCTCCCAACTCAGCAGGGACCTATTGGCCTGCCAGGTGGGGCCCGAGCTCTCCTGGCTGCAGGTGAACGCGTCCGGGTGTGGGAGGGCGCAGCCTTCCACAGGCCCCCTCATTTCCGTCAGCTCTGCCCGCAGAGGCAGGTGCACCTCTGTGCTCGGAGGGGAATCTGAGTATTGGTTTTCTATGGCTGCCAACAGAGTACCGCAAACTTCATGACTTGACACAAATTTATTCTCTTGGAGTCCTTGTAAATCTGAGAGCTAGAAATCAAAGCATGGGCCAGGCTGGCTCCTTAGGTGGGCCTCTGGAGAACCCATTTCCTTTTTCAGCTTCTGGAGGCAGCCTGCACTCCTTGGTGCGCGCCCCTCTCCTTCCATCCTCAAAGCCAGAGTCACAGCTCCTGGTTCTGCTCCCCCTGCTCCTGTGCATGCATGGCCTTCTGCTGCCCACTCTCTGCCTCCATGTTGTAAGGACACGTGCTTGTGTTCACCTCCCCCTCTCGGAGAGTCCAGATTCTCTTGCCATCTCAAGATCCTCAGTCCCACCTGCAAATTCCTTTTACCAGGTGAAGGAACCGATTCAGTTTCCAGGACTAGGATGTGGCTCCCTCTAGGGGCACTCTTCAGCCTGCCATGGTGATGACGTTCTGCCTCTCCAGGTCTGAGGAGTGGTGTTTGCGAACATCTGAATCTTGGTGTGTCCAGTCCCTGTGTGCACAAGGGCAGCTTCTCTGCCAGCTCTTCGGCCCTCTGCTAGCTGCAGTCTCCCCAGGGGCCTAGACCCCTGGGACCAGGGACTCTGGAGAGTCCCTTCTGGACTTAGGACTCAGCGGGAACACAGGGCTTGCCTCTGAGAAGTGGGTGGGAGTCCCCACCCACCCCAGGTGGTGACTGTGGGGTCGGAGATGGACAGTTATTGAAGAGTACTGTCCTTTTTCTTGGGGGCACATCTTAAACTGGGGTTTAGGGCAGTATCCCATCACTAGTTTTTTTTTAAGTTTGTTTTTAATTCATGCATACAAGAATTGAGGTGTAAGCCAGAGGTGTGGGGGGAGCGAGAGGAGTCACCAGACTGACCGAAACACACTGCTGAGGGGAGCAGCGGGCAACAGGAGAGGTCCGTTGCGCCATGTGGGCCCCTCCCTGGCCGGGGACTGAATTGGCCGCAGTGGCTGGTGCTAGCTCGACAGCGCGGAGCCTTTAACGCCTCTACCACCCGAGAGGCCCATCACTAGGGTGTTGCTCAGCCTCCACAAAAGCCCCTAGAACAGAGCTGGGACCTTAGAGAGGACCCAGAGAAGCTTTGTCCTTGCTTACCCCGAACACTGGGTTCCCAGGGAGGCAGTGTCGTTCTCCCCACATGCACACAAAAGATCCCTGCCCTCGAAGAGCTGACGTTCCTGCAGTGGAATAAGGCAATCTACCATAAACCATGAAAACAAATCAATGATGCGGCGTGAAAGCAGGTGAAAGCTGTTAGGACAGAGACGGCAGACAAGGAGGCTCAGAGGGGCAGATCTGGGGTAGGGGCTTATAAGACGGTAGGGCAGGTCTCGGAGAGGGTGCCATGAAGCAGACACTTAGAGGAGACAGTGGGGGGGGCCGTGTGAGTGTCTGGGAAATGGGCTTCTGGGCAGAGGGGAAAGTGGGGGGTGGGCGGGAAGACTTGTTCAAGCACAGCAGGAGGCCGGTGTGGCTGCAAGCAGGTCAGGAAGGCTGTGGGAGCTTGTGGCCACAGCGTATAGGCTGTGGTTTTGACTCCAGAAAGAACTACAAGGGGTTTGAGCGGAGGAGGCCTACTATGACTCAGGGACCGAATGTGCATAGCTGTGGGGCCCAAGAGCAGAATCTGCGCAATGTGCAAGGAGGGGCCACTGTGGTGCTCGAGGTGAGACAGTGGCTCAGACCAGGCTGGTGGCGTGAGGATGCTGGGCAGCGGCAGATTCTGGGCACTCTGAAGGTGGGACCAACAGGCCTTGCTCAGAGTCCCCGGTCAGGCTTTGGGCTAATTTGTTACTGCCGCAGGGTGAGGAGCGGGAAGAGCCCGCCAGCTGGTCCAGCTGGATCAGCACGGGGCAGAGCGGGCTGGGCTCCCTTGGGGCACTGGGTGCACTGGGAATGCAGAAGGGGAAGTGGCAAAGCTGCAGTAGAGGTTATGCAGCCTGGGCAAGGCCTGGGAGCTCTGGGGGCACGCCTGTGTGGTCAGGGGGGGCAGGTGCAGAATCCACTGGCCCGAGGGTGCTGTCACACCAGGGCGCGCCTGTGTGGTCAGGGGGGGGCAGGTGCAGGATCCACTGGCCCGAGGGTGCTGTCACACCAGGGTGCGCCTGTGTGGTCGGGGGGGGGGGGGGGGGGGGGGGCAGGTGCAGGATCCACTGGCCCGAGGGTGCTGTCTCTGGTGTGGGACTGAGCACGAGGGAGGGAGATCCCTCTTGGGTTGGGGAGGGCCCTGGCGTGGGTGTCAGCATGCTCACCTACTTCTGGCACTCCCCCCAGTTCCAATCTCACACTGACCTTAGGCTGGACTCTGGGCCTTGATTTCTCCCTGCATTTCCCTGGGGACAGGTGCGAGGTCTAAGAGAGGCTGTGGGCGAGGAGACAGCACAGTGGAAAGAGGAAGGAGCGAAAGTCTATCCGCCTTTGCCTATGCAAATAGCCTCTGACTCACTGTACCCCCACCCCATCGGCAGGCCGGCGTGAGGGCATAGGCTACTAGTATATTGCGAAATTCTCACTTCCCTTGTTCTCAAAACTGGTGCCGTAGAAGCAGACCAGGCGCCGAAGCATCCCTCCTGCAGCCCCTGCCCTGCTGGCCAGCCAGGCCCTCCGGAGAAGCACCGCTACCTGTCATGGTAGGACAGCAGCCCGCAGGGCCCCCTTCCCCTGGAAGGGGACAACCAGGGAGGGGGCAGGGAGAGTGGGCTTGGTGGCTGCCGACGAGTGCAGGGGCTGTCATGCAGCCCTGAGACACTCGCTGAAGCCTGAAGACAGCCCTTCTCCGAGCAGAGACCCAAGCCCAGAGCGTGCGGGAGAAGCCAGGCTGGGCTGTGCTCGGAGCCGGCACTGGGCCTGGCACAAGGCTGCACCCGACTGTGCTGTCTGACCCTTTGCTGCCGCCCCTCCCTCCCACCGTCTGACCCACAGCAGGCTGTGTGCTCTCGGCTGGGAGGGGGGCAGTGCCCACCCCAGGCCAGGGGAGGTGGCAGCCAGTCTGGACTTAGCAGGAGACACTCACTCCCACCTGGGTCTGGCCAAAGGATGAGGGCGGTTTGGCTGGAGGGGAGGAAGCCAGATGCCCTTGCTCGGGAGGACAGGGAATGGCCTCTGAGGAGGTGACCTTCCCACAAGACCTTCCTGGCCATGCCCAGCATGGAGAGTGGGCGAGAGCCCTGGACGCCAACTGACCACCTGTCTGGCTTTCCCGTCCGGCTGGGGCTTGTTTAGGAGTGAAAGCGCCGGCTCATGAGCCTGGACTCCTGGTCCAGATCCAGTTTTGAGTCCTAAATTCTGAGGCAAAGGTTACGTCTGAGACGTAGATCCAGATTCCTCACGAGCGGAGTGGGGCGGGGGCTGGGCAGAGTGGGAGCACCTGGTGGACGGCTGGAGGGAGCGGGTTGGACACCTCTCGGGGACGCCCTGAAGTGGAGAGGCGGGAGGCGGCCCGAGGTCGCACACTCACGCAGCACCCACCCCCACAGGGCCCCCGCTGCAGGGCCCTGCACCCCTTGTCTCTCCTCGTGCAGGTGGTGGTGCTGGCTGTGGTCCTGGCCCTGGGCACCCTCCCTCCCTTCCTGCCCTGTGAGCTCCAGGCGCACGGCAAGGTGAACTGCGACTGGCTATTCCTGAAGTCCGTGCCCCGCTTCTCGGCGGCAGCACCCTGCACCAACGTCACCAGCCTTTCCTTGCGCTCCAACCGCATCCACCACCTCCATGACTCTGACTTTGCCCACCTGCCCGGCCTGCGGCACCTTGACCTCAAGTGGAACTGCCCCCCTGTGGGCCTCAGCCCCTTGCATTTCCCCTGCTACATGACCATCGAACACAAGACCTTCCTGGCCATGCCCACCCTGGAGGACCTGAACCTGAGCTACAACGGCATCACCGCCGTGCCGCCCCTGCCCAGCTCGCTGGTGTCGCTCTCCCTGAGTCGCACCAGCATCCTGACGCTAGACCCCAGCCAGCTCAAGGGCCTGCATGCCCTGCGCTTCCTGTACATGGATGGCAACTGCTACTACAAGAACCCCTGCCGGGGGTCGGTGGAGGTGGCCCCGGGTGCCCTCCTTGAACTGCGCAACCTCACCCACCTGTCGCTCAAGTACAACAACCTCACGGCAGTGCCCCGCCAACTGCCTCCCAGCCTGAAGTCCCTGCTGCTGTCCTACAACCACATCATCACTCTGGGGCCTGAGGACCTGGCCAATCTGACGGCCCTCCGTGTGCTTGATGTGGGTGGGAACTGCCGGCGCTGCGACCATGCCCGCAACCCCTGCATTGAATGCCCAAAGGGCTTCCCCCGGCTGCACCCCAACACTTTCAGCCACCTGAGCCACCTCGAAGGTTTGGTGCTGAAGGACAGCTCTCTCTTCAGCCTGAACAATACCTGGTTCCATGGCCTGGGCAACCTCACCGTGCTGGACCTGAGTGAGAACTTCCTGTACTACTGCATCACCAAGACCACGGCCTTCCATGGTCTGACCCAGCTGCGCAAGCTCAACCTGTCCTTCAATTACCACAAGAAGGTGTCCTTCGCCCGCCTGCAGCTGGCACCCTCCTTCGGGAGCCTGGTCTCCCTGCGGACTCTGGATATGCATGGCATCTTCTTCCGCTCTCTGAGCCAGAAAACGCTCGAGCCGCTGACCAACCTGTCCATGCTCCAGGAACTGCATCTGCAGATGAACTTCATCAACCAGGCCCAGCTCAGCATCTTTGGGACCTTCCCGAACCTGAGCTTTGTGGGCCTGTCAGACAACCGCATCAGCGGAGCTGGGAAGCCAGCGGCCACCGCGGGCCAGGCAAACGATGGGATCAAGGTTTGGCTGCCGTCCAGAGACCTCTCCCCACTAGGACAGGGCAGCCCCGTCCCTGGGGAGTTCATGCCTAGCTGCAAATCCCCCAACTTCACTTTGGATCTGTCACGGAACAACCTAGTGATCATCCAGCCAGAGATGTTCGCCCACCTCTCCCGCCTGCAGTGCCTGTACCTGAGCCACAACAGCATCTCACAGGCGGTCAATGGGTCCCAGTTTGTGCCGCTGACCAACCTGCGGGTGCTCGACCTGTCCCACAACAAGCTGGACCTGTACCACGGGAGGTCCTTCACAGAGCTGCCGAGGCTGGAAGCCCTGGACCTCAGCTACAACAGCCAGCCGTTCAGCATGCAGGGCGTGGGCCACAACCTCAGCTTTGTGGCCGGCCTGCCTGCCCTGCGCTACCTCAGCCTGGCACACAACGACATCCACAGCCGGGTGTCCCAGCGCCTCTCCAGCACCTCTCTGTGGGCGCTGGACTTCAGCGGCAATGACCTGAATCGCATGTGGGCAGAGGGAGACCTCTACCTCCACTTCTTTCAAGGCCTGAGAGTGCTGGTCCGGTTGGATCTGTCCCAGAATCGCCTGCACACCCTCCTGCCACGCAACCTGGACAACCTCCCCAAGAACCTGCGACAGCTGTGGCTCCGTAACAATTTCCTGGCTTTCTTCAACTGGAGCAGCCTAGCCCTCCTGCCGAGCCTGGAAGCCCTGGACCTGTCAGGAAACCAGCTGAAGGCCCTGGCCAACGGCACCCTACCTGCTAGCACCCGGCTTCGGATGCTGGACCTCAGCAGCAACAGCATCAGCTTCGTGGTCCCCGGCTTCTTCGCTCCAGCTCTGGGGCTGCGAGAAGTCAACCTCAGTGACAATGCCCTCAGGACGGTGGAGCCCTCCTGGTTCGGTTCTGTGGCAGTTGCCCTGGAAATGCTCGATGTGAGTGCCAACCCCCTGCACTGCACCTGTGGGGCGGCCTTTGTGGACTTCCTGCTGGAGGTGCAGGCCGCGGTGCCCGGGCTGCCCAACCGTGTCAAGTGTGGCAGTCCGGGCCAGCTCCAGTACCGCAGCATCTTCGCGCAGGACCTGCGCCTCTGCCTGGACGAGTCGCTCTCCTGGCACTGTTTCGGCTTCTCGCTGCTGGCCGTGGCCCTGGGCCTGACCGGGCCCCTGCTGCACCACCTCTGCGGCTGGGACCTCTGGTACTGCTTCCACTTGTGCTTGGCCTGGCTGCCCCGGCGGGGGTGGCGGCGGGGCGCAGATGCCCTGGCCTATGACGCCTTTGTGGTCTTTGACAAGGCGCAGGCCGCAGTGGCCGACTGGGTGTACAACGAGCTCAGGGTGCAGCTCGAGGAGGGCCGTGGGCGCCGGGCCCTGCGCCTGTGCCTGGAGGAGCGTGACTGGCTGCCTGGCAAATCCCTCTTTGAGAACCTGTGGGACTCGGTCTACAGCAGCCACAAGACGCTGTTTGTGCTGGCCCACACCGACCAGGTCAGCGGCCTCTTGCGGGCCAGCTTCCTGCTGGCCCAGCAGCGCCTGCTGGAGGACCGCAAGGATGTGGTGGTGCTGGTGATCCTGCGCCCTGAGGACGCCTCCTGCTCCCGCTACGTGCGGCTGCGCCAGCGCCTCTGCCGGCAGAGCGTGCTCCTCTGGCCCCACCGGCCCGGCGGCCAGCGCAGCTTCTGGGCCCAGCTGGGCATGGCCCTGACCAGGGACAACCGCCTCTTCTACAACCAGAACTTCTGCCGGGGCCCCACTACGGCCTAACTGCAAAGCCCAGCACCGCCTCCCCCCAGCCCCCAGCCTGCCCTCCCTGCTCCCTGCATATCACAGTCACTCAATAAACGCTACCAGCATGCCAAAGGGCTGGTGTGATTGGAGGAAGAAAGGAGGAAAGGTGATGGGGACACACTGCCATGGAGAAAAACAGGGTTCACCTGATATAGGACTCCCCAAGGGGGCGGCTGCTGTGGTCACCGCCATCTTTACAAGGCAGGCTGATGAAGGTCTTGGTCCTTCCCAGAGAGCTGCCTGGGTCTGCTAAGGCTTCAGGATCTGTCTCCTTCACTTGCTGGGCTGAAAATGTCTTGAGACAGAGGACCTGGCTTTCTTCGTTTCTGCCTCTTTCCACCCCCCTGCAAAGTTCCTAAGAGACAGCGGCCCTGGGGAATGTGCATCTTAAGTGGGTAGGGGAGAGCTTTGCGGCAACTTCAGAGGGGTGAATCTGCCCTCTGGTGGTCATGTCTGTGCTGCACCCAAGAGGCTGCCCAGGTGAGGGACATGAAGGCTTGGTACATGTTGGAGGCAGGGAGTTGGGAGTCATAGAAGATTCTAGAGGGAGCCCAGGACCTATCACTTTCTGCTTCCACCTAGAATGATGGTCTCTTTGTTCTGGCATTCATGGGACACCGAGGTGAGCTGCTGCCTAGCTACGAAGGTGGGCCCCCTTCTATGACCCTGCCTCACTACTGCTTGCACATCTACTAGGATGGAGTACGTGTGTGTTTCTGGGTTTAATATCCACTGTAGATGATGAGGCACTGCTGGCAACCCCCACAACCAGTTTTGGAGGTAACTGTTTAGGTCCGCACTCAGTGAGTGTGTGGGAGCTGTGGGCTGTGTCACGCCTGGAGCCCAGGGCGCTTTGCCTACACCACCCCACCGCCAGACTTACCCTTTGTGGAGCTGGGGAGCCAAGGGCAGCCTGACAGTTGGAGCTATGGCCCGGGGCAGCAGGAAAGTGGAAGCCTCTTAGCTGGCCAGGCCAGTTTGGGACCGGCTCCTTTGCTCAGGGCTGGAGCTGACAACAGGCTGGTCTAATCTTACAGCCTGATTGCGGGCAGCCCTGGAGGGTGGCAGTGGGGGCTTCGCCCTCCCTTGAGGACACAGCTGGAAGAGAAGTATAGACCGCCTTCCTCTTTCTGATTTGGATGCAATGGCTCCTGTGGTCAGTCCCTGTTTGCCTGAAAGAAAGACAGAAGCCAGTTTCGCTCCCACAATTGAAAGCCCGGTGTAGCCCTGGGCTGTTCTGAGAGGGCTTACTTGGTTCTGGAATGTTCATCTCAAGCGGGTGGGGCAGAACAATGCCTGGCTCCGTGAAGTTCTTTAGCTTGTACTTAAGGAGAAAAGAAAACAAAAACTACTTCTGCAGGCTGGAATCTCAGGGAGGCCCCTTATGAGTGCTCTCAGAATGTTCCAGCATACCCAGAAGCAGCAGCCAGAAGCAGGGCCCTGATGGGGACTGCATTTTGCGTGAAGCTGAAGTACAGTTTGCCTGTTATTCAGAACAGCAGGGTCTGCCTCAAATAGTCCCCAGTCTCTCCACTCCCCACCCAGCCACTTGTGCTCACAGTGCTGGTTCTGTGGGGGCTGCATTGTGGAGCTGGAGCCTGGGACCATGGTGTTACAGCCCCAATCGGGGCCTCTCTCTTGCCCTCAGACTCTGAACCACGAGATTTTTTCCACTCAGGAAGCTTTTTATTAGCCAGTGGCACCACACTGGGAGAAGAGTGGAATTTGTTCTCAAGAAAAGACTACCCACATGTGTGCCGAGTGAGGGAAGATTGTATGGAAAGAAAGGAATGTGGGGATACATGAGGCAGGGGCGCAGTTTATGTTCAGGTGGGGGAGGGCACCTGGTGGTCTAAGGGCAGTCAGTCGCTAGATGGCTGATGAAATTTCTAAAAGGTATGTTCTTTGCCTACAGTTTAAACGTAGAAGTCACTTTAAAATGACCTGCGTGTTTGTTAAGCATCATGTTATCAGGATCCTCGGAAGGCACAGAAATATTTCGCTAAGAATTGAGCGACCCATTACCATGACCCCCAGGAATACAGTAGTGGGGCTTCTCAGGCAGGGTCGTGCCATTATCCTCGGCTCAGGCCTGACCACACGCTCAGAAGACTCTTGATCTCCACTGAAATGAACTGAGATTCAGGTCCTTGGTTCAGCCTGCTGAGCAAGGCTCTGCCGCTGTCTGTGGGCTTCAGAAGGGGCTGAGCCCCACTAACCCAGGTTCCGCAAGGGGTGGTAGGAGATGGTCTCAGGTGGGGCTGGGTGGGGTCACCCCACTAACTGTGGTCCAGAAGGATGCTCGTGATTGGCTCCAGGTCCTCTCGTCCACACTGCTGGACTTCCAAGACCATGAAGTCTGCTAGCGGTACAGCCCTGCAAGGCCAGGGAAGAGAAGGGCTCAGGTGACATTACCTGGGGTAGTTGTCAGCATGGTCATGTGGGCAGGTGACCGCCCCTTTGGAGGCTATGTTTTTCATGCCTAAATGGGGACGGTCAGAGCTCCCACCACCAGTACCAGGATTTGTGGTATTATGTGTAAAGGCTTGAGAAAGCTGGAAGGTACTCAGTTGTCAATATTAGGTAAGGCGATTTATGCTCAGGACAAGCAGCTGATGTGGCTTCGATATTTTATCTCTCCACCCAGAAACTGATCCTTGAGCCAGGGAACCGTGAAGGGCACAATGAACAGGGCTCAGCGGCAGACATGGCCGATCAGACATGCATGAAGTGGGTGGCCCCATTTCTCATGTCTTTTTGCTACTGGGGAGCAGAGGGATGTGCACAAGATTCAGGAAAACCTGACTGAGGGAAGCACAGGTGGTAGAAAATGCTACTGAGGTACTCAACTTCAACTCATTTTCCCTCCGGGACACTTTATTTAATGCCTTAGGTTTCTAAATATTCTAGCAAAACTTCTATGACACGGTGCAGTTTCTTAATAGAAGCCAAGTAATCTCATTTTGAAGCAGTTCACATACCCATCCACTTCCAGCAGGTCGTTCTATCCTTTGCTTCCTAATCCTAGGGACAAGTGAGGAGGAAATGTGGCTAATGTCCTGTCTGGGAAGAAGAGGGAAGGAGTTCAGGTGTGGGGATGGTGGGGCCGTGGCAGAGCCCTGCGAGCTGGCGCGAGCACAGCAGGGCAGGCAGAGCGATGGTTCCTGAGTGGTGGTTCCCAGGTGACTCCCGCATTCTGGGGGGCTGCCTGAATGTGTGACTGTATTTGAGGGGGCCACACTGGTCCTGGTAAGGGTGCAAGTGCCCCCGCCAGTCTCCTGGAGGATGTGCTGGCACAACCCGATCAAAACAGAGCACAAAGGGAATGGGAAGGTGAGGGGGCTCTCTGTGTCCTCCACCTGGGTGTTTCTTCTTCAGCTCTTACTGTCTTTCCAGTAGAGCAGACTGGGAGGTTATCATTGGCTCCTGCAGAGTGAAGATTTGTGTTCCTCCAATTTTCGTATGTTTAAGCACTAACCTCAACATCACAGTATTTGGAAGTTACAGGCCTACCTTGTGCTTTTTATACATTGGAGGTCTGTGGCAAAAAAGAAGGGTTGCCATAGAGTCGGCAGGTGGCTGGCATTTTAGAAGAAAGGTGCATACATGCTGCTGTTTAGACATGACACTATTGCACAGTTAAGGAACTACAGTGCAGACACAGCTTTCATATGTATTGGGAAGCCAAAACATTTGTGTGATTATTTTACTGCAATATTCGCTTTACTGTGTTGATCTGGAATCAAACCTGAAATGTCTGAGGTGTGCCTGTAATCAGATTTAGATGAAGCCATGAGGTGGGACTCTCACGATGAGTGGCTTTGTAAGAAAAGGAAGGATCATCTCTTTCTATGAGCACATCCTGAGGAAAGGCCAAGCTGTTTATAGCACACAGCTGTCTACAGCCAGGAAGCAGCTCTTCACCAGGAACTGAAACTGCCTGCACCCTGATCTTGGAGTCCAAGCCTTCAGAATTGTGGGAAATACAAATGTCAGTTGTTTAAGCCCCGCAGTGTTTGTTATAGCAGCCTGACCTGAATCAGGCCCTCTCACTCACCCAACATACATCCATTCGGCGCTTGCTACGTCTCAGGTACTGTGCAGGGGTGTTGTGTTGAGTATTTGGAAGTGCTAAGAAAGACAGGACAAATGATGAACATTGTGATGGTGACCAGTGCTTTGAAGGGCAGCGTGGCAGGTCAAGGGCCGACCAGAATGCGCAGGGGCTGCCTTACCTTAAGTAGGGAAGGAAGAGAGGGGAGAGAGGGAAGGTCTCTTGAGAGTGTTTTGTCCTGAATGGAGGGAGGCAGCCATACCATGATCCACAGTAAGAAAACCCAGGCAGAGGAAAGATGGCTAAAACCAAGGGCTAGGAGCTAGAGAACTTGTGGTAACCAAGGCCCAGAAGTGTGTGCCAGCACACAAAGCAGTGAGCAAACAACAGTGGCCGGGACATGAAATCGGGAAGCTGGATAAGATCCCGCTCCCAGAGAAGTGATCGGCCTGCGAGGAATTCTAGATTTAGCAAATTCTACATTTACTGAGTGCAACTAACTGGAAGATTGGGAAGTTTTCTGCAGGGGAGGGACATGATCTGATGGCTTTTTTTTTTTTAAAGATTTATTTATTTATGCATACAAGCACTGGGGTACAGGCCAGAGGTGTGGGGGTGAGAGGA
The DNA here is from genome assembly GCA_019455555.1 of Galemys pyrenaicus. Classification (NCBI taxonomy): domain Eukaryota; kingdom Metazoa; phylum Chordata; class Mammalia; order Eulipotyphla; family Talpidae; genus Galemys; species Galemys pyrenaicus. The sequence continues at coordinate 12,655,533 of JAGFMF010011397.1, forward strand.
TTCACCAAGAAGTACACTGCTGAGGAGCAGGCACAGCAGGAGAGGTCTGCCATGCCATGTGGGTCCCCTCCCTGGCCGGCAGCAGGGATCGAACTTGTGCTACAGTGGCTGAGGTTTGCTTCATAGTGTGTTGCTTAACCCACTGCGCCACCAGGGAGGCCCTGACTTTTTTTTTAAAAGATTTTATTCTTGCGTAGAACTGGGGTGCAGGCCAGAGGTGGGAGGGCCGGTGACAGGATTCACCAGAGACAGAGCGGGGAACAGAACAAGCAGATTAACTGAAATACACTGCTGAGTGGAGCAGCAGACCAGGCAGAAGAGATCTGCTGTGCCATGTGGGTCAGCTTCCCGGCTGGCGGCAGGCAAAGACTGAACTCGTGCTGCAGTGGCTGCGGTTTGCTTCAGTGCATTGCTTAACCCACTGCGCCACCAGGGAGGCCCCCAATCTGATTTTTAAAAGCATTCTCAGGCTGTTGTCTGGAATGGAGGTTGGGCAGATGCCACAATATGATGGTGGCAAGACCAGAATGGTTGCAGTGGAGGTGACAAATAGTAGCCTGGCCTGAGATGTATTTTAGAAGTAGAGTTTAAGGACTTGTTAACATATTATCATGTGAGGTGGCTGATTTCCACAGAGGCCAGAGTAACTGGATAGAAGATGGTTACGACAAAGGGAGAAGTGAGTAGGGCAGGGTGGGAAGGCCCATCTGCCACTTGGAACCGTGGTTCCAGCTATGATGGCAGTCTGCAATGTACAAAAGGAACTGAAAATCCAGTGCTGGGAGAGAGCATAAGAAAGGGCAAAAAGAAAGAGCTAAGCGCAGTTAGAGATGAAGCCCGAGGGTGCTTGATCTCCAAGGACCAACATGAAATAGGAGAAAATAACCAGGAAGGGTGAGAGGAGAAACCCGTAAAAAGGCCAAGGACAACCACCTCAAATATCACAAGTGGATCATTGAAAGGAAAACAGAACCCACCACTGGATTTTGCAAGACAGCAGCAAGAGTGGCACCCAGAGGGAACAGGGTGAAAGAACAGGTGGGAGGGCTAAGGTGAAAAGAGGGGTGTGGCAGTAGCTAGAAGGGCATCTAGAGTGAGACAGAGCTTGTTTACTTTGAAGACGCTGACAGCCGGCCAAGGGGGAGAAATTCATGACAAAGGAGACAGATGGCTGCAGGACTCTGCAAGAATTTGGACCCAGAGTAGAGGTGGAAAGAGTTAGGGTGAGAAGCACACACACCTCACTTTAACTGCAGGGCACGGGGCAGATGGGCTGCAGGACGTGTAGTCACAGACAAGCTGGTTCCCTCCTGACTGCCCTACTTTCATGGAAAGCATGATGTCTACGCAGGAACTAAAAACGGAAAGGGGGTGGAAAACAGCTGCAGCAGGACTGCTGGGTAGAGTGACTGCTCACTTTTGACTTGAGATTAGAAATTTAAAGTGCAACTATCTGCCACTGTGTGTGACTTCCTTGGCAACTGTTCGCTCGCTAGGTCAGCCAGGAGCAGGGCACTGCAGAGGTAGCTGGACGAAGCAGAACAGGTGGTCCTGTCACTCTAGCAGGGCCTGTAGCCACTGCTGGAGGACCAGTACATTTTTATACATTTATACATCGCAACACTACAGATCAAATTTAAAGAGATGAAAATAAATGATTTTTTGATTCAGTAGCCAACAGGAGTCTCCATCACATAACCAAGAATTTATTTTAGGATTATGCTTTTACTATAGATTAAAATTTAATATAATTTAATTCACATATAAGGACAACTCTGGAGACTATGTGGATATGATATGGGGCTAAGTAGAGTAACTGAGGTCATAACACACTCAGGCCTGAGCAGATACCAACTTGCTCAGGCCTGAGAAATAGGATTTCTCTCTTTCACTCATCACTTCAAAATGCAGTGGCCTCCTGCAAAAGTTACACTCGGCTGAAGAATGTGGCTTAAGTTTCAGTCCCACTCGCTTCCAGGTGGACAGAAGATTCTCTGTGAGGAGAAACAGTTTAATTTAGGAGTAGTATACACACAAGAGAAATGAAAACATGCCCATGCAAAATCTTGAACACAAATATTCACAAATGCCAGAGACTCAAGCCTTCAGAGGTGTCTTCTCCCTGCAACAGCCATTACCGTGCAGCCTAAGTCAGCCTGGCAGTGCGCACTGGGAAGAACGGGTGGACCACGGGGCTCCCTCAGAGCTTCCAAATAACTCTGCACCCTCCCAGAGTGAATCACCTAAATGTCTTATAGAGTACTCTATCATCTCGCAGCATTCTTAACTTCTTGGGAAAAGAAGAGACAAATCTGAGTGCTGCTGGAGGGCTTCAACGATAAACACTGTAAGCGCAGTTCGCCGGTGAGGTCCCAGCAGTGATCTGGGTACTCACCAAGGAAGTAGTTCATCATCTGCGGTGTGTGATGAGGGGTGGGGGCAATCCGCAGGAGCTCCTCGCCACGGGGCACAGTGGGGTAATTGATTGCTTGGACGTAGATGTTATGTCTGCTCATGAGTTCATCACAGACTTCCGTGTTTTTAGCAGCATCTGCAACCTAATTTGTTGATAACAGAAGGTAAGATCAGAACACGATGTACTGCCTGGTAGCAGAGACTGATCAACACAGTGCTCACAAGGGTTAGGCTCGAACAGCACATGCAACCCTGGGAGGGAGGCGAAGTGCTCCCACACACCTGCGACCTAAAGGGCTCAGCGTTGTTCGGTTCGGGAAAGAGCGCTGAAACCATGTTAGACGTCAGTCTCCTACTGATCTCCCCCCAGGCTTCGCATGGGGTAAGCAGGTGCTTCTGTGACCCCACCTGGCCTGGCTTCATATTCCCAGGTGTGTAGGCAGCTTTGGTTACACTAGCTATATTAATTACATTACTCCAACTGTGACACCAAAAGGGCTAGCATTTTAGCAGTAAGGGTAAGACCTACTTTGAAATTAACTGAAGAGAAAGCCAAACTTCAAAGCTAGCCAACTGCAGGCTTCCGGAGCTCTCCAGATAGAAGCTCTGTGTACACCCTATTAAGGCCAGTGCTCTGGAGAAAGAACCTCTGCTCCAGCCTGCTGGGTTCAAAGGCTTCATTCTCATTGTAAAGTCAGCCAAAGGCGGAAACTAAGTGGAGGGCCAATGGCTATAGCACCCTGCTCCAGCCCAATTTCAGGAAGGCATGACCCAGAACACTTCATATCATGTGCTGAGGCACAGTCCCCAGTGGGTCCAATCACAGGCCATTACCCGGACAGGGATGATATGACTGGGGCAATGGACAACTGGGAGGCCGGCATCCATCAGCATCTGCCTCAAGAGCTTGACATTGCGCTGGTGCTGGCGGCGAAGTGCCCTCCCCTCAGCGCTCTTCAGGATCCGCACAGATTCCAGGGCTCCAGCCAGCAGCATGGGTGGCAGGGAGGTGGTGAAGATGAAGCCAGCTGCGTAAGACCGCACGGTGTCGACCAGGGAACTTGTGCTGGCGATATACCCTCCAACACAGCCAAAGGCTTTGCCTGAGAGGAAACAGTCTTATTTAATACAGCAACAGTCCCTAAATGTACACAGCAAAGTACTGCACAGTTTCAAAACATTTCCTTTTCTTTTTATTTTCTTAATTTGCCCTAACTCTGAAGCATGACCATATAATTCTGAAAAGGTAAAAGCTGAGGAAATTTATGACAGGGTCTTGCCCAAAGTCATATGATCAAGCTGGTTTGTGGCCAGGATCAAAATGTAGGCCTCCAGACCAGGCCTGGTCCCTAAGTGTTTGCCTCAGTGTGCCTGAATACCAAGCTGCTGCTTGCCTCTTCCCCCACTTGCCTTTCCCACCCAGGCTTGCTGCTCTTCCGGTGGGCAAGATGCTATCTCCATGCCCTGCACTATGTTCACACTGTGTGTGCTCTCTGGCATGGGACCTGCGTTGTGGTGCCTAAATCGTGTTGCTCTGAGACTGGAATGTAACCCAGCTAAGACCTTGACTGTTTTGGTGTGACTGGTATTATTTCCTATTTATGTAAACACAAAACTTGGACTAGCATTTGCCATGTAAATATGAAAACTGAGAACCTGTTAGGTTTGATTAAGGACTAGCCTCATTTTTAAATTCTTATTAAGTTTCTTTGTGTAATCTAAATCTCAAGTTTCAGGATTAATGAGTCCAGAAGAGTCCTCACAGACCTTAACATTATGTTCTGTAATTAACATTCCTGTGTGAATCCATGCAGGGCTGGGTTGGTATAAGCTATTACAGTGGAAAATCTCTCCAGTTTTTTCCATCTCACATAACTAAAGAGTTCACAAATGAGAGCTCTTTAAAAGAAAAGAGCTAATGGAATTTGGACACATGAACAAGTGTTTTTCTCCTGGCAGACCAGGTCTCTCCTGGTCTGCAGGGGGTTCTCAAAGGCCATAACAGTGCTGAAATGCACTTCTTTTTTGCATAGAAGAACTGGGGTGTAGGCCAGAACTGGGTGGTGAGAGGATTCACTAGAGACACAGCAGAAGATGAAACAGGAGAGGTCTGCTCTACCAAGTCAGTCAGCTCCTGGCCAGGGTTCGAACTCAGCCCATAGCAGTGATAGGGTGGAGGCTTAACCTCTAGGCCACAGGGAAGTCCTGAAATGCACTCTTTTTGATCGAGTGTAAGACGTAAACTGGCATTTTAGCTAACTGCTAGATAGGTCTCCAACTGCCGATGTCTTCAATTTCTTTTTTGTACAATTTACATGGTTACCACTTTGTATTCCTCACAAAGAAAATGTCTATAGTAACTATTAGCATACAATTCTGGAACAGAACTTACCTGTTCCACAAAAACTGAGGTAAGACCTATTGATATCACCATTGCAGTGATGAGGCAAAGAGGTTGACTACCAGCCCAAGGTCACGAGTGAGTTATGCAAGCAGGGTTTAAGCCCAGCAACAGCATAGCTCTGGTGTCCCAGCTCCATGAGACACTGCTCTCAACTAGGGGCAGCAGAGGAAATACAAAGTAGCTTTGTGAACTGGAGTGGCTCCCATATGGCAGGCACAGAGCTTAGCACCTCACAGTGGCTGAATCTGCAGTTCCCAACTGCTCTAGGAGAAAACCATCTTTTAAAACATAAGGAAACAACTGAAGCACAGAAAGTAATGCTTTTGTCATGGCATGGCATACATACCAAGTGTTCCAGAAATGATGTCCATTTTTGGCATAACTCCATCCCGATCACCAATCCCTCCACCTCGAGCCCCGTACAGCCCCACTGCATGGACCTCATCCACAAAGGTGATTGCTCCAAATTCATGGGCCACATCACAAAGCTCTTCCAATGGGCACACTGCTCCTGAGGAAAGACCACAGGCTGCTTTGAAGAACTTGCTATTTTACAAATTTCTGTTTTGCTAAGAGTCATCAAGAACAAAGTAACTTGTGTTCTAAACTATCACGATTAATACTGGGGGAAAAACGAACTTCCCCAATTTCTAGGTTATCTTGTGGTCTTAGAACCTAGTAAAAGCCAGAGTAGGAAATCTACATTCACACAAAATCTATACAATGTCCACCAATTACAAGATCCTGGCAAGGAGTGAAAAGAAAGGAAATTGCAAAAACAATTTACACCATATTTCTAAAGAGTTCAGGTCTAATTTTCATTTATGGATTCAGACTGGTCTCTACTCAGACTTACCATCCATTGAATGGACAGTTTCAAATGCAACAATCTTGGGGACTGAGGGGTCAGATCTCTGCAGCAGTTCTCTGAGATGGCTGACGTCATTGTGACGGAAAATGTACTTAGGCACTCCGCTGTTCCGAATCCCTTGGATCATGGAGGCATGGTTCCCAGAATCAGAATAGATCTCACAGCCTAACAGGACAAAAATGCTATTTATTGTCATCTGCAACAAAGATAAATTACTTCCTAGACAGTCAAGACAGAACAGACATGGACTGAAAATGCTACTTTGCCCAGCAGGAAAAAGACACTGCATGCCAGCTCCTTTCTGGCAGAATAACTGACTAGTGCGTCAACTTTGAGAAGGTCCACAGGTATAGAATAACCCCATGGTGGGCAATCAATCTGCTTGTTAATCTGGCTGCCTCACTCCAATGCTAACAATTCTCACTTCAAATTCCATTAAAGAAGAAAACCCAAAAACTATAAACAAGAGAGATTTCTCTAAAATTTTTTCTTAAACTACAAATCACATTTGAAGCAATTAGCTTAAGTCCTTTAAATCTGACTCTTCTCTTGTATCATGTTCTGCTAGAGTTTATAATGTAGTTAGTGCTTCATACTCAATTCAAGGACAAATGCTTCCAGATATTATCATTACTTCTAAGTGAGCGTTTTTGGTAGGCGTTTTGGTAGCGTTTCTTTGTTGCAAATATTCCTGTTATTAGAAACACAAAAACTCTAAGGTACCCATAACAGGCTTCCTTACTTGGCATCATCTTAGCCAGAGTGTAGAGGGTTGAGTCGTTAGCCACAAAGCATGAGGAAAACAAGAGTGCTGCATCTTTCCCATGGAGTTCAGCCAGTTCCTGCTCCAAGTCCACATGGAATTTACTAGTTCCAGAAATATTTCTTGTACCACCTGCTCCAGCACCATGTTGTTTCAAAGTGTCCCTTAAAAGACAGAACATAATTCTCATGGTCCTCATTCAGACTTCCCTTTTTCACGGCTGATGTGATTTTCACACAGGTGTTTATGTTAATTAAAAACAGATTCCAGAGTCATATACTACATGGAGAGGAGGGGTGAGAAAAAAAAGACCAAGAGCATCTGGGGCCATTTTTCGAATTTCCTTTCTACATAAAAGCGAAAATGTAGAATGAATTCTTTACTCCTTATCTTGGCAAGAGCCCTGATGGGGCCTGTCCCTCACTTGAACCAACGACCACACAAGCTGATGAGGACAACTTCCTCAGGACCCAAGTTGTACCCCTCCTTCCCAGTTTCCAAACAGGAAGCCACTTCTGCAAATGGTGTACGTCCTGTCTTCTGCCATCCTTTTTAATAAGCCTTTTAAAAGTATTTCTTCCCTCCAAAGCTGCTAGATTTGTATTTCTCTATCAAGAGCTATAAACAACAATGTTCCTGTGCAAGACTGCCTGGTATGAAAAGCACACTCGGGGCCTCCCTGGTGGCGCAGTGGGTTAAGCAACACACTATGAAGCAAACCTCAGCCGCTGCAACAAGAGTTCAATCCCTGCCGCCGGCCAGGGAGGGGACCCACATGGTGCAGCAGACCTCTCCTGCTGTGCCTGCTGCTCCCCTCAGCAGTGTACTTCAGTTGATCCACCTGTTCTGCTCCCCGCTCTCTGTGGTGAATCCTCTCACCCCTCCACACCTCTGGCCTGCACCCCAGTGCTTGTGTGCATAAATAAATAAATCTTTAAAAAAAAAAAAAAGAAAAGCACACTCATTTGTGGGGTGATAGGAAGTGAACTGAGACGTACTCAGATTCCATAAGCCGCACACAAAAAGGGGCTCCACCAACTACTTGTAACTTAGTTCCTTTACAAGTAATCTGTAGTTATTTTTAAATGCTCACTATTTTGCTACAACACACAGTTGAATATTTCAACTGTTGAAGATTCCTTCCATAAAAGACCCAACCCTTACATATCATCAGTGTCTTGCCAAATGATGTCAGTGGAATCTAAAAGTTGAGGGCTACTTACATGACTGCCCCACACACCCGTGGGTGGCGACTCATCCCTAGGTAGTCGTTGCTGCACCAGACCGACACCTGCTTTTTGGTGATAAGAGAATCTGAATAATCATCCGCCATGGGGAAGATGTGCGCCCTTCGGTTCACAGTTTTAAAAACCCGATAGGTATGGTCATTTTTTTTCTCATCAATTTTCTTCTCAAAAAAACGATCATATTGAAAAGTGGAAACAGCTAAAAACCAAATAAAACACAGTATAATCAGATGGTTAAAGAGCACGTGTGGGACTTGGCAAAAGAACTGGGTTCCATGTTAGCTGGGTCATTTAGTAACAGGAAGACCTGGGCAAATTAATGAAGTACTCATCTGGGCAAGTTACTTGATGTTCTCATCTTGACACTGTGTATGTCTCAAAATTAAAACTGTGTAGGTCAAGTTTAGCACAGCACCAAATGTACAGGTGGAGGCATTAAGAAATAGAAGGCGGACTACAAATAGAATTTGTAGTTGCTCTCGGTGAGAGTAAGGGACATGTTTTTCAATTCACAAAACTCATTTATGTTGAATCTGATGTATATTTAAGTTAAAAACTCTATCCTGCATTAGGTCAGCAATGAGACTTACATTTTGGCAAGTTATCTTGAAGAAGATGGGATACTCCTTCTGGTCTTTGCTTCCTCATGATATCCTGAAAGTTCTTCAGCAATCCACTTGGCTCTCCACCATCAGTCTTCATACTAATCACTCTGGGGTTCACTGGGGTTTGGGCAACCTCTGTCGTGAATGTAATATGAGGCAAAGAAACCAACATTGTAATGAGGGGTAACAATACCTTTCAGACATATTGCCACAAATGACTTACCACTTCACCAAAAAGAGCCAATTATAACTAGTTATGAATGATGCATGAAGCTTCTCTTCTTCTATTTTAATTGAAATGGCCAACATCCGCTGCTGTTTGTTTTGGAACCTACCAGTCAGTTTTTAACAATCATTAAAGACCAAAGTTTTCTAGCTGGTTAGCATGCTTTCTCCACCCACAGTCCTTATCTCAGGTTTTTTGACAAAAGACAATTCCAGTCATATAGTCATCATTTCTGCTAATGAGGTACTTTTTGGGACTTTGAGTGCTCCATGGATAGTCACAACTGGAATTAAGTTGTCACTCAAAAACCATTAGTAAGATACACAAATAAGAGTTCTAAGACCACTACTTACTGAAGTAACATCAGCATTTGTACCTCTTATCACAACAGATGGTAGAAAGAAATAAAGGGTATATGATAACAGTTTATGACTGCAGGGTATTTTTGGAAATTCAGCAGTTACTGTTAAAAGCTGGCCACATCCTACACACACATCAGAAAGTCCCACATTGGGCAATACAGTTCTTTGATTATCTTAATAACCTTCCTCCTTGGTCCTAAAAGAGGAAGATATTTACACAAACATACTATACTACCCTAATAATAGCTCACACATAAACCTGAGGGTCCATAAATACTAAAAGGACCTCTTCAGCCCTCCCAATGGTTCTTGTCGCTTCTGTTTACCGTTCCTCACAGCATGCATTTCCTGCACATCCTCTTGAAGTTCTAGACTGGCTTTGCGAAAGACATTGCTGCCCTTCTGGCTCATCTGGGCTGCCAGAAAAGGGCATTTGCTCGCAGTGCCCTGGCTCGTGGCAAGGGAGGGGTGTCCAGATGGAAGCTGTGTGCTCTCTGAAGTCTGCTGGGATCCATCAGGAGCCTGCTGAACCTCAGTTTTGGCAGTTTTGTCTTCTAAGGGGGAGAGAGAAAAACTGAAGCATCAGATCTGGCTGCTCAGAACATCAGAAAACCACTGGTTTCCTTCTCTTATTGTATTATCTCAAAAACAAACTTTATACTTACCCTACCCCACAATCCAGACACAATTTTATTTTTATTAGGTCTTGTTAATGTGACAGTTTTTTCATCTGCCTCACTGAAAACTATGTTCCTGTAAGAGTTAACTAGTAATCCAGCTACCTCTTAAAGCTACAGTATGCCTTACTTATAGTATTTTCTAGTTTTAGAAAACTCAGAGTTGTTAAGTTGGGTTATTTGAGTAAATCTACTTCAAGTACACTTAGCATATTTCATGAAAGGTCACTACTGAAGGTAACTTGAAGTGTTCATGCAATTTTTTCTCTGTTAATATTTCCTAAACAGATTCTTTACATTGAAGTTTGCTGTTGTTTAACATATAAACTACTGCTTTTCTTCTTAACCAAAGAAATTAGGCTAACATTGAGGTCTTTAGATTGTTATCATAATAGAGTTCAAATAATTAGTATGCAAAGGAAAAACAACAGGGATATATCATATTCACACACCTCATCTACTTTCTCATCTAAATGCATCAAAGAAGTTCACGGACTTAACACGGTTAGTAATTATGCTTCTAGTTACAATTAATTCCCTCTCCCCTTGAGCAAATTTGTTCACCTTCCTTCTAGAAAAGTCTTTCTTCATCATTCTGGAATAATCCTGTGAGTCATAGGCTAGCCTTTCCCACAACTTGGGTAAGGTGTCTCAAAACAGTTTTCATCAAAATCTTCTATAAAGGAAAGTCAAAAAAAAAAAATGAAGTTCATTTTATTGATTATAAAAGTAAAACATATTCATTATAGGAAGTCTAGAAAAATTAAGAAAGTACTATCACTCAAAACATAACCATTGTTATGGTATATTATCTTTCTTCCTCTGTGTACAGGTTTTTACTTATTCTGTATATATACACTTATTCTGCTCTTTTCATTATAAAGATTAATTTACTTCCTTTCAGTCAGAACTGCCATCTTCTAGCAAGTCATCAAAATGACCAACAGAAAGGGAAAGAGGGGAGGTGCCGGTTATATGTTCTCTATGCCTTTTAGAAAACATGGTGTTGTTCCTTGGGTCACAGACAAGCAAATCTACAAGAAAGGTGATAATGTAGACATCAAAGGGATGGGCACTATTCAAAAAGGCCTGTCCCACCATGTTACCTTGACAAAATTGTTAAAAATCTACAATGTTACCTAGCATGCAGTTGGCATTGTTGTAAACAAGGGCAAGGTTCTTCCCAAAAGAATTCCTACAGAGAGCCTCCTTGGTGCTCTAGGAGTTAGGTCTCAGTGCTATCACTGCCTGGGTTTGATCCCTGGCCAGGGAGCTGACCCACATGGCACAGCAGACCTCTCCTGTCTCACCTGCTGCTCCCCGCAGCAGTGTATGTCAGTGGATCTGCCTGTTCTGCTCCCCACCCTGTCTCTGGTGAGACCGCCTACCTTAACCTCTGGCCTGCACCTCAATTATTCTACACACACACACACACACACACACACAGAATTCTTACTGAGCATTTTCAGCTGAGATGGTTTCCTAAACCACATGAAAGGAAATGATCAGGAAAAAAAGGAAGCCAAAGAAAAAGGTACTTGGTTCAGCTGAAGTGCCAGCCTGCTCCACCCAGAACAGCTCATTCTTTGAGAACCAATGGAAAGGAGCCTGAGCTGCTGGGACCCAATCCTGTGAGTTCACGGCATGAGGGATGTGGAAAATAACAACACACGACCTTTGAACTACTTTAAAAAAGAGTTCTGCTTAAGTTAGTAAATATTTTGGGTCTCCCTGGTGGCGCAGCGGGTTAAGCAACACACTATGAAGCAAACTGCAGCCAATGCAGCATGAGTTCGATCCCAGCTGCCAGCCAGGGAGGGGACCCACATGGTGCAGCAGACCTCTCCTGCCTCACTCGCTGCTGCCCTCAGCAGTGTGTTTCAGTCAGTCTGCCTGTTCTGCTCCCCACTCTGTCTGGTGAATCCTCTCACCACCCTGGACTCTGACCTGTATCCCAGCTCTTGTATGTATAAATAAATAAATCTTAAAAAAAAATTAGTAAATATTTTGTGACTATTATGATGGTTACATGGGAGTCTGTCAAGTGGACAAGCCACATTCTACTCAAAGATTCCTCTAATACTTGGAATAGAATGGAAAAGAGGATTTGATCAGTAAAAAAACCAAAAAAACAAAAACTCCTTAACAATGATAAAGAGGAAAACAAGTGCTATAAAGGATTAAACCCTTTCTACTTAAAAAAAATTCCTTTCTTATAAGTCTACATCTAGACAATACACCTAAGACAGTCTGTACAGTAAATTCTTCTTCAGGATTAAGTGAAATTTGAAGAGCCTTATTCTCTGCTGGCAGAGTAAATTCAACTGCTCACTTTAATCTTTACTAAAACAAGGAAATTCATATAGAAAATAAAGATACATGTGTTTTTAAAAATCACTACTTAAGTGGCTATTGTATGATTCCACTGTGAGATCCCTAGAGAAATCCAAATCACAGAGTCAGAAAGCAGAATAATGGTTGCCAGGGGTTGGGGATGGGAAATTAGTGTTTAATGGGCACAGAGATTCAGTCTGGAATGATGAAGAGTTCTAGAGATCAATGGTTCTACAAATGAATGTACTTAATTCTGCTAAACTATAAATTTAAAATTGGTTGAGATGGTTAAATTTTACATGATTGAATTTCATCACAAAATAATTTTAAAAATAACGAAGAAAGAAATTCTAACTTTCAAAACCAAAAGCTTGTATATGGGCCTCCCTCGTGGCACAGCAGGTTAAGAACTCACTATGAAGCAAACTGCAGCCAATGCAGCATGAGTTCGATCCCAGCTGCCAGCCAGGGAGGGGACCCACATGGCGCAGCAGACCTCTCCTGCCTCACTTGCTGCTGCCCTCAGCAGTGTGTTTCAGTCAGTCTGCCTGTTCTGCTCCCCACTCTGTCTGGTGAATCCTCTCACCTCCCGCGACTCTGACCTGTACCCCAGCTCTTGTATGCATAAATAAATAAATCTTAAAAAAAAAAAGCTTGTATACAATTTTGCTGTGAACATAAAACTGCTCTAAAAGTAGTCTATTTTAAAAAAAAGCCAAAGAGTGAAATATTTATTTATGCATACAAGAACTGGGGTACAGGCCAGAGGTGTGGAGGATGAGAGGATTCACTAGAGACAGAGCCGGGAACAGAACAGGCAGATCAACAGAAATACACTGCCGAGGGCAGCAGCCAGCAAGGCAGAAGAGGTCTGCCATGCCATGTGGGTCACTTACTTGGCAGGCAGCAGGGATCGAACTCTCGCTGCAGTGATTGCGGCCTGCTTCATAGTGTGTTGATTAACCCACTGCGCCACCAGGAAAGCCCAAGGGCGGAATACTTAATGAAAGGTTGAAATAGAACATTCCAACTATATATTTACACGAAGGAGGCACTGATGAACAGTAAAATTCCTACAGACCTTGACATACAATAAAGAAATCTTTAATGTGGAACACTGGCCACCATTTCACCTTTAAAGGTGACAAAACTAAACACTCCTACTTTGTGGGGTTAGGCTAATTCATAAGCCAATTCACAGAAAGCACAGAGTAACCCACTTGGCTACCACCCTGGGACTAGAACTGCCTCTAGCCTAGTAATGACTGCAAACATTGCACCCCCTCCACTTTATTTCCAATGACACTTACTCTCATTGGCTGGAGGGGTTTCCTTGACCTGCTGACAGTGTACTGCTGAAGTGGACAGGGCCCGAGGGGCTGGCTTGGTCCCAACTTCCATCATCTTAGGGCAGTTTTGGGCATAGAACAACAAAGATTTGCCTGCCTTCTGCAGAAAGGCCTGAGGCACTCGGGATAAGAATGGGCAGCGACGAACAACAGTCTCCATGTCCCGGAGGTGCACTGATCCTGTAGAAAGATGAACAATAGCAACACTTGATAATAATCAGGCAAATGCCACTAAAAGGTCACCCACTTCAGGTGTCACCTTAAGTTTATAGCAACGGTACCCTGTCACACTAACAATTCTCACCATGAAATGTCTAAGGACAGCAGCACTGAAGTGGGACTCCACTAAGGAGTGGTGACCATACTTTACCTGGGTCACCAACTTCTTCGCTCCCCAGCTCTATACAAAAGCCACTTGCAAAGCAACTTTTCCAGATGAAGTAAATACTGATGATTAATAACCAAGGAGGTGGGACAAAGACCGACAAGTTAGAAACAGGTTTGGGAGGTCAGAGGCTCCTTGAAGGAGATGCACGGTGCAGATAGGACATCTTGGCGCACACTCAGGTAGAGAAGCAAGGCTAGGGAAGAAATCACTGTCATCCATCCAAGCAGAGAGGAGTCTTGGGAAACCTGATTCTCCAGGTCTCCACACTTCCAAACTAGAGAAGGCAACCAGAGGAGCCCTGGGTCCCTGAGGCAAGATTTTCACCAAAGTCATGTCCCCACCCTAGGTGAACTGGTCACCAGCAAGAAAGGAGGGGGCATAGAGAAAGGCAAGGATACAAGGAGGCGCGCCCCTGAGTCTAACTGGGGCAGGCAGGGAGTATAAAAATTAGGAAATTGGATCTGGTGGAGGTGCTGGTGGTCCTGGCGGGGAAGTCAGGTTCCCCTCACCCCCGCACCCCACCCGGGTGGAGGGCTCAAGAATAACGGGAGGGTATAGGAGAAGGGACTTCTAAAGCGTCCTGTGAAACGGGGAATGTCAGGAAGGGGCCCAGTCGGGTACACTGAGGCGGCCGAATAGGCGAAAGGTCTGGGAGGTGAACGCTGACCCAAAGGTGGTGGGGGATGGGGTCCCAACGGCCAGGGAACCGGACCAGGGCTAGCCCGGCACGCGGGGGCTTGCCCGGCGGGCGCCGCACCCCAGAGCCCCGGCCCTCACCTGCGCGGGGAAGTTCGTGTAGGCGGCGGCAGCGGTGGCAGCAGCGAAGGCAGCGAGCACCCAAGCCCACAAGACAAGCAGACCCGTGTCCTTGTCGGCAAGAATTTCCGAGGCCGCGACCGCCGTCGTCCTAATATACAACGGGAGAGCAAGCTGCGCATGCGCCACGGGTCCGGTTTCCTTTGCGCAGGCGCGCGGCTAGGTGCTCGGGCAGTTGTAAAGGCTGGCGGGGTGGGGAGGTTCCCGGCCGGTGTAGGCTTGGTGGTTTCGGACTGGGTGAAAGCTTCCCGGCATCGTCAGACAGCAATATGGGCTAGGCGATGGAGAAACCTCGGCCTTCACTCTCTTGCCACTTCCCCACTAGCTGCCCTGTTTCAGAACTCCATTGTGGGGTATTAAGGAGCAGAGTTGGAGGAGCAGTGAGGGGTTATAGCGCTTTGAAAACGGAAGAAGAGGAAGGGAAAACAAGAGTTTTAGAACTAGGTTTTTAAGCAGGATCTGCCACCCTACCATCCTCGGGGTGTGACTGAGGGCCTCCCGGACTAGGTGGGGCTGGATTGCAAGGGACTCTAGAGGGTGACTTCAGAGTGAGGAGGTGCAGAAGCTGGAAGATATCCAGCTGTGGCACTTTCCGGTCTCAAATGACTGGGATTAATCAAACTCAGAGATGGGAAAGGGCTGGATGGAATCTATAGCTCTGAGCACCTGCGGGGGTGAAGGGTGGAGTAGAATGGGGTGGGTGGTGGAATAGGGTGTGTGGGGGGGGGGTCAGGTGGAGGCATAGGGCCTGATATATAGTTAGGGGTTGACACATAAGGGTTATTATTTGCTAATTTTCCATGGTGAACACACCTNGGGGGGGGGGGGGGGGGGGTCAGGTGGAGGCATAGGGCCTGATATATAGTTAGGGGTTGACACATAAGGGTTATTATTTGCTAATTTTCCATGGTGAACACACCTCATTCACCAAGTGTGACTAAAGCTCCTTGCTGACCACCGTGAGTACCAGTGTGGCTCAAGACTCCATCCCGAAGTTCAGAGTTGGGATGGGCCTCCTCTGAGTCTCCCCCAGACTACATCTGCAGGGTAGGGCTTGGTAAATCCCTCTCAGGAACGTCAGCCTGTTCTTGCTCCATATCCTTTGCAGCTTAACTTGGGCTGGGTTGGGTTGGTCTTGTGCCAGCTCAGAATTGCCTTCCTCCACTCTTGGGGAAAAGGTTTAGTCCTTCTCCAGCTGAGCATTAACAAAAGGGACAAAGTCCAAAGTGATCTGACCAAGGTGTGTCCAGGTATTTCCAATCCCCTCTCTGTTTCTAACTAGCTATTAGGTAGGCAGGGGAAGTCCCCCACTGCAAGAAGCAACTGGGTCCAGAGTGGCATTGGGACCAATTTAGAGACCCAAGCTGAGGGCTCTGGCTTGGGAGACCCAGCCCTGCCCATCCTGCTCAGGGCCCCTGGGTAGTGCTCATTAGTCAGAAAGGAGGACAGAGGAAAGATCAGCACTTGGACACATACCCAAGTGCAGTTACAAGTGGAAACAAGGTAGATGGTGTTGAGTGCTTGGCCTGTCTCTGGGCCTTACTTTCCTTACCTGGGCAAGAGAATCATAATTTCTGTTCTGCCTGTCTCACAGGGCTGTTTGGGTGACCAGAAGCAAAGCGGAAGCAGAAAGAACTGGCCATTAGAGCTGGACATGGGTTCCAGCCATGGCTCTGAATCTTCTTAGGCCCTGGCAGGTCACAGCCTCTCTGAGGCTGGGTTTCCTTATTGTAAAGGTTACTTGTGGTTGGCGGGAGGATCAAGTAAAGCCACGGATTTCAGGGGTTTATTGTTTAAACCAACAAGTCTCCAGCCTGCTGGGAGTTTCCTGTTTAATAGAGGGAAAGGTTGGGTAACAAAGCAGACTCATACAGAAAGTGAAATAGAATGTTGTAAACATTCCCAGATGGAGGGGGAGGAAGCTATTACTCCAACAGACGCTGAAGGAGGGGGGCTCCCAGCCACCAGGAAGTCTTCCAGAAAAGAGATGCTGGCTGGAAGGATAGGTCCCTGTGGAGTTGGGAGACTGGAGGGTGAAACCTTGAGCGAGAAAGACTGACCTTGTCCAGGTTGGGGTTGGGGGGCAGTATGAGTCAGCACAAATAGTTGGATTATAGGCAGGGGTGCAACTTGGAAGTCAGACCAGAAGGTTGTAAAAGAGTCACAGAAGTTCCCAGTGTTCAGGCTCAAGAACAACCACCAGGGCACTGGTCAAAATGCATCCTCCTGCGAGGTCCCTTTGAGTCTCACCATTTTATGCAAGCCCCCCCCTGCTAATGTGGGTTACCAGGTGAAATATCCCAGGCTCACATTTTGGGAAGTGCTTCCTGAGTGGTTTCTCGTTTGAGACTGAAGTATAGAGACTAAAGCTATGAATTTTAACCCTGGCTATATCTTTTTCTGGGATCTCGGCCAATTACCCAAGCCTCTAGCCTCAGTTTTTGTATCTGGAAGTGGGAGGACCCCTCCTGCCTCAGTCATCAGTCTGGGTGGGCCCTGTTCTGGTAGAGTTTTTCTGTGTCAGTCTTCTTCCTCCCTGTCTCCTCTTCCCTTCTTTTTCCTTCCTTCCCTCTGCACCTCCCTATCTATTTCCTCCCTCATTCCTATCATGTCTCACTCCTCAGAGCTTCACAACAAACTCATCTTATCACCCTGGCCCTGGGCAGGGGAGCCCAAGCCGCTGGAGTTCAGGCAAGGTCAGACCCCATTCTGGGGATGACGCTGGGGCCTGGCCTCCCCCCCCCTCCCCGCCCCAATCACCAGCGTCAGGGGCTGCTGCACACAGTTCCCACCCAGAGCTCAAGGCAAAAGGAAAATGTTAGTCCCAGCCTCAGAGTTCATTTTTTCCACTCCAGGCCCCAGGAGCTATTCTTAGCAGTACCCCTTGCACAAGGGTCAAGTCATGAAGGACAAACTTACTGCTTTTCTCTGGACCTCAGTTTCCACATCTGTCTTTCAGGCAAGAAACCTTGCCAGTTTTTTTGAAGATAACCAAAACCTTCAACTGCTGATGCTCAAGGTGGCCTTGGACTTGTGCCAGCAGTGCCCTTTAGGGTTTCTGTGCCAGTTTATTTAGCAATGTGTGGTGGGAGGCAGCCTTGCAGAGTGGCTAAAGTTTCCCTGTACAGTTCAGCGCCACCCTGGAGGACTGGAAACAGGAGTTCCAGAATTCACGGTGTCAGGGCCCAAGAATTATCAGAGGACATGGAAAGTGAGAGCTGGAGGCGGTAGGAGCATTCCAGGTCCCAACACTTGTTTTGCTGACTCTATCTTGGAACCCCTTCAGGCTCTGGCCCACCTAAGGCCTCACTGAGCCTGGGTTTGTGAAACCAGCCCTGGGGCAAGGGGCAGACTCTGACTGGCTAGGGAAGCAAGGGGCCAGAGTGGAGCTGAGCCATCAAGTAAATGCTCCAGGAACAGGTCTGTGGCGGGGTACACAGGGTATGTACTGCTGTTCCCAAAAGCAAACCTGCCTTCCCTTCCAGGGAGCCTCAGAGGATCATGAACCCTCCAGCCTAGAAACCATGAACTGTGGCCCAGACAAGTTCTGTTTGACCCACACAGTACTTTTTCAAAGGGGAATTAGTTATCAACATTCAACAATCAAGAGATTGTTAAATTGAAACCCAGATGTCTGTCTTCTCATTGCAGAATCAGTGGCCCTGGCACCCTTGGGCTGGCCCAGGCAGGACATCCTCTCCCCAGTTCTCCAGCAGCCCTCTTTTCAGTGGGTCCCCAACCCCGAAGACAAGTGATGAACAAGCAATGAATGACAGCTGTCCGTACTTACAGCCTCTGAATGCGTGTCTGCAGCCCTCATCCATTTTACAGCCAGGACAATGAAGACCCAGAGAAAGGATGAGCTCAAGGCTACATGGCAAGTGGTGCAGTATCACCCAGTTCTCTGCTTTCTAGTCCACACCTGAGCTCTTCTGCCAGCCTCTGGAGGGGGTGCTGAGTTGGGGACTAGGGGAAGGATGACCACAAGGGGTTTTCTGGAAGGGAATGGCCTAGAGGTAGGTCTCCAGACTTGTCATTACCCTCACCCCAGCCACGAGGCCCTCTGAGATGATGGGGTAATGGGAGGGGGTGAGTGGATTTCCCCCTCTGGCCCTTGCTAATGTAAAGGAGACTCCCTTGCTGCCCTGGGCTGTGGGGAGTCAACATCAGACAAGGAGCTCTTATAGGGGGTGACCCACCGTAAAGGATGCGGGACAGAAAATGGTGAGGAGGAAGACCCACATCAGAGCTGCAGGGGGGAGGGAGGGGCTCGGGGACTGGAACAAAGGAGGGGCGGAGAGTGAGCAAGACTCACAGAAGTGGTGCTGGCGGACAGGAGCTGTGAGGAGATGGGTGGGTGATAATACAGTGAGTAAGTGTGGGAACTACAGGGCTCTATTCAGCTGTCTTCCCTGGCATTTAATACGTGGCTATGTGTACAACGTCAGCCCCCTCGAAGCAATCCTGCAGATCAGCGCAATGATTAGCTCCATACATGGAACAGAAGCTCAGATGGTCAAGGAACTTGCCCAAGTTCACACAGCCAGCACAGGGAGAGCACGCGACTCCCTGGCTCTCTGCCTTCAGGTCGAAGTGCTCCGCTCTGGGGAGGCTGAGGAAGCAGGGAAGACTAAGACTAGAGCTGCCTCAAGGGTTTTAAGTCTCAGTGGAAACACTTCTATACTTCTGAGTGATGGATCCAATTTGTGTAGGCAGATGGGAGTTGCCCAGACAAGGAGCCAGCCAGCTGGACTCAGGATGTTCAAGAGCCACTGGGAAACCAGCCAGGGCCTTGGGAGGTAACCCCCTCAAGCTGCTGGCCACGACTCCGTCTCAGTCTCCCACACCTGGGGCAGCAGCTTTGGGCTGGGTAGAAGAGTACCAGGCCCCAAAGCCTGGCGGAGGACTCATGCCGTCCTCGCTCTGGGAACCCTGCGAGGAGGAAAGGTGGGAACCTTAGATTTCCTACCTCAAAACTCATCTCCAGCGGAGCAGCAGCTGATTCCTCTCTATCTCTGCTCCCAGTTCCCGCAGACACACCGTCCTTTCTCAGTGTTAACAGTCGTCTTGCAACAGCGGTCCCTGCCTTCCTGAATGCTGATCTTCCAGAAGCCAGACTCCAGGCACTTCTGCGCAGTCTCCATCTATAATAATTCTCACAGGCACTGGGTGAAGCTGGTAGCTCTCCGTAGCCCTGTCCTCGGACAGCAAGACAGCCTCTTGCTTGGCGTCAACTCCCTGTCTGTCTTCTAGGTACTCCGTGGCTCACAGCCGCTCCAAGCTTCAATCTCCTCGTGCACCAAAAGGGAGCAGTGCTTTTTGTGATGGTTAAATCTTGTATGTCAGCTTGGCCTGGTGATGGTGTTTACTGATTGGCTCAACACCAGCTAGATACTGCTGGGAGGCATGCTAGACAGGCAGTTGATAATATCAGTTGATAATATCAGTTGATATTATCCTTGCTAACTTGGGCAGGCCCTCATACAATCACCTGGAGGCCTGAAAGAGCAAAAACTGAGGTTCCCTGGCAGAGAAGGGATTCCACTCTGAGCTATCACCTAGAAACACTGCCCGAGTCTTCAGCATGTGACTGTGCTACAAATTTCAGAGTACACTAGCCTCTATATTCGAGTGAATCAATTTCTTAAAATAAGTCTCTCAGTCACTCTCTCTCCATATCTACAGGTAAGTAGCTATAGTTCATTGGCTCCGATTCTCTGGAGAACCCTGACTGATACACAAGGCTGATGTGAAGACTCACCTCCTGCTTTGGGGGGAGCCTGGCACCTGGACACAGCAGGCAGTTAGTGGTGGTCACTGACTTCAGGGGAAGGATCTGAGGCTTGGAAAAGTGAGTTGTTCAGAGTTTCAGAGCTGGAGCCAGAATTGCAGTCAGGCCTGATTTCTGCCTCTCTCAATGTGTTCTGGCCAAGATCCTTGGGCCAAGGTGCTGAGGGGCCACTGGTGACTCGAACGATTCGCTTTTGATTTAATTAAAACTCTCAAGACCTGCTGGAGGAAGTGAGACCAGAGGCAAGGTTGGGGAATGACCAGGTTTAGTGAAAGACCATGGCTTGTGACATGGCACTATTCGCCTACCTGAGAACTAATTTTGGAACGTGCCTCCTCCCATAGGGTGAGAACTTCCATGGGTTATTTAGAAATTAAATATGATAATAATTCTAGTACCCACAAGGTCAAACTGAAGGTTAAAATCTTTGTTTCCCACTTTATATCTTTTCTCTCATATTGAGTTGCCTGTGTCCTTATCGATAGCCCCGGATCTCTGATGGAGTGAGGTGGCTTTGAGAAGATAGATCATTGAGCTTATTCACTAAGCAGCTAGTGTGACTTGTTCGCCAGTCACTGAACAAGGTGCTGCAGTGGCAGCTGTGGACAGGCAGATGTAGTCCTGCTCCTGTGGCATGCCGTCGGGTGAGCGCCAAGGACTAGGGGGTGATGGGAAGCACCGTTGAGTGGGGAGATAGAGGAACAGTAAAGTTTAAAAAAAGGAAAAGTAAAGACAAGTCCATCCAAGCACGTGATCACATTAGAGACCCCCCCACCAGCTGGCCTGAGTGACAAGAATAGGAAGTGCTTTATTTGGGGTTAGAACATCCCTTGAGGAAGAGGCATTCAAGGTGAGTCCACATGACAGTGGCTGGAGCAGGCCAGGTGAGGGATTCCAGGTGTCATAGTCTTGGCTGCCTGATCATTTTGCTTTATAACTAATGGGAAATTGGAAATATCACCCCTCACGCCCAGCCTGAAGTAGGGGTTGGCTCTCACCATACTACTATTGATATTATGAATAAAATATGAGCAAAGAAGCATGCGTGAAAAGTTGGGGGTAGTGGGCAGCACTTGGAAGATGGGGTCTAGGCTCTCTTGGCCTTGGAGGAAGGAGAAAGAGTTCAGAGGAACTGGAAGGCCTCAAAGGTTCCCACTGCCTCCTCGTCCTTGGTGCTCACAGAGGCTGGAGCATCTGGTGGGAAGAACACAGGAGGGGCAGCCAAGGCCGTCTCGGTTCAGCAGCAAGAGCTTGAGACAGCCAGTGAGCGACCTACTCTGTGGGACTTTGGATTGGGGGGCGGCTCTAGAGCCTCTGAGGCAAAACGTGGCTGAGACAGACGGTGGCTTCAAGCAGGGTGTCTATGCCAGACCCAGCTGGGGAGCTAGGATGGGGCCAGAGTGGCCGTGACAGTTACCCAACCTCCTCGGCCCATCCGCCTTGATGCAGTGGCTTGGTTGTGACACCAGCTCAGCTCAGAGCTTCTCTCCAGCTAACGGTCCTCATCCCACCCACCCTGTTGGTTCCCTTTCTCAGCCACTTACATCAAGGTCCGTTAGATTTTCTCTTTTATTGCTTTGACCTGGGGGGTGGGGTAGCTGGAGGGCATAAGTAATGCTAGGGTCTCCCAAGAGGTGCTCACGAGCACTTGTTAATAAGTGAACAAATGCATAGGTGCGTGCATGCATGAATGAAGTGGCTGGACCCCCGAGGCTTATCTCCACACTGTGTGAGAGTGCATGCATGCAGGTGGGTGCACCGCTGGGGATGGGGCAGTTTGTGGGTAGGTTGTGTCAGCAAAGTGGCAAGTGTGGAAATCTGGGGTGATGGCGCTCAGCAGATAGCCCAGTGATAGGTCGGGAACGCTAATCAAGGTCATTTGCCAGGCTCTCATTGCTTGGGCATCTATGGGAGCCTGCTCTGGGGAGATCTGTCAGTGTCCATGTCCCAAGCCTATAAACTCAGTGGGACCCTCCCAAGCCTTCCTGCAATCCTCCTCCCTGTGATTCCTGCCACCCTCTGCCTTCACCTGGGACAGGACATCTCCCTTCCTGGGCATGGTCTGTGAACCTTGTGTGTGGTCAGGACCCAGCTGACATCCCGTGGAGCTGAACTGGGGTGAAGGCTATGGGATGGAGCACACGGCAGGCAGCAAGTCTTCCCCACCCCTCACCCCGCCCTTTGCTTGTCCTTCTGCTGCCTTCCATGGCCAGCATGTCCAAGGTGCTGAGGGACCACTGGTGGCTCCAGCAATTCACTTTTGGTTTAATTACTTTATGACCATGTCTGTGCAGCAGGAGGGCTCTCGCCTTATTTGGGGTAACTACACTTAGAAATCATTTCCTCATAGCCAGCTCAGTATCGGCACACGAAAACTACCGGCAGCTTTGAAGTGACAATTCAGGTTGGGGAGTTAATAGGGCCATGTTTCTGTCAGGCAACCTGCTGGCTCTTAGGGGCATACACTGGACATCTCTCAAGTTCATACTTGGTCCCAGAGTCACTGACACCCCCTCATGCACCCCTCACACGTCCAGGTGCTCAGTCACAGGGACGGCCGCACACATGCTAACAGCCACGTGCAGCTGCAAAGTCACATTGTTGCAGGCGGACACATCAGGACAGTCTCTGAGTGCCATGGTTGTGACGTTGTCATACATGGTGTCACACACACGTGGGCCGAGCAACGTGGGGTCACAGGGTGGGGCATACTACTTCACCCCTCACCCTTTCTGCCACCCTGCCTTCTCAGGGCTCCTTAAGGTGTGGCGTCACAGCCCCTTCCCCCACTGGCATTCCTGATAAGGCCAGCG
The DNA here is from genome assembly GCA_019455555.1 of Galemys pyrenaicus. Taxonomy (NCBI): domain Eukaryota; kingdom Metazoa; phylum Chordata; class Mammalia; order Eulipotyphla; family Talpidae; genus Galemys; species Galemys pyrenaicus. The sequence continues at coordinate 12,678,594 of JAGFMF010011397.1, forward strand.
CTATCCTCAGCCTGCTTCCTCTGTGACCATCTTCTTCTGGGGTGCCTGAAGGCCCTGTCACCTCTGAATACTACCCGCGGACCAGTGTGGGCCCCAGGAGTTCCCTGGGGCTTTGCAGTCAGACTGTGTAACTGTATTGCCAGTCCCTTCTTTCTGGACTTCAGTTTCTCTACTTTGTTAACAGGGGTGTGGACTAGGTGGCTCCAGGCTTCTTCTGGTACTCGTGGCGGGGATGGCTATGTTCCTGTGTCTCTCTGGCATTTCCTGGAGCACTGGACCTGTGGCTTCTGAGTCTCTGCTAGAACTGCCAACTGGATGCCCCTTGCTATGAGTGGGCCCCAGCAAGACTTCCTTGGGAGCAAAGGAGAGTCCTGTTACCCTTGAGACCTCAGAGGGGCCCCGAGGGCAGGCCTGATGCCTGATGTGTGCAGAAGTCACACAAGAGGCCATGAAACTTGGAGAGAGGGGATGATGGGACTCTCCCTGGGCCCCACCAAGGCCTTCTACAGGCAACACCGGTAAAAAGAGCCTTCTAGAGAAGCTGCCTTGCAACTCTGCCACGGGTTCAGGCGGGTGCGTGGGGGGGCATTCAGCACCAGAGACAGTCATTGTTCCTGGGGAGCCAAGGCAGCAGCTTCTCCCTGTTCCTCATCTTGTTCTCGAAACTCCCAGATCTCTGGGATCCCAGGGCAGCTAGGTGTCCAGAGGGCAGGGCTGCAGCCAAGTTCCCCAGAGTTCAGGAATGGTCAGTGGGAGTGGCTTGTGGATCACCCCAGTTCAGGCAGGGTTACCACGGGAGAGTCGGGCGCTCTGCAGAGGGTAGCTCTTGAGTGGTCACTTTGCACCAGGTACAGTGTGGGTGTCCAAAAGCAAGTCCATGGCGTACCTGAGGTACCCTCTGCCAGCGTGGGGGCTGTTTCATGTGTGTTCTCTGGAAGAACTGTTCTGTGGCCAAGTACATTGAGAAAGTGTATTATATAATTCAACTGGGCAGAACAAAGGCTAACCGATTTCTCCTTTGTGGTTTTTGGCAGGCCTTTAACAGGATATGTGAGTGTTTTGGGGAGTGGGGAGGGCCGAGAGCATTGCTTCTACAAGCAACACCAGCCAAAGGAGCCTTCTAGAGAGGCTGCCTTGTAACTCTGCTGCTCACCTACAGGTTTCTTCTCAGACTCTCAGGGTGGGGTGGGAGGGGAAGAGTCAGCGTTCTAGAGGAGCATGGGCCATCATGGAGGTCTCTACACCTCTGTGGAGAGTTCCAGATTCAGCAGGACGCCGGAGAATCTACATTTCTGCAAGTTCAAGAAGGCCACTGTTAGATAATCACTGCTCTCATCTCAGGGCAGACAGATCTTTTAAAAACAGAAACTTCACGAAGCTCCTCTGCTTGAAGTCCTCTGGTGACTCCGTTGTGATGGGCAGAGGCCACGTCCTCACAGGAGTCTGCAAGGCCCACCCACCTCAGTGACACCCCCTGCTGCTCCACGTTCATTTTTGTCTCTCAAACTTGCCCAGAAAATCCCCACCCTCAACCTGTGCTGGAGGGGTCCCTTCCACCCGGGGATGGTATGTAACGTGGAAGTGACCGCTCCCTCCCCACCCTGTGCCTCCAGTCTCGTGAGGAGGCCAAGTACATTGAGACCCCCGTGACCACCACGGCATCCCCAGCCCTGCATGTCAGCTCAGAAGGCCAGGCTGTGCCATCTCATTTGTAGTGCCGTCTCCAGCCCTCCACCCCTTCTCCCACAGGGCTGGGTGCAGGGTGGGGTGTGCATGTGGGAGTGATGGCTGAAGGCGGAGTTAAATGAATGGAGCCTGGAAGAGACCAGCTGCTCCAGTAAGGCAGAAGCTAGACTCCTAGGCCAGCTAGGTCTGAGCAGCAGGGAGCCCTCACCAGGAGGACATGAATGCGCACGTGTACCCACTGTCAGGTTGGGTACCCTGGAAAGGAATGAAAAAGAGGGCAGTGGTGCTAGGCTGGGGCAGTGGGAGTGGCCATGTGGTCAGCTAGGCTCTGTTGCTGGCTTGGTGAGCCTTATCACGGCCCAGCTGTGTCCTATTCTTGGAGCACTTGGTGTTCCTGACGCATCTCCCCAAAGGTCATGGCAGTGAGAATGAACTCAGTTCACTCAGCTGCCACAGTGGCCCTGATGAACTCTGTCCTGCGGCAGAACTCAAAGGCTCTGAGGAACTGGGGCCAGGCTTGTTCTCCCCACCTCCCTCCACTGGCTCTGACCTGGCTTGGGGGACCCCAGTGCACAGCTGGGGGAGAGCAGTGTTAGCAGAGGCCTCTCTGATTTCCAGATGCATGGGAGTTATGGACAGGGAATGGGCAGTGATAGATGCCCCCCTCCCTACCTTTCTATGAGGTGAGGGCTGCCCAGATTCCCCCCGGGCTCTGTCTAATTCTGTGTTCTGCCCCCACTCAAGTGGTTGTGCTGGATGTACCCATAGAGCCCCCCCGCATGAGGCCAAAATTGTGGGTCTGAGTAGCCTTGGAAGTAGGCACTATCTGCGAATTTTCACATGATGTCGGGGTGGCCTTGCTTGGGATTTTCAGGGAATGTTCTGTCAATTGAAGCTTTGACTTTGGGGGTCTTTGTGTCTAGAGAGCTGACATCAGGTTTGAACCTTGCTCTGAAAGACCGCCTGTCAGACAGCTTGCAGGTTAAGGTGTAACTCTGTGTTTTGCATCCTGCGCACGCGTACTTACCTGACACGCATGTGTGCACATGCGAGTATGTGGGTAGGTGCAGGGTCTGCTGCTCTGAGCTTCTCCACCTCCTCTGGCCTGCCCTTTGTTTTTAAAGTACCATTTAAAAAAGTGAGCTTACCATGTGTCAGGCCTGTGGCTTACTCCTCACAGCAGCCTATACCTCCCCTAAAAGTACATCGCACTCCTAACCCCAGTGTCTGTGAATGTGACCTTATTTGGAAATAGGGTCTCATACTGGATGAAAGTAGGCCCTAACCCCATGACTGGTGTCTTTATAAAAAGAGGGAACTTTGCACACAGAGAAACACAGAAGAGGTAGCATATGAGGGAGACAGAGATAGGAGTTATGTTGCCATGAGCCAAGGGAATCCTGGGACTACTAGAAGCTGGAAGAACCAAAGAAGGAGTCACTCTTAGAGGCTCTGGGAGGAGAATGGCCCTGCCAATACCTTGATTTCAGACTTCTAATTTCCAGAATTGTGAGAGAAAACATTTCTGTTGTTTTAACTCCCCCAGTTTGTGGTACTTTGTTATAGCAGCCCTAAAGAATGAATACACCTAGTTTTTGTTATGATCTCTATTTTATATGATCAAATAAGTCTCAGAGAGGTTAAACTCATGCCCATAGTTGCACAGCAAGTTGGTGATGCACTCTAGGGAGGATATCAACTGGTCCAAGTGCAGGGATCCTCAGATAGAAGAAGAGGGGAAGAGGATCTGACACCCCGAGGTAGTCCGAGCAGCCTGAGCCCCAGAGGGTCCAGAGGAGAGGCAGCCATTCTTCCTACACGTTGGGGGTGGAAGATTTGAAGGGAGATCTGGGGGCAGAACTTCCCCTGAGGGGTTGGACACAGGGGCCTCCCAGGCAGAGGGCACAGTGTAAACTAGGCAGAAATGGGGGGATGGTCTGGCCCCTGGAATTGGAATCCAGATCTGCTCAACTCCAAGCCTGTGTGCTTAGCCCCTCCCCTATGAAAGCTGTCTCCTCCTCCCTTGGCTCTGTCCCCTGATCCACCACAGCACACCCTTCACGGCTCAGGAGAGACCCCATCCCCTCCTTGCTGGGGGTTTTCCATCTTCTTTAGCTCCAAAAGTCTCCTCCAGGGTCCTGGCTTCTCCCACTCCAGCCTTATCATCTCCCTCCCATTCCTAAGAATCAACCCCTGCCCCCCAATCTTCACAGTGGCCTCAACCCTTGATGTTATGTGGGAATTCTGACGCAACTTGGTACCCCGTGGAACGTCTTGTAGGGTTAGCTTAGGCCTGTGCAGTCATGACCTCCTTGTAGCTGGACATTCTCCTCCTGCTGCTCCCCAGGCCTGCAGGGCCCAGGCCTCTGTTCCTAGACCTCTCCCTTGTTGGGGGGACTTCTGCTGTCTCTGCTGGGACTTCCAAACATGCTCTCTTTTAGAGGACAACGGCCCTGGGCCCTCAGGCGCCTTTTGTGTTAACTGAGTAGAGTCTGATTAGCTCAGCAACTCCAGCAGAGTAAAGCTTGGGCCTTTCAGGCCACCTGGGCCTGAGTAGCCGGGACCCCTTCCCCAAGGAGGACACAAAATGGGACTCCTCACCTCAATTCCTCACCATTGCTTCATTCTTCTCCTTGACACTCCCCCTTCCCTACCCTTTCTCCATAGCTCCTCCCAGCTGCTCAGTGGCTGCCAATGAGACCTGTTTTCTTCTTCCTCATTCCTATGGTCTCCCATCCCCAGTCCTGCCCCACAGCTCCCTCACTTCTAAATCTTGCTAGTCACCATCCCTCCCCCCAAAAGAATTGCTCCCTGGCCAGTGTCACCAGCCACACCCTCTTTGTCCCCTGCTAGTCACCTATCACACTTAGGGCTTTGCACAACCTGCCTAGCTGAAAACCTCTTCTGAGGGCTCAGACTTCTGGTCTGGCCTCAACAGCTTGTCTCCAGCCCTGGTCAGAGAGCAGTTCCTCTAAAGGAGAGTACCAACTGCATCCCTTGCTGACACACTCCCCATGGTGACAGGAACGGAGGCCGTTTCCCTGGGTGGCAAGTGAGGTTCCCCAGCTACTGTCCAGGTTCCAGTGGGCAGCAAGGTTCAGAAGAGACCAGGGTTCTAGTCCTGGGACTTCTCCACAGGAGGGCCTTCCCTCTCTCCCTGCCCTCATCCCACTTGGGCCCTCGGCCTCCACCCTGGCCCAAAGCCAGTGACCAGAGTGGGTGTTGATCTGTTTGCCCACATTTGGCACAGAACTGGAATGATCTGGTAAATCTGGACTTAGAATGGTTAGAGGAGGGGAGGAGGGCAAGTTCAGAACTTGTTTGATGTGCTGACCCTTTCTTGGACCTGCAGAGGTGTGCACAAGCAGAGGTCACTGGAGCCCCTGGTCCACGTGGCACAACAGGGGACCAGCACATACACATAAACATGGACACAGTGTAGCCGCTCGTTGGTGCACACTCCCCGCGCTGCCCCCACTTCGCTGTTTGTTCACACAGCCAACTCCCTGCTGCCAGTACTGGAGACCCTGTGCCAGGGCTGTCTTTGCCCCAGAAGGCCTGGTCCTAAAGTAGGACAGGCTGAAAACATCAAGCCTCTGCCATGGATGTTGGGAATAAGTGTATAAAGCCTTCAATTCCCTCACCCTCAGGTGGGATGATTCCCAGGCATGTCCTGTATTGTGGCTCCAGTTTAACTAGGTGCTGGTCACCTGACACACACTTCACTGGCTGCTTTCCCTTCTATGTCATAATTTCCCACTCCCTATGGTGTCACTACCAGAGTCACTGCCCAAGTAATTGATTACCATTAAAACCCTTACAGGGTTAGCTAGTGGAGGAACCCAAACCACAATATAGAGGCACAGATGCATGCATAGTCTCACATAGGCATGCATCCACAGGCAACACATGCAACAGACTCATGCAACCACACAAAAGCACTCAGAGACACCGCCAGGTGCACACCGACAGCCTTGCCTAGATACACACATATGCATGCACACACTGATACATACAGGTACACAAGAGCACTCTCAGCCATGACGCAGACCCATGTACACACACTTGCATGTACACCTTCTTCTAGTCTGTGGACTCTAGGGAGGATATCAACTGGTCCAAGTGCAGGGATCCTCAGATAGAAGAAGAGGGGAAGAGGATCTGACACCCCGAGGTAGTCCGAGCAGCCTGAGCCCCAGAGGGTCCAGAGGAGAGGCAGCCATTCTTCCTACACGTTGGGGGTGGAAGATTTGAAGGGAGATCTGGGGGCAGAACTTCCCCTGAGGGGTTGGACACAGGGGCCTCCCAGGCAGAGGGCACAGTGTAAACTAGGCAGAAATGGGGGGATGGTCTGGCCCGTGAGATGGGGTAGAGTCAAAGTGAGGCTGGTGAGGAAGCAAGGGCAAGGCAGGTGGGCTGTGGGGAGCCTCACCTTATACTAAACATATGGGGAGCCGCTGATGGATTTTGAGGGGAGGAGCATAAGTAAGCCCCAGAGAGGCTAACAAGTATAATAACTCCACATTTGTACCAAACCCCTTTCTCCCTCCCCCAGAACAGAAAACATGCCCCATCCCTTCTGGACCTCAGTCTCTTCTCTACACAGGGTAGTGTCTTTTGGCTCACCTCAGTCCTAGGAAGGGAATGTGGTTAAGACCAATTCCCAGGAGGCTTGTCTAGTTGTGTCTAGCAGAGTGGTCACCTACTAAGGCTACCCTGGGAAAAGTGACACTTGAACAAAGTCCTGATGGAAGTGATGAGTTGGGCCAAGTGGACAACAGTTGGTATAAGAATCCTGGGATTGGGGGCCTCCGTGGTGGCGCAGTGGGTTAAGCAATGCACTACGAAGCAAACCGCAGCTACTACAGCACGAGTTCAATCCCTGCTGCCAGACAGGGAGGGGATCCACATGGCGCAGCAGACCTCTCCTGCCTTGCCCACTGCTCCCCTCAGCAGTGTGTTTCAGTCAGTCTGCCTGTTCTGCTCCCCACTCTGTCTCTGATGGATCCTTTCACCGCCCACACCTCTGGCCTGTACCCCAACTCTTGTATGCATAAATAAAATAAATCTTTAAAAAAAAAAGAATCTTGGAATTGGACTGTGTGGCACATTCTTGTTCAAGAAGCAGTGAGAAAGTCAATGAGGCTGGGACAGAGCAAACCAGGAAGAGTGGTGGAAGCAAAATCAGAGGAGGTCAGTTAGTGTTAGAGCAGACTGAGGTAGTAGCAACAAGGCGCATGTACAAAGTGGCAGCTCAACATTGAACTGACATTAACAGAGGTGTTCATTAACACCTCCCCTATTGTGGCAGGCATAGTATTATGCTTATGTTACAACTGAGACACTGAAGCTTGGAAAGGTGCTGTGACTCCTGCTGGATCGGCCAGCTCAGAGGTGGCAGGGCCTGGACTTACCCCTGTATCTAGCCAACCCTGGGTTAAGTCTGGAGCTGCCTTTGTCAGAGTTCAGGCACAGGGCAGACTGATAGCGCTGGTGGGGCTTACCAGGCACGGCTGGGCGGGGTTAGGGGGTGTGTGCGTGTATGAGATTCCTATCTTTCCTCCTTTCTCTGTTTCATGTTGAGGTAACTTCTGTCCCGGGACAAGGGGACTGGGAGTGAAGACAGGGCAAGGGGACCCTGCCTGTGAGGTTTGTACCAGGACTGAAGTATTCCTCCTGCTTGAAAAGGGAGATTTCTTTTGTCCTCTCAACATGGAGTTTCCTCCAACACTAAATCTCTCTCCACCCCCAACATGGAGGCCTTAGTCAGAAATGGAGTGCAGTCTGATGGACTGGCAGGCAGTAGGGGCTGTTCAGTCAGAAAGTGGAGGCACAATTTTGGTTTATGCAGGTTGTACCCACAGTAGATCCTGGGTTGTCTATGTTGGCGAAATCTACCTTATTTTTTGGCAAACAAATGAGCAAGAGGTGGCAGGGCTTTCCTAGTTCTTCCTGATAGCTAAAGATAGAAAACAGTGGGACCTGAAAAGACTAAGATGAGTAAAATCTTCCAGTGCCTCTTACTTAGAACCAAGCCAGATACTAGAAAATAATTTTACAGAGGAGTCCACTTTTGCAGAGTACAAGCTTATGTTAACAAACAAGGTAATTGTTGACAAAAACAAACAAAACCACCGAACAATATTCAAAATAACCTTTAAGTTGAATGGGTAGATTTTTTTCTACATTTGATTTTTTTTAATTAATTTTTTCATCTTTAATGTTTGACTGGCAAGCAAAAGAAGAGCTGAATGAGATGGAATGTTGCTGGGAAGGTTTGGAGATCGCCCTTTGAACAATGTTAAACAATTTAGGGGTGTGTGGAAGTGATACAGTATTTGTTTTGAGAACTCCATTCTAACTTAAGTGATCCTGCACAGTTCTGCCATGAAGGAGCCAGCTCTACGCCAAATCACGGTAAAGACGGAATTAAATATATAAATATATGTAAATTTTTTGGTGTCTGGTGTTAGACCTTCCAGTTTCAAAGCGAGGTCCACTCCTCCACACGCTAATTCCCCTCATGTTTCTGAGTTTCACGAATCAGGTTCTGGCTTGCAGGTCCAGGGACACGCCGTCTCAGTTGGAAACCTCAGGATATGGAGTGTAATCAAACTTAGCTGCCCAAATACCTAACCAAACATATCAGGAGAGGTGATAGAAGGTTCCTGAATCTTGCAAAACATCTGGCCCGGGTCAGTTCCAGATTGGGAAAATGCCCAGAATGAGGAAGAGTGCAGTGGAGGAAAGGTTGAGCTAGGGACTGCCCTGGGCTTCCGACAGCAGAAAGTGAGCAGGGACGGCCTCTGGTGGCCAGACCACTGGATGGTGTCCTTCTTTTACGTTAGCAATTACGACGGCTTCTCCCGTTCCTGAGAGGGCCGGGCTGCATGACACTCCCTCATAGTACAAATGGGGAAACGGAGGTTCACAGAACAGGGCTATTTTCAACAAGATCACGCAGCGAACCGGGGGGAGAATGAGACTCGAACCTAGGTCTCTCCACTCCATGGCATGATTCCGAGAGACGCATGTTCTTTTAAGTCGACGCCTGTTCTAAGCACGTTCGGAGGCACGAACCATGCAAAGAATTTCCGAGGGGCGAATAATCAGTTCTTAAAAGAGTGTTCACCGAAAACCCGGCTTCGCGGCTCTTTAAGAGAACAGACACTGGCGCTACCAACCCTCCACTTCCGGGATTCTAAACGCCTTCACTTGGGGCGGTTAGTTCCAGCCCCGCTTTTAGGGCATTTTGGGAAATGTAGTTCCAACTTTTCTGCAACTACAAGAATACCCTAGTTTTGGAACTTCATTTCCCAGAAGTCTGTGCTCGCTGTCTCGTCAGCCGGATTATAGGCCAAGGGGGTGAAACCTTCATCCTGAGTTTTTAAATTTCTCAGTGGGAATGAGTGACTGTGGGCCGCAGTCTTCGGAGGCGCAGTCCATAGTCTGTCTGGGCTGCGAGAGCAGGGCGCGGATACTGTGGGGCCGGCCACACAGTTCTGCTTCCGGTCGGGGGGCAAAAAGCCCAGGCACCGCCTCTCCTTTAATCGCGATGGGCGGGGCGCGGCGACGCGACTCGCGTTGCTATTGGCGGCGGTTGGGGGCGCGGAAACTGAACTGGCCCGGACGCCGGCCGCTGCCATCACCAACTCCTCCGGCGCCTTGGGTGCTGTCGGCCCCGCCATGGCCGCCCCTTGCCCGGTAAGCTCTTGCCGGCGACGACCGCCCTTGTCTAACCGCCCGGCGGGGGCCGTAGGCTCCCAGCCGGGGCTGCGAGGGTGTCGGTGACGCGGGGTTCCGAGCTGATCGTCTCCAGTTTACTGTCTGTGCAGGGGCTCCGGGGTCAAGGCACCAAGTGAGCTTGCGGGCTACTGGGGCGAGCAAAACAGCCCCTGTCCCCAGTATTTGGTTCTATTTACTTAGAACCAACGGGGGAGACACTGGATGGTCGAACTGAAGATGTGACCCGCGGCCGGCGTCGGACCTCTCTGGCCTGTCTCCCCATCCTGAGTAGTGGGTAACCGGATGAGGGCCTGTTGAGAGTACACCCTGCTCTGGTGGGGCCCTTGGAATAGGGGGGAAAACCTAGACCTGCTGTATGACCTGGGCCGACCCCCTCTTGGTCTCCCAGGTCTCTCCCGAGGCTAAAGGCAGCTGAGCAGTCCGAAGCCCCCCTTTTTTGAAAGGTGGTTTGGAATCTGTCTGGCCTTCCGACTGGGTTGAGAATCAGGGAGGACGGGAGATGGTCACTTGGACCTTTGGACTTCCAGGCACTTGTGCAGAAAGAGGGCCCAGACTGGAATTTGGCTTTTTGACTCCTAATCTGGTGCTCTCCTCACTCTACCTTTCCACTTAAAACTACCTTTGATGGAAATAACTACAAAGCTCATGGATCTGGGGAAGAGGGTGTTAGATTTCAGGGGCCCTATGGTCAGGTACTTCTGTCCAGTGGGCCTAGAGGTGGGCACTGTTTTATCTTTCCTGTTCCAAGAGGCTCGGTTGCTGCTCCGTTGGGGGCCTTCCTCCAGCTGCTATTTCCTTTCTCACTGAAAGGAAGATTTAGGCAGGTGTGTTGGGAGTGGAGCTGGGCACAGGGCCATGGGGGCCTTTGTTTTGGTGAGACTCTAAGGGATGACCTTAAAGTAAGTGGCCCTACTCTATCCAAAGACATGGGCTTTTTTTTTTTTGTTTTCTCCAGAGGAGGCTTTGCCAGGCTCTCTGGTGCACACACAGTACTTCTTTGAGATTTCTGATATTTGGGGTAGGGGAGATGTTGCATGACTGTGATATAACTCTTCAGGTACTGAGACACAGGCTGCTATTGGATGAAGAATATCTGGAGTATAATCTCCATGTCCTCCGAAGCATTTCCCGAACTACTACTACTATGAATTTGGGGGGAAATGGAGGTGGTGGTGACGCCACCAGGAACCTGTCCAGGGCTGACCCTTTGGGCTTACTGTCCAGTCTGCAGTGGGATTAAGGGTATAAGGTCTGATTCCTGAGATGGGGTTTCTGAAAGGCCCCCTGATATCTCTTCTTGGGTCTTTAAAAATAAAAGAAACCCGATTGAGACATTATTCATATGCCACAACATGTACCACTTTAAAGTGTAAAATTTAGTGCAGTGCAGTCATCGTCACTGTTGAGAACATTTTGTCATCCCAGAGAATACCCCAGTAAGCAGTGACTTTCTTTCTTCCATACTTGCCCCCCTCACCCCAGTCCTGGTAACCTCTAATCTATTTTCTGTCTCTCTGGAGTGGCCTATTCTGGATGTTTCATGCTGGTCGAATCACACAAAATGTGACCTTTTGTGTCTGGCTTCTTTCATTTAGCATATTTTTTTTTTAGTGTATTTTAAGGTTTGTCCATGTTGTAGCAGGAATCAAAACTGCATTTCTTTTTTTTCCAAATAGTATTCTGGTGTATGGATATACCACATTTTGTTTATCCATTCATTCCTTGGTGGAAATTTAGGTTTGTCTTCTTTTTGGCAATTATACTGCTATGAACTTTCAAGTACCTATTTTTGTGTGAACATGTTTTAAATTCTTTGGGGTATTTGAATTACTGGGTTACTTGATAAATTTATGTTTAACATTTTGAGGAACTGCTAAACTATTTTCTACAGTGACTGTTTTTTCTTTTTTTAAGATTTAAGAATACATTTTGTTCATTTCTGTTGTATAACATTTTCATATGAATTTAAGGATTAGCATGTCAGTTTCTGCAAAAAAAAAAAAAGCATCTGGGATTTTCATGAGGATTATGTTGAATCTGTGGATCAATTTGGGGAGTTACTGCGTCTTAACAATACCAAGTTTTCCAGACTATCAAGATGTCTTTCCATTTATCTTGGCCTGTCTAAAATTCTTTCAATGTTTTGTAACTTTCACTTCTTTTGTGATCATTCCTAAAAATCCTTTTTTTATGTGTCATAAATGGAATTATCTTTTTTCAGGTTGTTCATTGCTGCTGTACAGAAGTAGAATTGATTTTTGTAAATTAATTTTATATACCATAGCTTTACTAGTTTACTAGTTCTAATAGTTTTATTAGTGAATTCCTTAGGATTGTCTATGTACAAGGTCATGTCTAGAGCATTTTAAATTCTCCTGACTATTATAGGAAGAGTCTTGGCCCCAGGGAAGCCCCTTCCTCATCTAGGCTTCACATGTTTGACCCTGGCTCTCCCCCAGGACGACCCCTCGCTGGAGAGGCATTTTAAGGGCCACCGAGATGCAGTTACCTGTGTGGACTTCAGTCTCAACAGCAAGCAGCTGGGTAAGAAAGGCATCCGGTCCCAGGCACTAGGCTATAAACAGAGAAGGCTGAGTTCCTACGTGGGAGGTGTGGTCAGGGGTGGAGGGGGCAGAGAATCCAGGCGTTTTGTCTAGATCTGCATCTTTCTTCAGCACTTTGTGAAGTGCAGCGTGAGTCTCAGAGAGGTTGGGGGCTTTCCCAAGGCCACATAAGCTTTTGAGGGTGGGACCAGGTTCTGGGCTTTTCCCTGTTTACCCCAGCCACCTCTTGGGTCTGGCTTCAGAAATGGGCTCTAAACAGTGGTTCTTTTTCTTTGGGTCTTTATTGATTCTGTTGTTTATGGTGATATGGGTCCACCTTGTTAGGGGTGCCTATATGTGAGGAGGATGTAGAGTGGAGTGGGGTTCTCCCCTCCCTGCATTGCTCTAATGCTGTAGTTGGGGATCCTGCTCCTCAGTTGCTTGGGGTTCATACTCAGATGACATGATTGCAGCCTCCTTGTTTATAAGGGTGAGTGCCCCCCTTCATACGATGACATACTATGGTCAGTTTCTTGCCAGGGGCCACTGACTTCATGGGTTTGTATAGAGAAAGAGGAAACTGAGGGACACTTTTGGTTGGCCTTAGGGACCCTTTTTAGCTTCTGACTGAGTCAGAACCTCTCAGTGGTAAAAGGCCCATTGTGCTGACTTGAGGCAGGGCTTATTAACTCTGTTTCCTCAGAATATGTCTGTGGGGAGTCTGGAGATCCCATGGGGCATGAGTTTTCCCCAAAGCCCTTTGGTTGCAGTCCAGGGCTGGCATATGAAGGCATTTCTTGATCGCTTCCCATGTGGGCCTACTGTTTGGAGAGGTTACAGGCTTGCTTTCCAAACTCTGGTCACTAGTCATTGGAGGTGTGTCTGCCCCTGTGGGGCTGTCAGGCCTTGTTTCCATGTAGCTCTCCTGTACCTCGTCACCCCAGTGTCCTGGTGGAGGTTTGAGGCCCGCTAGAGTGCAGGGTCATGGTGTCCCTACTCTCCTCAGCTAGCGGCTCCATGGACACGTACCTCATGGTGTGGCACATGAAGCCCCAGTCACGTGCCTATCGCTTTGCGGGCCACAAGGATGCCGTCACCTGTGTGAACTTCTCCCCTTCGGGACATCTGCTTGCTTCGGGCTCCCGTGACAAAACTGTCCGCATCTGGGTACCCAATGTGTGAGTTACAGACTTCGAGGGCACTTGTCTGAGTCTAGAGCCCTGGTGCCAGGGCTGTTCCCACATAGCTCCCCATACTGGCTCTGGACTGTTCACAGTGGGACACCTGCCTCACTTCCAAGGAGATGCCACCTGAGCTTCACCTGGGACTTCCACCAGGGCCCTTTTCCTCAGGCTTGGGAGGGGATTCCACCTGATGCTGCTCGTGCGTGGGTGGGTTTGGGCAACACTCTGCTCCTGTGTGGCCTCCCTTGTTGGGAGCTGGGGTGTTCAGGCCTGATTGAGTTTGGAAGGAGTGGGGAGGGCTTCCCTACACCGTCATGTCACTATTTTGGCTTTTCTGACTCTGGGTGCCTGTCCCCACAGCAAAGGTGAGTCAACTGTGTTTCGTGCACACACTGCTACAGTGAGGAGTGTCCATTTCTGTAGTGATGGCCAGTCCCTTGTGACAGCTTCTGATGACAAAACAGTCAAGGTGTGGTCGACTCATCGCCAGAAGTTCTTGTTCTCCCTCAGTCAGCACATCAACTGGGTGCGCTGTGCCAGGTGAGATCGTCCAGCCCGGAGACCTTTGCTGGGACCTGGGCGTTGCTGGGAACAGAGGAGCTGGGATTTGAACCCAAGTCTCTGGCACTAAGGCTTGCCTACTTTTCTCTGAGGTGTTCTGCTCTTCAGAGGTTGCTCTTGCTCTAGAGCTGTGAGATGGGGGCCCCAGTCTGGCTGCTGGCCTTCCTTTTGCTCTGAACTAATTACTGTATGGGATGGGAGCCAGGTAACCCAAGGTCCAAAAATTATAGATCCAGATGTGCGTTTTTCTAGCTCATTTTGTTCTTTTCGACAGAGATCTCATGTCAAATCTCTGTGATCTTGTGGAAGAGGTTGGAGGTATACTGTGTCTGGGTATAGTGGGCAACCATGGTAGTTAAGGTTGAGGGTGTTGCTGTGTTCTTCTGGGGACCCTAGGCAAGTTACTTGTTCTCTCGGACAGCCTATTCCTATTGTGGGTGGTCCCGATTGCTTTGAGAGGCCTCACTACCAGCCCCCTGAGAACAGGCGGGGCCAGGCCAGCAAAACCAAATAGGCCTTTGGTGGTGGGTCCCTACGCTCCCATGCCTTTTTGTTGGCAGGTTGCATTTTGCTGATGCAATCTGAGTCAGACATATTCTTGGGGATCTGGGAATAAAATGAGGATGCCCTTGGTGGCCTCTAACTCCCTTAATGCTACGAGCACCAGCCGTCAGCATGAACGTCACCACAGTGCCGGTGGCCTCGTGCATCATGCTGCTCCCTGCTCACCGCGTGGTAGGGACCATTCTTAACCATCTCACTGAGGAAAAGCCACCTGTCCAAGGTCACTCAGGGTCGAAGCAGGGCATGTAGCCCCAGTGGTTCCTGAGGTCAGGTAGTGGGCAGTGAAAGAAGGTGGCTTTGGAAAATCGTGTGTGGCGCCGTGATACCTATTCTTCAGTGGAGTGATTCATGCTCTGCCTGGTTCAGGTTTTCCCCTGATGGGCGGCTCATCGTGTCTGCCAGTGACGACAAGACTGTCAAGCTGTGGGACAAGACCAGCCGGGAATGTATCTACTCATACGGCGAGCATGGCGGGTGAGTCCCCAGGCCCTGTCCTCCATCTGCTGATACTCCAGAAGGGCAGTGACGGGGAGAGCTCAGTGGCTGCAGTCATGGGGGCTGACAGTGCATCTCTCTGCTCCCTGTCTGTTTCTTTTCCTCTGTGGGTAGAGGGTTCAGCCTTGTCTTCATCCCCACAGATAACAGGAGCCCTTAACTTTAAGGCTTGTGACTCTTGGGTCCTTTCTTTATCTTTCACTTTCTAGTTCTCAGAAGTGTGACATGTCTTTCTGAAAGCAGTTTAACCCAGACCCCAAAAGTGGGTCGGTATGTTACCTGTGGTGATGGCTTTATCACTGAAAGACTCGTGCCACCATGAGAGAGAGGCCAGAACCTGTTCTTAGCTTCCAGGAGAACCCTGGCTTCTGCCCACCTCAGTTGTCTGGGAAGGTTCTCTTTGCGAGGTACCAGAGGCGGTGTCAGGTGTGGGTGTACTGAGAGCCCTGGCCTGTCTCCTGGAGGTGGGTGAGCCGGTGGAAGCCTGCTGACCCTTGTGTCTGGAGCCTTCTGGATCTGCCCTACCTCCAGCTTAGGTGAAAGTACTAGCTCCAGCTCTGAAAATGTCCCAGCAGTCCTCTGACCTTGTGCTTAGAAGTTGGTGCTGGAGGGCCTCCCCGGGTTAAGTCTCAGTGCTAAGAAGCTATCGCCAACCACTGTAGCACGAGTTCAACCCCTGGCCAGGGAGGGGACCCGCATGGCGCAGCAGACCTCTCCTGTCTTGTCCGCTGCTCCCCTCAGCAGTGTGTTTCAGTCAGTCTGCCTATTCTGCTCCCCCTCTGTGTCTGGAGAATCCTCTCACTCCCCCACACCTCTGACCTACACCCCAGCTCTTGAATGCATAAATAAATCTTTAAAAAAAAAGTTGGTGCTGGAACTTGCTCCTTGATCGGTGCACCTCAGTCACTGCTAGCCACCGTTCTCACCCTCTTCTTACTCCCCTTGGCTACAGTAAAGAAATTAGCCAGAAGGGGGGTATTCCAGGCTGAGGGAAGAAGAGAGTGAGCAGATGTACTGGGGTAGAACAATGCTGGATAGTCCTGGGTCTGTTCTGAGCCAGGCCAGCCCTCCTGTAGCGCGTGGTGGCCACTGTCTTTCCAGCTTTGTTACCTATGTGGACTTCCACCCCAGTGGCACGTGCATCGCCGCCGCTGGCATGGACAACACAGTGAAGGTGTGGGACGTGCGGACTCACCGGCTCTTGCAGCATTATCAGCGTAAGTGTCCGTGAGCAGCCGCGGTGGGGTGCTGTGGTTCCAGCTGTTCGCTGCACTGCCGTGGCACTGAATGGGTGATGGCCTTGGCTGATGGGGAGTTTGGGGTCTGTTGAGATGTCCAGGAGTGGGTTGTAGTGTGGCTTTCCTGGCTTACAACCTTGGCTACATGGTATCTTCTAAGCCCTTTGGTGCCCACTCATGAGATGGACGTCTCCTGCCCACTGCACGCTTGATGGGGTACACCCTCCGTGGGTCACTGGCCACTTCTAGGGCCACTTCTCAGAGGCTCCCCATGCCACCTGCCTCCCCCGTAACGGAGCTGTACCTTCCAGGGCCAAGGGGTTAGCTGTGACTGTGATGGAGGGGGCAGTTGTGGAAAGGGGGCAGTGTTGGTGGGGCTTTCGCCACCTCTGGCCACACAAAGTCTTTCACAGACGTGGAGCTCTGAGTCATGGAGGGTCAATTTAGCTAGTGGCCAGGCTCAGGAGCCAGTGTCTGGGCTGTGTCCCCTTATTCAGTGGTGGCCCTTGGAAGGCAGGATGGCAGGCGGTCAACACAGGCTGGTGTCAGGCGCCAGGTGGGAGGTGGGGACAGGCTCGGGCGTGATGGGGGGGGATGAGTTGCTGAAGGTGTTGGGCATGGAACTGGCCTGGGAGCAAGTGTGACTGTGCAGGGTCATGATTCACCCACGTTGTGGGAACGGAGCCCAGGAAAGGGAGCTGGCGAGGGACTCCCGGAGGAAAGGGGAATTGTGCTGGAGGCAAACCTGGTGGACTTTGGGGCTGAGACCAGGGAGGGGGAAAGCTGGAAATTTTTGAGGAAGTGTGGTCACTACTTGGGGCTAAGTTTAAAATCCATGGACTCCTTCCCCAAATTCATGCCTGAAGATGGAGCTTGGGGGTCAGAGCGCTTCTAGCTGATTCTCGGGACATTTGAGAATATTGCTTTCTTGGGGAGGCTGAGAGGAGCAGATCTCCAAGAACAGGGACCTTCCAAGAAAGATCCTGGCCTTAAAAATCACGCAGTGGAGGATGGACTCTGCAGCCAACCTCAGCATTCCTAGTTGTGCGACCTTGGACTGGTAACTTGACTCCTCTGGACCTTTGGACATGTCTCACAGGTGGTGTTAGGAGGATAATGAGTTGGCCCATGTCAAGAACTTAGAGAGTGCGCGGTACAAAATGGGAGCCAGGTACAGTGCTAGTGGCAGGGATGCTGGTACTAGGACCCAGCGCTAGGTCAGCCCTGCCGGTGAAAGCTGCAGTACCGGACATCACCACTAGATGACAGGCGTCAGCCATGGAAGTCAATATTTTCCTCAACCAGTAGCCTGTCATTTTTTTCACTAGTATTGTCTGTGTTAGGGTCTTCTAGAACAGAGCAGCAGTGGGATGGGTTCTGCACTCTGCTCCGCTTGGAAATCACACCTCTCTCTTCCCGCCTTCAGCCTGACAGGACTTTTTTCTCCTGCTCTGGGCTGGGCCTGAGTTGGAGACTGAGTGCACCCACCTGGCTGGGGTCAGACGGGCAGGTGCAGAGGAGTGCTGGGTGTGAAGGCAGCATCTGGGTGTGATCAGGAGGGAGGCCTTAGCCAGAGAGGACAGGCTGCGTGGTGTCTTAAGAGCACAGGCCCTGTTGCCCCGCCATAAAGGGAATTGTGGCGTTTGTGAGGATCTAATGAGAGAATCCACATGCGCATTATAACTGCCTTGGCACTGGGGAGAGAGGGTCTGTAGTGTACCTTGGGAGGTGCAGGGATTCTCTGATGGACTGGGATCCTGGCCTGGTCTCTGTGGGGTATAGCAGCAGGCTTCCATTTGGGGGGCCTTGAATGCTATACTCTGGCTCAGGGTCCCAAAATGCAGCTTGGCTCGCAGTGCTGGGCTGGCCTCATCACTCTTGGAGCAAAGGGATGAGGTACATCTGGGAGGACAGCAGTGCTGAGCGCCTGCCTGGGTGAGAACTGGTTTGCCTGGTGATGGGTGGGGGCTGTTCATGCTGGATGTGTGAGTGAGGGCTGGCATCAGTGTGTGTGGTGTCAGGCCTGGGGAATGGATTTCAGAGACTAAGTTAAGGCAGGAGCAGAGGGGTGGAGGGCCCTGCCAGGCTCAAGAACCTGGGGTGAAAGAAGGGCTGACGCCATGTCCTGGGCCACGACTGAGGGGCCATGGAAGAAAATGGTCCCGCGGCCTGAGTGAGGGGTGTGAGCTGCTCTCCAGATTGGGAGGTCCAGGGTGGGCAGGACCAGGGAATGAAAAGAGGGTGGGTCTCATGAGAAGGGAGAGAGCGGTCAGGAGGTAGAGTGGCCAGAGCAGTCAAGGAGGGTGGAACATGCAGGCCCCTGGGGTTCTTGAGGGCGCAGGCTGGACAGGGTGTGGGGAGGGAGGTCACTGATTGGCGGGGTCAGGGAGTTACAGTTGCATCCAGACCGCATCTGGGCCTGAGTCCTGAGTGGGCCCAAGGTGCACAGTGCCGGCAGGCCGCACGGAGAGGTTTTAGTCCGTCTGTGCTGCTGTCCTTCGTCACGTGACTGCCACTCAGGGAGCCTGCGGTGGATTGTTCCGAAGCCACCCCTAAGACCCAGCAGAGGCTTCAGAGAGCTGGGGGTACCCTGTAAAACACCAGGTTCTCTCTGAGCTCCCTGCCCAATGCATGCAGTAGTGGATGCTCCGAGCAGCAAACTTCCCGACACTGCTAGGCTCCCCCAGTCTCTTCGGGTGCTCCAAGAGGAGCCTGGCAGATCTGAGCACATTGGTGAGGGACACTCCCTTCCCCTCTTTGCTGCTGGAGGCACCTTCCCGGTCTGTACAGGTCTAGAGCTCCCCTAGAGAGCTCTGACTGTAACCCACTGGCAGACCTGAGCCCTCCGTAGCTCCTTAGTAGTTGCCCCCACACCCCCAGAGATACACAGAGTTGCTGTTGGAGACTGCACAAGAAGGGCTCCCAGCCTGCGCTGTTTTCTGCCCCTTGTCCCTAGGAAACCCAGGGGAAAGCTCCTAAGGACCTACTGACATCAGCCTCCCCTGGTCACTCTGGAGTGCCAGGTGCTCTTGAGGCTCTGCCCGCCCCAGGGCTGCGCCCCGGGGAGCACACCTCCTGTCCGCACTGGTGCTTGGGGCTATAGCAGGCAGCTGGATGACTGTCCTCGCAGGCACAGGTAGGCACAGAGGTTTGTGGCTTCTCCGTGGGGAGCAGTTCTGATTGCCCAACTCAACAAGGAGTCGGCGGCTGCTGGAGCCCCTGGAGTGCCAGTCCGCACGGAGGTGGCTTCAGCGCCATATGCTCCGAGCCCACGTGAAGGCTGTTCACACATCTGCGCACGAGCCCCCGTCCTGGAACCCGAGATGTGCTTTGTGCTTTACAGCACGTGTAGGTCCATTATCCAGGGGCAGGCGGTGCTCCCCATTTCACAGATGCGGCTTCTGAGGTTAGCCCGCCGCCGTGCAGGTGTGGCGCTGAGTGTGGGTTTCCGACTAAGGACCCCAAGTCTGGTCTTGTGTCCCCCAGCCCATGGAGAGTGCCTCACATTGTGTTGATTCTAGTCCTGTGTTTCCCTGAGGGCTCTGGGAGAAACTTGGCTCTGGATGGAAGCTCTAGTTGGAACTGAGAGGCCCAGTTTCTTGGTCCGCGGCTCCCTAGTACATACACCTTGGGGCCCCACTGCAGCCCAGTTGTGGTCCCCCCAGATGTGGGGGTTTAAAGCAGCCGTACACCTACAGGGTGAGCCTGCACCCTTGGCTTGGTGTTTTGAGACCAGAAGTGTTGGCGGGAGGCAGTGCCGTCCTCCCCGCTCCTGCCGACTTACTGCGTCTTTCTCACCGTCCCTGAGCTGGCATTTAAGTGACATTCGTCAAGAGGAGTGCCTGCAGCGTCCTTGCTGCTGCTCTCGGAGCACCTCCATTGTGTTTGCAACCTGGAGCCGGTGTCTCTGGCGATGCCAGTGCGAATCACGAGGAGCCGCCTGGCTGCAGTGAGCCGAGCCCGCTGCGCAGTGTGGTGGCGGGGCTGGGCCCCGGTGTGACTGCTCCAAGAGGTACCTCTGGTTGGGCCCTGGAGTTTCTCTGGGCCTCTTGGCCAGCTCGGAGCCCGTTGGCCGGTGTGCCAGTTTGCGGAGGGCGTCTACTTTCCGAGCTGTGTGAGAGCGGATTACGGGTGCCCGTTTCTCCCCAGGCTACCTGCTGCTCACAGGCTGGGCAGTCGCTGGAGCAGCCACAGCGCTACCTCCCTGGCCTGGTGACCCGCAGGACGGTGACACTGGTGTATGTCTGCCTCAGTTGGAGTCCCTTCTTTGGGGTCGGGTGGGGTGAGAGTTAATGGACAGGACGCCACAACTGTGCCCAAATAGCAGTCTGCCCCCGGTAACCAGTGCTGTTTGCCATGAACTCAGAGAGGGCTTGCAGCTTCGGGCGTGATGGAAAGTGAGTTGCTTCACGACGCGAGGTTCCTGTCTCGGGCAGCCGAACCTCTATGGTGGACCGTCAGGCGAGGATGATTCTTATGATGAGGCTGGTGGAGCTGGTAGATGAGACAGGGGAATGAGTGAGGAGAGGCAGTGGTGTGCTGGTGTCTGGTGCTTTCCTAGAAGTCTGGCATGCCAGACTGAACCCTTTTCTGAAGCGGCTGTACTAGAGGCTTCTACCCCAGCCAGAAGGCCTTTGATACTCCTGCCATTTCTAGAAATTGGGCTTTTGGTGACACCTCTGGGGGAGAGCCCCCCTCACTGGGTGGACTTGGTCAGGTGGGAGGCCTTAGTGTGCTCTTCACACCCTCACCCTACACGGGTGGATCTGGGGAAGCCTGGGCACCTCCTGAGCGTGCCTTCCCCATCCACCCCTGCTCCTGGCTGTTCCTCTGCCAGCCTCATCTCAGCTGGGTGGGGTGGTATTCACTGCAGTGCAGCCTGCCGAGGGCTGCAGGAATGAGGACAGTGACCCTTCTGGCTCAGTGAGCAGCTGTGCCTGCAGCAGCATTTAAAGAGGCCTAAGACGAGAGTGGCTCATTGTGGGCCACTCCCAAGCTTCCTGCTGGGACCGAGGGGTGGGGGGAAGGACTAATTGTGGGGGGGGGGNNNCATCTTGCAGTGTTTTTGCAACATCTCCCTCCCTTCCTTCCCCCACCCCGCCCCATCCCCACCACCACCACTTTGGGTCAGTGTGAATGATGTCACTGGCGGGCACAACTGGCCCCTCAGGAATGTGGGGCCCTCACTGTCACAGCCTGAAATGCTTGCAGGGCCAAGCTGAGCTAGATTTGGGTCTCCTGCCTCCCTGAACATGACAGTCTCTTTTTTGGGGGGAAGGAAGGGTCCGGGACTGTGTAATCATAGCGACTACACGCTGATGGCTAAAAACACATTCTGAAAGTGTGCAGAGTAAAAGTTGGAAGTGCCCCCGTCCTTGTCCTCCCCAGAGATAGCCCCTGCTCTTCGTCTGACTCTGCTGCCCTGGGTCTGCACGTGTCCATGCGCACGTGTGGGTATCGATGGCCCGCTGCATGTCACAGCAGTCGCTCTGCTGCTGCTCGTTCACTTCCTGTGCGGTTGGCTGCAGCTCTAGGCCTCTGTCCCCTGTGCCCCCAAGTTTGGTAAACACTGAGTGTGCTGGCCTTCCTCCCAAGTGGCCTCAAGTGAGGAGCACGTCGGATGGTGGGGGCTCTGTACTCTGCCTCCAGGGGCTGGCTGTGGAGCCCCCGTCAGCCTCTCTTCAGGCCATCTCTTGGAGTTCAGTTATAAACATCCCATCACACAAAGTCCTGTCTGACTGCCCTAAGAGCGCTTGAGCGCATGGACCCTCTCCTCACTGCCCCGGCACTCTGGCATGTCAGCTGGGCTTGTGTCTGTGGGCTCCACGTACCCTGTGGGCTCTGCTGAGGGCTCCTTAGTGGTGGGTGTTGAGTGGTCCAGTGATGGTCCTGCGTTCTCACAGCACCTGGAGGAGGTGGGTTTTAGGATTTGCCTTTACTTAGTGGCAATTCCAACTTGGGTAGTCGTGTCAGCCCTGCCTATTCCCTCACCAGCACTGCTCTAGGAAGCTGTGATGTAGGAGATTCACACATCACTTCCCCTTGTGGCCTGCTGGATACAGCTTACCCATTCACCAACCACTTGCTAAGTCCAGCTCAGTGTCTGGCTTCGCACTGGGAGGGACCCAGCCATGGATCAAGGAGCAGCACACACTGTGAAGCCCCTGCTGGAGGAGCGTGCTGAAGAACCTTGTGCTTCAGGAGGACAAATGAAGGGACCCGTCCTGATGGGGAGGGGAGGGAGGCTTCTTGGAGGAGATGATTCTGAGGAGTGAGCTTCAGGGTCAAGAGAAGAGAGGACCGGAGTCTCCTGGGCCCATGGGAACAAGGGGTGGAAAGGGTGCACAGCCGGGGGAGTCAACGGGCCTGGCCGGAGCAAGGGCCACCAACATGATGGGGGATTCAGACTGGAGTGTTGGGTGAGAATCATGAATGAGGTTGAGATGTAGAGAAAATGATAGCATCTGGAGTTGCATGGGGCTTGGGGGACACTCCATGCAGAGGCCTCATGGATTTAACCTGATAGCCTCCCCACTGCACCCTTAACACAGGAGTGCTGGGTATAGAAGGAGAAACTGGCTCACTGTATCAGGGTGCTTGTTTGAGGTCATGGGTGGGCCTGCTTGGCTCCTGAGAGGGTCCTAGCCATCAGTGCTCCCCACTCCCTGGATCCTCTCCTGTGGGGCAGTGCATCTCATTGGCATTTTGAGGCTTTTATTCTCCATTTAGTTCCCTAAAGAAGCAGTATGTAAGACAGAAAAAAGTTTGTGTTGGGGCCTCTGTTCTCTCCAGCTCCACTACTCGGTGTGGTGGGAGAGGCGGGAGAATTGCTTGAGCCTCTGCCCTTACATCTGCTCTCGTCTGTCCTGTGTCCTCTACCGCTTGCCCCCGACTCTGGATGAGTGTCCGCTTGTCCTTTGGTCATGCTGCTGTCCTGGGAAATCTCCGTGAGGCTCCTCTGAGCGATGGCCGCCCCGGCCCAGTCTTGTGGCAAGCCTCAGTTGGCCCCGGTTGCTGTGTTCAGGCCTCAGCTGGGCTCCCTGGGCCACCAGCCCGCCCCTGACTAATGTCCTTCACCAGTGCACAGCGCAGCGGTGAATGCCCTGTCCTTCCACCCGTCGGGAAACTACCTGGTCACAGCCTCCAGCGACTCAACCCTGAAGATTCTGGACCTTATGGAAGGCCGACTACTCTACACGCTCCATGGGCATCAGGTGAGGGTGCTGGCCGGCGCTGAGCATCAGAGAGGGGGCGGAGGTGTGGTCTCAAGACTGGTGCAGGGCCGGGGTTTGCCTGAGGTGTCTCCTCCGGGAGTTCACTGGGGATGTTTTTGGTGACCCTTCACAGCCTGGGCGGTAGGGTGAGAGGCAGAAAAGGGTTTACTACCTGCAAGACCTGTGGCCTTGACAGAAGCACCGGGCTGGGTGCTGCAGCAGAATAGGGAGTGTGGAATTAAACTGGGTAGGAGAGGGAGGGCCTGATGGCATGGTTGGCAAACCATGGCTGTACCCCTGGAGTGGAAACTGTTCCCTAGTGACCTCAGGCATCTCCTGGCCCAACGGTTGAGTAGAGCCCTGGAGCCTCTGTCTGGGCTGGGGTCTGAAGACATCACTGCCTTTGGAGACGGAGACAACTGCAGGTGTCTCACAGCGGCTGGTGTGAGGAGGAGCAGCTCGTTTGTTTGGATGTTCTGGGAAGTGAGTCGAAGGCATGGAGGCCTTCTCTCTGAGAAGCTTTCATTAGATATCTGATGCCCTGAGCAAGCTGGGTAGGCAGTGGCCAGGCCTCAGCCCCTCTGGACAGGATTTCCCAGCAGCTGGTTTCTCACACCCCCACCAAGGAGTAGTTGAGGTGTCTCCTGAGCAGAGCATTCACCAGAAGGCCCCCTGTTGGGATATCGTTGCCATACGCAGGGGGCAGCGGGCACAGAGACCAGAGTTTTTTAGTTTATCTTTCCTGCTTCTATGAGCAAGAGCTGGAGCATAGAAAAGAGCTCTCGAAGACTGAGCGAGGCTCTGGAGATGCTCATATATTTTGGGCTGATGGCCAGTTTGTGGGGTGTCTACCCCAAAGCTCTCTGGGACCCACTGCTATTGGAATTGGGGCACATCTAAGTTGGGGGCAGTGAGAATATGGGTCTTTTCTTCTGCTTCCTTGGAATCTGGAGGCTTCTAGCTGCCCTCAGTCTGTGGTGCCCTGGCCTTCCCTGTCAGGGATGTATCTGGTGTGATGACCGGAGAGCAGACGTAAGTGTACGTGCTGCTCACCTGGGGTGACTGCTGGGCCTGTTGCCAGCTTGTTGGGAGCCACCTTTTCAGCCTTTTGGCATTTGAGTGCTGTTGCCTGTCATGCTCCCCACAGAGGAGAAGACAGGCAGCATCTAAAAACACCATGCAGTGAAGCGTGCCAAGAGCTCACCCGGACTTTTCTTCTTTATGAGAGTTCTGTAGACAGCTGTCTCCCCTCCCCTCTTAGCCCAAGAACACCCGAACGAGGGCTCTAAAATGCCGGTCCCAGTGTGGTCCCAGTGTTCGGCTGCAGCCTCAAGCACACCAGGGAAACCTGTTCCGCTACTCCTGGAGAAGTGAAACAGACTTGAGTGAAACTGCAGTCTGGGGCACCTGGCAATGTGGGAAGCAGGCTGAGGGATGACTGGTGTTTTGGGGGTGTGGAGAACAGGAAATGGCTCCACCAAATTATTTCTTCCTCAGGGTGCCAAACTCTGTGTCCAGAGGAAGGGGAGGAAGGAGAAGTGAGCTCACCCTCATCTTTCCATTTTGCCATCCGTCTGTCCATTCATCGTAGACAGCTCCCGTTCCCAGGCTGAAGGCCAGGGGTACAAAATGAATGCGGTTGTCCCCCTAGGGCTTCCAGTCAGGGAAGTGGGGCATTTCCTGCTGAGGCAATAGAGCCGATGGTGACATGAGATGAGTGAGGAGACCCAGAGAGACGGCTGAGTCTTAGCTGGCACTCGGAGGGCTGGGTGAAGGTGGGTCAGCCCTGCCTCTCCTTCACGTGTACCTCAAGTGAAGGTGGGAGTCAGCGATGAGGCTCAGATTTCTCTTCCCAGTCCCCCAAGTTTCCCATCAAATACAGAACCAGTGCAGGGATGTCGGACAGGCTGAGGTTCCCTTCTGCCTCCAGCCAAATCTGCCTGCCCTTGGGTGAGGGGGCCAGGTCTGGAGGCACAGCTAGCCTGGATGTGTGCATTGCTCTCTGTCCTCCGCCTCAGCCCTGGGGACGCTGGGCTATTTCTCGCTCAGTGGCTTGGGCGGGTGGGAGCTGCCCCAGTTGCCTTCACCGGCACCTCTGGCTGAGGCTAAGTCCCGGGCACACTGGGTCAGGCGGGGCTCACACAGCTCATCTCACAGGTGGTGGTGCCCAGCTTGCTCAGAAAACACCCTGGAGTTTCCAGGAAGAAACTGCTTCTACTTACCCATTTTTGGTTTGGGAACCATGAAATGGTTCATCTCATTGTGTTCTATGGGCGCAGCCTGAGCTAAATTTAGGCGCTTAGGACAAGAGGAAAGGCCTTTGGCATCCAGGTCAGATCCTTCCAGCTTTGCCTCTTAGCCTGTGACATTAGGCACGGCCTTGACTTTGCCAGGCCTTTCCTCCTCTTAGGCCTGCAGGACTCCATATCCGCTCCCTTTTAGGAGAGAACATTCCCACCTTGTCCAGCCCCAGGCTCCGTAGGTCTTCACCATGTAAGTCCCTTTCCACTTTAGCTCTTAAAATGATCCCATGCTATTCTAGGTGAGAGCGCTTGAAAGGGCCGTTTAAAGTTTCTCTTCTGAGCGTGGTCCTGGCACCAAGGCCGGGCAGTCCGTGTTTGTTAGGAGCACAATGACTTAACCCCTTTGCCCCTTGGGATGGGCACAGGGCCATAGCCTCTGGGCTGGGGTCCACCTATTTGAGAATTTCCCCATTTCTACTCACACATGGCGTCTTTCAAGTGTTTATCTGGCTTTGTGTTGGGTTGTTCCCATCTCCCTCAGAATGGTCTCTGCTTTGGCTTCCCTTTGTCATATAGTGGGTGGACTTCGGTGACTCCCCTGATCAAACATTGTCCCTACCAGCTGCCCTAAGTGGGTGTGACCTGCTGGCTCCTTGGTTTTTGTGTGGGCAGTGCCCTTTACTGGTCATCTTTTCCAGGCCCTGACTCCTTGAGGACGGGCTGAGTGTCTGATGGCACCAGACTGGCTGGGTGTGCGGTGCCCTTTCTGAGGCTCTGGAGAGTCCTGTCCGGGTGAGCTGCCACGGCTGTGACAGCCAAGCAGGAGCAAAGGGAGTTCCTGCATCTCGTTGGATTCAGTACAGACTTAGGGGCTTCAGGGCCACACAGGAGCTTCCTCATCCCCTCTCACCCCTCACCGGCAGTGGGGTAGAGGCCCGAGATGGGGGAGGCTGTTCCACTGGCAGCTGTGCCCTGAGCCAGACCCCCATATCTCTGGGTGGCAAGTGTGGGGGCAATGTGCTGGAAATACAGATTTATTTTTCTGTATTTTCTGAAACATAATCTAGAGCCATGCTCATTTGGTTTAAGTCCCCAGAGCTATTTGGGAGAGGGTGGTGGGTGGGATGTGGGTGGGGAGTTAAATCTGGTGTTTGTGGCTGTGTAGTCGGTATTCGTGTCGCTGTGGAGTGACTGAACTGCACAAGGACTGACGGGCATGTGTTCCACACGACCCAGCTGCCCACACCCCCATGGTGCGGAGTGGGTGAACAGCCACCCAGTCAACCCAGAACCCTGTGCCGGGTCGACTGTCTGCACCAGGAGCCAAAGCCTGTGGCTCAGCTGGTAGGAAATCACAGGCCTAGAGTGTGGGATCCACCCGTGTTACTGGAACTTGTGCCTGCTAGGCCCTGGGCTGGGGCTGGGGAAGTGGCAACAGGGGCTCCCCTTGGAGGAGGAGAGGCAGTGGTGTGACATGGGAGGCTGCTCCAGGTGGAAGCCACTCTTGGAAGGGAAGTACCTCTCCTTCCTTGTTCCTTGGGGTGCTCTGCAGCTCTTGTATCATCACTTCATTTTGGAGCATTACTTCCATGCTTGGAAGGCTTATACTGGTTTGAATGGTTGGGTACTTCTTGGAGAGGGACATGAAGAAGGAGAACAGCCATTGAGTCCCCCCGAAAGTGAGCAAGAGGCTAGTTTGGTCCTCTGTTCTATTTTTTAGATTTATTTATTTATTTTTGCATATAAGAACTGGGGCGTAGGCCAGAGGTACGGGGAGTGAGAGGATTCACCAGAGACAGAGAAGGGAGCAGAGCAGGCAGATCTACTGAAATACACTGCTATGGGGAGCGGGGCACAGCAGGTCTGCTGTGCCATGTGGGTCAGCTCCCTGGCTGGGGCTCGAACTCAGGCCACAGTGGTGATAGCATGATAGTGCTGAGACTTAACCCCTACACCACCAGGAAGGCCCCTGGTCCTCTAATTTGCCAGCATTGCAGGGCTGAGGACTAACAACAGCTATCTTTGGCCAAGGTCCAAAAAGAGCCTGGCTACCTGGGCAGAAGCTCTTCCCAGCGGGGCCTCCATCATACCCGAGAGCCAGGCCCCAGCAGACTCTGGCAAGCAATCACGGGAGCGACCTGATGGGATTTGTGGAGGAAACACTGCGGGCTGGTCAGTTTCCCCATGGTCTCTGTGTTGGTTTGGTGACCACTCTTTGACTTCTGACTTGGGGCCTGCGCTGTGACAATCCTGTTTGTTTGCTGGGAGCCAGTGGAAACATTCAGAATGACACAAGGCGGTAGGTGGTGGGGCATCCGCTAGGCCTTTGCGAGTACTGCTGTTAAGGACTTGTCCCCACTTGGCATCTGGTGGCTGAGTGATGACAGGAAGGTGCCTGACCCATGAGTAGCTGTTTGGTCCCCTAGTTGCTGTGATTTGGAAATCCGCCACTGCTCGGCGAGCCCTGGGCAGGCAGAGTCTGTCTTGTTTGATATGCCATGTGCCGGTTTCCTTCCTTTTTCTCTGTTCCTGCTTTGCCTTTCCTCAAAATAGTGTTGTTGTTTGGTTTTAATAGTAATGAAGCAACTCTCCCTACTAAAATTTTTGAAGTACAAATTAATTGGCAAAGATGTCCAAGACTCAAGTGGAAGTCACACCAATTTGTACCCCTTTGTTCAGCCCCCCATGGCGGGCACCTTGGAGAAGAGGAACTGAGTGGGCATGTTCCCTCCTGGTCAGTGTGCCTGGGCCCAAGGGGAAGCTAGCTCCCCAACCACCTGTGGGCAGGCAGAAGCGCACCTTGCTCTGATCCCTGTTCAAGCTCCCAGTTACTCTGGGATTTCTGTCTGTGGCTCCACTGCTTCCATCAGCCCGCACTGCCCAAACACCCTGTGTGCCTTGCTGCTTCCTGCCCTGGTTGGGAGAAACTGGGCTGATCTTAATGATAGAGACCGCACAGTCACCATCGCAGAGAGAACTTTTTTTACCTGGTATTGCTTGAGGAATGTCAGACCCTGCCACACTAAAAATTTGGCTGGAGGAGGCGTGGTTCCTGGTATGACTGAATGGGTTCTCACTCTGTATCTGTCTGCCATGGATCTTGGGCACGTGGGGAGGAACCTTCCTTTTCTTCAAAAGCATGCTTCCTTGACCTAAGCTTGGACATGCTCACTGGGCCTCAGCTGCCTGGCTCAGGTCTGGCATTGCCTGTCACATCCTTTACATCTGGGAAGCCAGAGCTGGCATGTCTCACCCTGAGGAAAGTGACGTGCATGTTAGAGGGATGTGTCCCACGGCCCCCATCTTGGAGCAGCCCCCTTCCCAGCCTCCTTCCTGCCCTAGGTCTTGCCTCTTGTGTTTTCTGGGTTTCCCAGCTGTCTCTGTTCATTGGCTCCTGCCTCAGCACTGCAGGGGGGTGTGGGGAGGAGCAAGGCCTGGGGCAGGGAGTTCTGTCCTAGTGCTAGATGGGGGGGTAAGTGACTGTGCCCCTGACCTCCGATATCTCGGGAAGCGGGGCAGTGATGGCCACTCTGTGGAGCTGTCATTCTACCCTGCCCACCTCCACCCCCTGGCCTTTGCCCTGTCAGTGGTGCTGAGAACAGAGGTTTTAGCTGTGGCTTCACACTTGGCTTCACCCATACGTTTCTTGGCCAAACGCTGGACAGATGTAGAGTGAGTGAGGCCTTCAGCCCTTGTCCCACTGCTGCTTCCCTCAGGAACTTCTGGTGTCTGTGGATGTAGAATCTAGAGTGACCTTTGTGTTTCTTGTTTTCATTTGTTCTGATAGGGCCCAGCCACCACCGTTGCCTTCTCAAGAACAGGGGAGTATTTTGCTTCTGGAGGTGCAGACGAACAGGTAAGTAGAGAATGCATCTTGACTGACAGGTCAGAACAGAACAGGAGGCAAAGACATCTTGGGGGCAGGTTTTACCAGCGTCCATGGTGACTCTCCGTGACCACAGAGGTTGGACTTGGGGCCAGTGTTCAGACTGGGGGTGCTTGCCTCCCCTGAGTGGGTCTCCTGCAGGTGCTGACCCTGTGGCTGCATCTTACAGCTACCTGAGACCTGTGCAGACCAGCTTGATTTGGAAGGAGTCTAGGCTGTCGTTGCCAGGGGAAAGTACAAACAATGTTTTTCAATGAGTTCTTTTTCCTGCTTATAAATGAATAATTTGTTAAGAATTGTTGGATACTCGGCACAGCCTGGTAATGTGAGCAACGAGTAAGAGCTGCTTGCCTCCTTCAGTCCCTGCTACCGTTTGGGGCAGGTCCGCTCGTTCCGGTCCGCAGACGTGGCGCTTGAGTCTCAGCAGACGGCAGAGCTGGAGGCATTCCTGGAGCTCCCTGGCTTGCTCGTGCGTGTTTGAGGGCTCAGCATCTTCATTCTCCTTAGCCTTGGGAGACAGGACATGTGTGAGGAGGTCCTCTCTCACTTGTCCTTTCTACTTGTCAACTCTGGTATGCCTTCAGCCCAGACTGCTGGGCACCGCCCTGTTTCCTGGTGGTCACTGGCCTGGCTGTGAGTCTTCAGAGCTGTTGAAGGAATGTTTCTACCCATCGGAAATCTCATAGCAGGTTCCTGTAGCTTATTGAGAAAGCTGACTCCCCTGAAGAGCGAGTAGGGATGCCACTGCTGACTTAGCGGGTGTCCAAAATGTTCATTGATGGTGGGCCTCACAGCTCCAATACTCAGCGCAGCAAAGTCCCGCTGGCCTCCGGTGAGCCCAGTGCCAGCCACACACCAACTCCGGTTGAGTTGCTGCCAATAGAATTGAGGGTGGTTGCAGGCTTTGAGCACAGCTGAATAGCAACAGCAGATGACTGCCTGCACCAGCACACTAGAAGCCGATAAGAGAGAAGAAAGCCAGGGGGACCCCTAAACCCACCTGGGCATGGAGGGCTGGGGGAACTAATATAGCGCATTCATACTGCAGACACGGCGAAAGAAAATCACCTAGTACGGGGGCAGCCTGGGAGAAAGTGGGGCTTCCACCTGCTTGGGTCCCTCCTCAGGCAGCTCCTGCTCTCGGCTCCCTGGCTACCTTAAAGTCTGCTCTGAGAACCGTTTGGAGTGACATTGGACGTCATCCCTTCACACTCATGCGAACCATTCCACCCCTCGGCACTTACTTAGCAGTTAGACTTACGCAGTTACACAAGGACCCTCTAAGCAAGAGCGTGTGTGCCAACGCTTTTGTAAAGGGGAAGAAGAGACCTTGGTGTCTGTCAGAGCAGAAACTGCTATTGCGTGGCATGACGCCTCCTTAGATGCAGGCTTGTGACTGATTCTAAATGAGTACATCCAGGGGTACATTGAGTGTTCATCTTATGTGGATATGGGGGGTATTCTGTGACCTTGGTTGGCCACTTGCCAGGGCCCACATTTCCCAACATCCCTGGGGCCACCCTGGCAGAGAGCAGCCTCATGTGGCCCATGCATTCCAGCAGAGGGCGGTCTTGCTCCCAGCAGGGTCTTTCCCTCAGCTTTTGTTGGAGCATTTCAGGACTTGAAGAACCTCCAAGTGGGATGTGGGCTGTTGGGTGTGTTACCAAGTGCTCCCTGATGGCTGTGTTTGTGCCGAGCTGTCTCCTGTGAGCATCACTGCAGGCTGTGGGGGTTGGAACTAGAATCAGCCCCTTTTCATTGTTGAGGAAGCTGAAGCACAGAGAGAGAGGTTGACTCCCTTACCTAGAGCCTAGAGCCACACAGTTAGAAGGAGTCAGGAGGATAACCCAGCAGTCTGGCTTAGAGTCTATATCTTAAAATAACTACTCACAGTGTAACAGGCCAGGGCCCTTCCTCAGAAGTTTTCTTTTAGTGGAAAACAAATTATAAACAAGGAAGAGGGATAGATTAAATAACTACTGAGTTTGTTATGAAGGAAATAAAGGATTGTGGTGAAAATTAGCAGGAGGGCCAACGACGGCCCCTCTGGAAGTTGATGTGAAGTGGACATTTCAGGCCTGAGAAGGCACCGGCTACATGGACTTGGGCCTGAATCTCCCAGGCAGAAGGACCAGCATGTGCAGAGGCCCACAGTGACTCTCCATCCTGGAGGTTCATCTAGGTCCTCCAATGCGGGGAGCTGCTCTGCCTGTGGTCCGAGGGGAGCAGGTGAGGGGTGAGCTCGATGCCTGTCCAGACAGCCTGCGCTCTGAGGGGAGGCAGGTCCAGAGCTGAGTTGAGGTATCAAGAGGAGACCACTATCCTGCCACGTGGGTCCAGGACTTTGAGGCTGACCTCTGGCCTCATTTTCCCTCTGAAGAACCCTAACAAAGGCTTTTTCTCCCCCTGATTCTTCGTGCTTGTTGGTCTTGACAGGTGATGGTGTGGAAGAGTAACTTTGATGTCGACTATGGAGAAGTAAAAGTGCAGCGGCCCCGAGCCACCCTGGTCAGCTCTTCCGGGAATCTGGTAAGTGGCTTGGCAGGTATGTCCTGAGCCTGTGACTCTGGTGCGCACTGGGCTTCCAAATGGTGGGGGCTGGAGGCTTAGATCCATCATGGGGGTAGGCCCCAGGAAGCTGTTAGAACGTAACATAATCCTTCAGCACTTGGATTCGAATCTAGAATGATCAGACAAGTATGAAGAGGCTGCTAGGGTGGACTGCAAAGTCCCAGGTTCTTTTCCATCTGGTGGGGGAGTGTTTCCATGGTCCAGGCCTGGAAAAAAGAAGGGCCTGTCTGATGCCGACCCTGGGCTCAGGACACCGGTGTGGGGTTCCTAGAGGGTATAGGGCCTGAAGTCACAGCTGAGATGACTGCGGCGGGCCCTAGCCCTGTTGCTCTCACTTCCTTTTTTTTAAGCCATGGAAGGGAAGTTTTTCAGCCACAGACCATTTTTAGTACCTTTGTTGGCAAAAGGGCATTCAGTGTTACCAATGATTTTTGATAACTATTTGGGGAGAAAGATGATAACTGATGTAGGCTCATTGAATAAGGTTGCATTCAGCTTTGGCTGAAATAAATTTTTAAACTAAGGATGTGATTTCAAGGGTTTTGAGCTGTGGTGGCCACAGTCTGTTTAAATCTCTCCCTCCTGGGCATAAAAGGCAGTATGGTCTCTCCCACACTCGGAAACTGGCCTGAACAACAGGAAGCAGCTTGCCCAGGGCCCCCAGCAAATCAAGGCTGGGCCCAGAATAGAACCAGGAAGGCTTGGAGTCCATCCTGGGTTTTCTTTGGCTCTAGCACAACACCTCCACCCTTCTCACACACATGTGCCCCTGTCCTGTGTGGTGGAACTACTTCTAGGAATGGGCCCAGTTGGGATTTAAAGCTTTTCTTTCAAGGGCTGCCCAGGGCTGGGAGGTTTTATTACTCCATCTGCATTTGCTAATGTGTGGCCAGTTCTCAGCTTCTGGCTTTGCTGGGGAATGACTGGGTTAGCTGGTGGTCTGCTTCTGCCATTTCATCTTCACTAGAAAGGCATAGATTCCAGACTGCAGCGTTAGGAGCCTCTGGGGTCCAAGCCTTCTCTGCTACTCCCTGTCTCTTGAGCATTTCCAGTGAGTCAGGCCCAGCCAAGGCCTCACATGTGCTGCCCTGTTTATCCTTCCTTCGTCAGGATGAGCTGGTAAAGTTGCTGCTGTCATTCTCAGGTGGGACACCTGGGGTTTAGTCACCTGTTCAGGTGCCTGGAACTGGGGGCCCACCGTGCTGGTCCCTCTGAGCCTGACTGGCTAAGCTAGAAACAGCAGGCAGCCAAGGGCTGCATCACAGCTCTTCCCTGTCCTAGGGGAGGTCCCTGCACTGTCTCTTGGGAATGGTTAGTATTCACCAGCAAGGGAGGATCCTGTGCTCCTTTTGGAGTTATTAGGAAGGTAACATGGACGAGCTCACTCTTGTCCCCTCAGTCCTGCTCAGTGATACCCTTCCCACCCAGAGCTGTTGGTCCTGATAAGTGAGGGAAGTCCCATGGGGTAGGAAAACCAACAGGACAGGGCAGGGTGGGGTGGGTGGATGAGCAGCTCAGCAAGGCCTAGGAAGACCATTTGTTCTCATATTACAGTCCATCTGTCATCAGAGTTCTGTCCTCTGGGCATCACCATGTGGTCCCAAACGGGAAAGGGTATGGGCTGTGGGGTCCCATCCCTGGGTATGGGTTCAGGCATTGTACTCCCAATGGGAGCTGAATACCCCCAAAGGCAGGTCTCGGCACCCCATGTGTGGTATTGGTGAACTCACAGTCTTGAAGGGATTCGACTTGTGAACCCTAAGCTCTTCCTTAGCGGGGACTTTTCTTTACTTGCCATGACCCCCTTTGAGACAGCCTCCTCCAGACATGCGCTGGTGGTGTGTGCTCTGGGGACTTCTAATCTCAGGACTCCGAGGCCAAGAGTAAAGCAAGGGTTTTTTTGTTTGTTTTGCTTTATACCCATTGTGTGAAATTGAACATTTCAAGCACTCTTTAAATGTAGGGTGCGTGGGGCCTCCCTGGTGGCTCAGTGGGTTAAGCAACGCACTATGAAGCAAACCGCAGCCACTGCAGCACGAGTTCGATCCCTGCTGCCGGCCAGGGAGG
>JAGFMF010011397.1:12716077-12732582 GCA_019455555.1 Galemys pyrenaicus
TCCCCATCACCATCTCACCAGTGCACCATCACCTCAGTCCCTCGTGCTCCCATCTGCCCTCAACCCTCCCCCTCCCCTCCCCTCCCCTCCCCACCAGGTGTCCCCAGTCTGTCCTTGTCTCCTCATTTTTGGTTCAGATTTGCTTTCTTGCTGATGAGCTTAGAGGACTTGGGTCTCTCGCTGAAAACACAAATTTCGAGGTAGCATTTACTTTCAGTATCAGGGAGAAGTGTGGATTTGAGGGACCACTTGGCTGACAGGACATTGTGGGTGTTTGGAACAGGAGTGAACCTCAGATCTGCACATCTTAGAGAGGAGCCTCACTTTTTTCCCCTTGACTCTAATTCTGGCTCCTAATTTTCCAAGGTACTTACAGGGCTGTTGGCAGCAGAAGGCTCCAGTACCTGAATGGACTCAGAAGGTCCCTGGCTAGCTATGTGTCCTAGAAAAGCATGGTTTTGTGGGACTGAGCCCTGTTTTTCCAGCACATTAGGTGCCGTGGCCCTAGGCTAGGGGCATCTGTGGCAGAAAAGATGTGCTTTCTAAAGGGCTCGGGCTTGTTCTCTGCTCATACCCTCTGGCTGAAGGGTCACAGTCTCCATCTTTGTGATTGTGAGGCTGGTGCCTGAACTAGCTCTTGTGAACAGACTTGGGGACAATGGGCACTTTGTTTTCATGTTTCCTGGGAGCTCCCAGTGGCACATCTCTGCGTGGTGTCCATGGGGTAATTCATTCCCGCTGCCTTGGCTGCACAAAGGAGGAAGCTGAGCCGAGGTCACCTGCTGGTGAGTGACCCAGACCCCTGGGATTGAAGGTCAGGTCTTAGCCCTTTTGCTAACATAACTGTAGGGACCCTTGACTGGAAGAGCACAGGAGGGACTCTCCCCATTTTTCAGGGCAGCCCTGGGACAGATTCCCAAGCCCAGCACAGGACAGACCCTGGGGACTTAGAGACACAACTGCTTGTCATGTGTTTGTGCACGCACATGTGCACGCCTCTGGTAACACTGACTCAGGGGCCCCAGTATCTGCACACCCTTGTATGTGTCTCCCTGGTACCCATCCCTGTTACTACCCCCTGTCCCCTACACACACACACACACACACACACACACACACACAGAGTATGTGGAGCATCTCCAGATCACCCAAGGTGGCCTGGGGACATTAGCACACCAGGCTGGCCAGACACCTTCCTGGGGTGGGAGCAGCAGTCTTGTAAGGATGACTCTCCTGACAAAGGCCTCAGGCAGCCCCACTAGGAACGTGGCTGATGCTAGAAACATAAGCTTTGGGAGCTGCTTAAACAACTTGGTTGGTGGGCACAGCTGTTCTGCCCCTTTATGCCTCTCTGAACCAAGGTTGGGGCCAATGGACATACATCTCTCCTATCACTTCAGAAGGGTCACCTTGATTCTCTGCACCCTGGTTTCTCCCATCAGCCTGAATCTTACTGCGTCTCTACAAAAGATCATCCTGCAGGGGACTGGGTAGGTGACCATAGTGCCCTTGCTGGCCTGGGTGGGCAGCAGAGACCTCAGATAAAACACCTTACTTCACAGTGTGTTGTGTTGTTCCTGATGGAAATCATGGCAGGTGCTTGGGTTTCTTTATTTCAGTGGCTTCCTGCTAACAAAATTAGAAGTAAAGAAGGTTCAATATTTTATCAGACTACCTTTTTTTGGGATAATTTTCGTTTTTTCTGTTCAGACCATGATTTTTTAAAAAAAAAGATTTATTTATTTATTTATGCATATAAGAACTGGGGTGCAGGCCAGAGGTGTGGGGGTAAGAGAATTCAGCAGAGACAGAGCAGGGAGCAGAACAGTCATATCTACTGAAACACACTGCTGAGGGGAGCAGTGGGCGAGGCAGGAGAGGTCTGCTGCACCATGTGGGTCCCCTCCCTGGCCTGGTTGGGGATTGAACTCGTGCTTCATAGTGCGGTGCTTAACCCCTTGCGCCAGTAGGGAGGCCCCAGACCATGACTTTTAAAGGATGTTTTCTGCTTGGAGCAGAGCACCCTTGGACAGTGGCTGGTGGGAATGTGGTTGTGTAGATCCCGGGGCCACCAAGGACCCTGATGTACCCGGCACGGGAGCCACAGGGATTGGTTCTCACCTATTGTGTCCACTGCCGGGAAGCAGGCAGGGGTGCCTTTGACAACTACAGAGAAGGACATTTGCAGCAATACATCAGAACGGGTTGCTGGGCTTCTCGACAGTGACAGGCCTGCTAACATTTGACAGTGATTGTAGTAAGCCTCTGGCAGGGCCTCTCAAACTTCAGTGTGCACCAGAATCACCCTGAGGTCTATTAAAACAGCAGGCCCTACGTTCCAGATTATCTAATTCAGTAAGGAATTTGCATTTCTAAGAAACGTCTAGACATTGCTGATGCTGCGGTCCCGGTCTAGCTTTGAGTCTCAGGTCTATGGAACACAGTCTAGCCAACGGTGACTGTGCTGAGAGCAGGCAGGGAAGTGGGAGGGGGAGAGTCTGTCTGTCTTGGAAGTTTTTGTGGCTCATGGGGAAGGATTACCACTGGGGAGAGGCACTTGGAGAATTGGTGTCCCTTTTGGCCACTAGAATTCTGCCTTTCTCCAGAAGAGAAGTGGTGTTTCTTTGATTCTAATCTCAGTGCAGTATTAAAAAGAAACTTCAGTGCTGCCCTGAGGGCCCTTGAGAGCCAAAGCCACCCACTGCGCTCTGTTTACAAGTGGGCAGGCAGATGCATGGTTTAATTTCCAGCCGAGGACATCATTTAGAGCGAGAATGGGACCCACTGCAGCCCTCTGTGGGGGGTGTCTGTCATCCTGGGTCAGCCCCTGTCTTCTCCATTAATGCTGCTGCATCAATCCAAGGCAGTTGCCAGTTGGTCGAATTCCCCTTCTCCAGACCACCTGCCTCCTCTGCATTCTTGTCTCCCACCTCTTGCCTGCAGCCATGGCTGTCAGCCCGCACAGCCTGCTGGGCCTTTAGGACAACTGGTGGGAGTCTCTGACACCTGAACTTGAGGTGGTACTTATGACTCAATCCCCCAGAGGAAGATTTTTTTAAAACTTTTTTTTTTTTAATATATGCATACAAGAGCAGGAGTACAGGCCAGATCACAGGAGGTGAGAGGATTCATCAGAGACAGAGCAGGGAGCAGAACAGGCAGATCAACTGAAATACACTGCTGAGGGGAGTAGTGGGTGAGACAGGAGAGGTCCGCCTTGCCGTGTGGGTCCCCTCGCTGGCTGGGGATCGAACATGCGCTGCTGTACTGCAGATGCCTCACAGCATGGCACTCAACCTGCTGCGCCACCAGGGCGACCCCAGATTTTTTTTTTAATGATTTATTTATGCATACAAGAACTGGGGTACAGGCCAGAGGTGTGGGGGTGATGAGAAGATTCATCAGAGACAGAGTAGATAACAGAACAGGCAGACTGACTGAAATACACTGCTGAGGGGAGCAGCAGGCACGCAAGGCAGGAGAGGTCTGCTGCGCCATGTGGGTCCCCTCCCCAGCCGGTGGCAGGGATTGAACTCTTAACCCACTGTGCCACCAGGGAGGCCCCCCCCCCCCCACCGCCGGAGGAAGATTTTTGTGGAGCTTTTAGGTAGCAAGAGCAGGAACAAGCCCCAAGACAGTAATGACAGCAGTGGTGGCAAGAGACAGGGCTATGGGGATGATGGCACAGAAACTGCATTCCCTCTCTAAGCTGTGCCTTTGAGTGATTGATGGTAGTTTCCTGCCACTGGCAAATTCCTGCTGATTCTACATGCAAGTAGGTCCCTATCCAGGGGAGAGTGGCATGATGCTTAGGAAGGAGGCCTATTTAACTTAAAACTTATGGGAGGCATATTCTCAGAAATCCAGGTCAGGGCATGGTAGGACAATCACTGCTGCCATGGAGACAGAAGAAACTGACTCTGGCATCCCGAGATGCCTGGAGGCCCTGTGTCTGGTCCTGTGTGCACAGAGGCGTGCCTGGTACATAAGCCTGTGTTCATACATCTTTGAGAAATCTGTTAGGCCTTTCAGACTTCTCAGAACTATTTTGGGATTTTCTTTCACCTCAATGACCAAAGCATGGGGTCAAGATCAATTGAGATTCCACAGTTTCACCTGGGAATTGAGCCTAAATTACAGTGCAGTACCGTAAAGGCAGTGGAGTCTTGACATTGTGATCTTTACAGCAAGGCAAAGCTGGCTGTGCGCAAGGCAAGCTGTGTGCCTCTGGTGCCTTTCATTTCATCCCCAGGTCCTCTGCTGTGATGCTGCCACTTAGCTGATGGTGATGACAAGTATCTGTGACCCCATCAGGCAACTCTGACAAGCCCCCTCTCCACACACCTCATGTGTGGTACAAAGCAGACAGGGTAGACAAGAACTGAGGCCATTGACACCTGAGGGTCTTTCTTTTGATTCCATGCTATTTTTCAAACCTAGAAACCTGAAAATGAAAGAAATGGGCCACTAGTGGAAATGAACCCAGTTGCTTACGTCTGATCATGATTCTTTGGGCCTCTCCGCCAGCAGAGCTGCACTCATCCAGTTAGTCCCAATACAGAAGCACCTTCTCCAGGCAGCCTTCCCAGGGGCCAGCAGGTCATGCTGCTTCCTGCTCCACCTACCCAAAGCAGCCCCCTTGTTGGAGCAGGCCCCTCCTGTAGTCAGTTATATGCAGGCCTAACTTGTTTTCCTGGAGGGCTGGTGCTTTGGTCTCCCCTGGGTGCCCAGCATGTATCTGCTGCACAGAATGCTCCGAAATTCAGAGTTCAATGCCTGTAGCCTATGGACAGTGTGAGGTGGTGTAGGGGCTAGCGGCAGGCTCTGGTTCTTTCCTTTCAGCATTTTTGATGGGCCCAGACTAACTGAACCACTTTCTGGCCTAGGTTTGTCAGTTTAGGGAAGGTGGTGGTGGTGACTGGACAATGGAAGGCAGAACCAGCACATCTGGACTAGAAGTTCCAGAACCTCATTTTTACTGGAAAGCAGCCCCTTTGCAGCTTATATTTTCCAGATTGGATGGCAGCATTGCCCATGTGGTATAAGGGTGTTGGATAATGCTCGTGTTTATGTTCTCATCGGTTGCCATGGGAAAAATCAGAATAGATGGTTTCCATGGAGATTATCTTTTTTTTTTTCATGGAGATTATCTTAAAATTAGTTTCTTTGAAGGCCTGGACATTGTTGCAGAGTTCATTGAATGCTCTGGGTGCCATCGGGGGCTCACTGTGTCCCCATGCCAAAGGCTGGTCACAACCCTCATGGATTTAGATAAATCTTTACTTGAAAATGCCAGGACCTGGTAGTGGGGAGAGCCTGTGCCTGAGCCTCTCCCAGGGTCTTACTCTTCTGCTCACAGATCCACAGCTATAGCTCATCGCAGTCACTTGGGAACTTTTTAAAATTAAAACAGAAGACCTTGAAAATTTGGAAATTTTCAAGCTAGCGCAAAAAGTTGAGAGACTAACATAACAAACCTCCACGCCCCTCGCCTAGCTTCCACATTTTGTTGCTCTTCTTTGTTCATCTCTCCCCACATTCTTAGAAGAATTTTGGAGTATATTTTTAAATACCAGGTTTATTATTTTATCCCAAAGACCTTTCCTTATTATATAACTGCAATGGTCTTATCCCATCCAGCACAATTAATAGTTCCTTACTATCAGATGCTGAGTCCATATTGTCCATATTCATGTTTTTTGCATTGTGTCAAGAATGTTGTTTTGTGCTTTTTGTTCAAATAAGGATGTGGGACACATGGCTCTGGTGTGTGGAGGGATCGAGCAGTCTTGGCTCAGTCACAGTGGGCCCTGAAATAGGAGGGACTTGGAGGCTCCACCCTCCTGCTGTCCTCAGGGATAGTTGTGTGTGGAGCTCCAGGACACCCTGATTCTAACTTGGAGGGTGTCAGGCGCCAGTGGGCCCGCCACTGCCAACTTTCCTGGACCAGGCATCCGCTGGGGGGCGCTGTCCTTCTTCGCAGCCCACAGAGGAGGGAGGAGGAGAGGTGATGTAACCTAAGCTCACACCAGCTGTTTGCAACTTGATTTTCCAGGAAAGGGAGGGAGGCTATGAGACCCCAAGGGACGCAGCCCCCTCAACTCCTCCCTGGTGGCATGACGATGAAGCTCTGGCTGATCCAAGGCCTGCTGCCTCTCCTCGTTAGGCAGAGCCAGGCCTGGGTCTGGCTCGGCAGGCTTGGCTCGTGTTCTACGATGCTGCACAAAATATGAATGACTGAGCTTGGGAGTGATGCCCGGGTGTGGCCTCTAACACTCCCCACCGAACTAAGTGCAAGGAGAGTTTAAAATAGCCAGTCTTTGTTCCCAGGGCTTTAGAAATTCAACTCCAGTACTTACAATGAGCTGTCTTCAAGTGGCTCTATAAATAAACCGCTACTGTGCCTCTTTGTCACTGAGAGCTTCCGAGTCTTCCAGAGAGGGCTCTGCCGCTCATCTTCATTTGATGCCTCTCATCTGCAGGGCAGCTGCGATCAGCAGCAAGCTGGGTTGACACGCAGGGTTTGCAATGACAACAGTACGTCCCTGCTAAAAAGCGACGACCGCCCCCCCTCCCGCAAGATTACACAAGGAAAGATGTAACTTTGCATAGGAGTAACCTAACGGAGAGGTCAGCATCACTGTTGCTTAAGGTCAGCACCACTAAATATAAGTCCTATCCGCGCGAGCCCTGTGATGTTGCACATGCGGTTTTTAGGGTTCTTGTCAAAAACAGTCCATTCATGAAAAAACATCAGGCAGACCCAAACTGAGGGCCATTTGACAACACAGCTGATTGGCACTTGTCAAAAGTGTCCAGGTCATGAATGACAAGGGAAAACTAAGGAACAGATTGCAGAAGACTAAGGAGAAACAACTGAATGCAGCGTAAGACCCTGGGTAGGATTGGAACACTGGGATCCAAGAACATTAATAGAAAAACTGGTGAAGTTTAAATAGGGGCCTTAATTTGGTTAATGGAAATGTCCTAATGTTAATTTCCTGGTTTGAACATTGAACTAAAGTTTATATAAATATTAACCCTAGGGGACCCTGGGGGAGAAATATGTGGAAATTCTCTATGCTATTTTTGCAACTTTTCTGGTAGTCTAAAATTAGTTCAAAACTGTTTAATAATAAAAAGGGGGGGGGGATACTTGGGCTTTATCAGAAGTTGATGTCCCCTCCCGGAGTGCCTCAGCTTAGGCATCTGCTGTGGGGAGGGAGCTACCCTTGAGGTCTCAGTGCCCAGCCTTGGTAGTGTTTGTGGAGGTGAGCTGGTCCACAGTCGGTCCTGGGAAGCACATCATGTTCAGAGGCCTTATCTTACAAGGGTGCTGGCCATCAGCATGGGGGCTGCAGGGCTGCTTTGTCATTGTCACTTTTGACAGTGCTACAGGAGAGGTGCCCTGCTCCAGGGACCCAAGGCAGACCGTGCACACACACTCTGCAGCATGCGTGCAGGCCAGAGACAGGCCGCGCCCTCTCGAGGCCTCTGTGGAAACCCTGTTCTGCCCTGTCTTGTTCCTTCTAGGGCATGTCCCTGACTCCCCAGCTCTGCTTCACAGCCCGTCCCGCCCCGCCCCACCTGCCCGTCGTGTGTTTCTGACTGTACTGGTGTGATGCCCTGGAGGAATTTAGCCCCTAAAGGCTTGGGGTGGTTTTCCTGGTCCCCTCCAGGGAGGAGGGCCAGGGGTCTTCTACTCCGCCCAGGAATGACGCAGCATTGCTTTCTCATGATCTCTACCAGTTTGCACTTGCTTGGCCGCCTTCTACCCTTTTCATCCTTACGCCTCCCATCGCTTCCCTCCCATCGCTTCCTGCACCCGGTGCCTGTCATTTCAGTAAGACAGACCTCCCCAGCTCCACTGGTTTTTCCTGGGGGCCAGTTTGGACACTGGAATGAGTTTCCATTTCCTGCTTACCAAGGCAGTCCTCTCACTGCTTTGAAAAATGTGGCATGATAAATCAGCACTCTCGTGTTGGGAGAAGTACTTAGAAACGCAGAGAATGAGACTGGGGAGTCAGCAGAGGATTGCTGGGGATCATAGTCTTCACTGTGGGGGGCTCAGTCTTGCCTTAAGTCTTGGTGAAGAGATGGGGGCTCTGAGTTTGTGCATTTAGCATCTCCCTCCTGCAAGGCAGGCCTGCCGTCGACACATGTGTAATGGGATGACAGGTGCCTGTGGTCCCTGCTTCAAAGGGACCAGTCTCGGAGGAGAGGACTGTGGATGAAAAAGTGGGTGGAGCTGCCTGTGGCCCTGGGACCTGGGTGGTACTGGTTCTGAAAGAGAAGGTCTGGATCCAGGGGTGGATCAGGCACATGGTTACCCCATCTTCCATTTTAGACCCACCCCTCCACCCCTTTATAATTCTTTGTCCAAAGGGCGCCCTGTCCTCTTCCCACAGGTAGGGATCTGGGGTCATGGGTGGCTGTTAGACCTATGACCTGAGGTGAATGAGCGTCTGACTTGGTCT
The DNA here is from genome assembly GCA_019455555.1 of Galemys pyrenaicus. Taxonomy (NCBI): domain Eukaryota; kingdom Metazoa; phylum Chordata; class Mammalia; order Eulipotyphla; family Talpidae; genus Galemys; species Galemys pyrenaicus. The sequence goes on from JAGFMF010011397.1 coordinate 12,724,555, forward strand.
CTGAATTGCAGTAGTGAGACCAGGCCCCATGTCCCTGAGCCTCTTGGCTCATTCTGCACACAGGCACCCCAGCACCTGCCCTCCTTGGGACCCCAGGATAGTGAGCACACAGAGGCACCCTGCACTTCCACACTCTAGCTAAAATACAGCACCAGGAACCCCAAACTTCTATTTGGTCTGACTTGGAAGAACATTGGCAAGACTGCCAAACAATTAGATGATTTTAAGAAACCAGAATTCCTCTCTGGTTCAGGGCTATGTTTAGAATCAGAAGTTTCCTCTCATTTAGACTCTAGGCCGGAACCCCAAATTATAGGGCAAACAAGACTGTAGTATATCCAGTCCGCAAACGTGTGGTGAATATAGTACCAGGTTTCTTTAGAGCTTTGGTTTGCGAAAGCAGCTATGCCTTTTTCCACTTGAGAAGCTGGAAGTGAGGGTGAGCCCAAGTGAACTCTGTCCTGTCTAATGTTCTTTTTGCCAAGGCAAAGAAGCAAGTTTAGCAAACAGGGAGAGGCGGGCAGACATGGACACCTGTCAGCTTTCCAGAGGGCTAAATTATCAATGCCAGAGCACTGAGGCAGACTAAGGAAGGTCTGTGTCCGTGATTGAACAGGTCAATGAAAGATACGTTGGAAGATTTGAAGATTTAATCGGGTGTGTTTGTGTGTGCATTTTCATTTCACTCAACCCTGTGTGTACTCGACTCTGCTTTGGAAACAGTAACATGTTTCAAGTGGGCAGTGGCCAGATGGGCTGCCCACCTGGGTCTATACAGGGAGGGTAACAGTGAAATAGTCTAGCTCTCTCCCCTCAACAACCCACACTGAAGCCATGGACCAATTCCTGAGTGCTTTTGTCAGCTACAGAATTTCAGTTTCTGGAGCAGGCCAGCTAGAGGGCAAGGTCCAATGTTAGAAATTAAAAGAAAAGGAGAAAGTTCCACAATGCACAGGTGTTAATAATTGACCACCTAGCCACAATAGTTGGTTCATGACATCTTTATGGAAAGCTCCAGCCACTCCTGGCCACTGGCCAGGTGTGTGCAGACCTTTCTCGCTTGTGACTATCAAGCTGTGTACAGACCCCTAAGTGGCTGAGGCCTGACATTCCGTAGAGTGGGTGGCTGTTGCTTGGGAAACCCTGCCTGCGGACAGACCTCTACTCTCAGTGACAGCTGGGGAGATGGAGGCTTTGGGAACTGAACTGCTCTGAAACACGACTCTGGCTTTCTGCATTTGGAAACTGTCGTCCCCAGACCCATGGTAGCGCTCATGGGCTTCACTGAGATCTTCAGCCTTGGGTTTTACACACTGGTAGTATCTCATGGAGAGGTGATTTGCACTTCGAGCGCAGAGTGGCAGTGTTATGTATATCAAGTCCAGTGGCATGTGAGGGACAGATTGGGCTCCTGGTGGCATTTCAGGCTTACTAGTAATACATATAATAGTAACATTTGCCATTTAAGAAAGTGAACTGCTCTTTGAGTTTGGACAAACACATATAGTAATGTAATCATCACCATGGTCCCTTGGTATAGAATGTTTCTGTCATCCAGAAAGTTCCCTTGTTCCTCTTTATAGTCAATTCACTCCCTCCACCTCCAGCCCCAGGCAACCACTAATCTGCTGTCACTATTGTTTGCATTTTTTAGAATTTGATATAAGCAGAATCACTAGTTGTATCTTCTCTTAGCTCTGGTTTCTTTCATACAACCTAATTATTTTTACTTTTGCTAAGGTTGTTACATGTGTCAATAGTTCATTCCTTTTTGTTGCTGGACAATATACCATTCAGTGGATATACCAGGATTTGTCTGCCTGTTGGTGAACATTGGATTATTTTCAATTTGGGGCTATTACAAATAAAGCTGCTCTTAATTTTTACATACATATCTTTCTGTGGATGTATGTTTCTGTTTTTCTTGATTGAATACCTAGGAATCGAATGGCTCAGACATAATAGGTGTATGTCAGACCTTTTAAGTAACTGTCACATGGTTTTTCAAAGGGATTTTGCCATCAGCATTCTCCCCAGCAGGGTGTGAGAGTTAAATTTCTCTGCCTCCTTGCCTACACTAGCTATGCTCAGTCTTTTTAACCTTAAGTCACTCAGTAAATGTGTGGTGGTATCTTCATATGATTTGAAGCTGTATTTCTCTAACAGCTAATGACAGAACAACTTTTTATGTGTTTGCCATGTTCTTTGGTGAAGTATCTATTCATTTGAGTTTTGATAGTTCTGAAATGATAGATGTCCTTTACCAGGTATGTAATTTGCAACTTTTTCTCCAAATCTGTGGTTTAATTTTCTTTTTTTTTTTTTTTATATTTATGCATACAAGAGCAGGGATACAGGTCAGAGGCACAGGAGGTGAGAGGAGTCACCAGACAGAGTGGGGAGCAGAACAGGCAGATGGACTGAAATACACTGCTGAGGGGAGCAGTGGGCGAGGCAGGAGAGGTCTGCTGCACCATGTGGGTCCCCTCCCTGGCTGGGGATCAAACTCAAGCTGCTGTGCAGCGGATGCTTCACAGTGTGGCGTTCAACCCACAGCGCCACCAGGGAGGCCCTGTGGTTTAATTTTCTTAATGGTATCCTTTTAAAGAGGAAAAGTTTTCAATTTTAATGAAGTTCACTTTATAAACTTTTTCTTTATGACTCAGGCTTTGGGTGTCATATCTAAGAAATCTTTACCTAACTCAACATTACAGGGATTTTTTACCAATTTATACCAATTTATACCAATATTATAGTTTTAGATTTTACATTTAGACCTGTGAGCCAATTTTTTGTATGAGGTATATACCAGTGTTCATTTTTTCACATATGGATGTCCAGTTGTTGAAAATACTATTTTACTCTATTAAGCTGTTTGTATACTATTGTTAAGAATTAATTGGCCAACAAAAAATTAGTTGGCCAAATATCTGTTGATGTATTTCTGGACTACTCTCTTCCATTTTACCAATATTGCATTGCTTTGCTTGCTATAGCTTTAAACTGTCTTGAAATCAGGTAATGTAAGTCCTCTAATTTTGTTCTTTTTTTTATTTATTTATATATATTTGACATCAGTTGTGGTCCCCACTTCCCACCACCATTTCACCAGTATAATTTTGTTCTTTTATTCAAATTTGTCTTGGCTTTTCCAGTTCCATTGTCTTTTCATATAAATTTTGGAATCAGCTTCTTGATTCTAAGAGTTTCCAGGGAGAATTGACAACATTGAAACTTCAGTACTTGAGCGTACTATATTTCTTTATTGATATAGGTCTTCTTTGATTTTCTTCAACAGTATTTTGTAGTTCTCAGCATACAGATTTTGTACATACATTGTTGACTTTTTACCTGAATATTTTGTAGTTTGGGTTTTGAAGTTTGAATATTTTTGTAGTTTGTAGTTTTAAAGGTGCCCCTTCAAAAGATAGGCCCATATCTTGACCCCCAGAACCTGTGTATATGACTTTGTTGGGAAAATATTCTTTGCCAGTATCACTAAACTAAGGAGCTCATGTTGAGATCATTTTGGATTATTGGGTTGGCCCTAACACAATGACAAATATCCTTATAAGATACACACAGAAGAGAGACACACAAAGAAGGAGAATGCCATGTGAAGATAGAAATACAGTTTGGCGTTAGGCATTCAAAAGCCAGGGAATCCTGGATCCATCAGAAGCCAAAAGAGGCAAGACCTCCTGTATGCCTTGAGAGGGAGTATGGGCTTCTTGCCTCTAGGACTCTGAGGGAATAAATTTAAGTTGTTTGAAGCCATCAAGTGTGACAATTTGTTAGAGCAGCCATAGGAAACAGATAACCAATTTCATTTCATGCAGTGAAAGATAATAGCCAAGAATTTTTTAAAAATAATAAAAGATGGGGCCACTCTGGTGGTACCACACTATGAAGCATCCATGGCACAGCAGTGTGGATTTGATCCCTGGCCAGGGAGGGGACCCACATGGCAAGACAAAAGAGGTCTGCCTCGCCCGCTGCTCCCCTCAGCAGTGTATTTCAGTCGATCTGCTTGTTCTTCTCCCCACTCTGTCTCTGGTGAATCCTCTTGCATCCCTCTCTCATGCCTCTGGCCTGTACCCCAGCTCTTGTATACATAAATATATAAAAATCTTTAAAAAAAAAAAAAGATTGACTATTTTACCTCAGTTTTACAATCCTAAACGCAATGTTTGGCATTCAATCAAAAATTATAAGACACACAAAGAGACAAAAAAGAAAAAAAAACACCACTGTTGAGACAAAACAATCAGCAGAATCAGATTTAAATGATTTTGATGGTGACACTAGTAGACACAGGATTTAAAATAACTATGATTAATGTGTCAAAGTTTCAACTGAAAAATACGTACAACACAGATGAACAGATAGATAGGAAATTCCTATCTGACACCATAAGAAAGGGTCAATGGAGCATTCTCAGCCTTAATGTCTCGGTCTCAGTGGGCTCCACAACATGACAGCCAGTGGCACTTTGCCCCAGACCCTGTGACATTTTGGACTAGTTCTATTCTCAGTTGTGAAAATGTTGTAACACGTACAATAAATCATCCCTCCTGCTATTATAGCTCTCGGGTGAGAGAGTCAATAGAAATGCTAGGAATAAGAAACCCATTAACAAAGATGAAGAATGGCTCTGATGGACTATTAGCAGGCTCAGTTCAGCTGAGGAAAAGAAATCAATGACCTTAAAGATAGATCAGTCCCTCAAACTGAAGCACAATAGAGAAAAAAAAAAAAACCCACGAAAACAAAATCCAGACAGACAGAAAAGAACAAGCACAAGCTATGGGACAATATCAAATTAACACATGTGACTGGAATCCCAGAAAGAGAAGAGAAAAAAAGGGACATTTTTTCTGGTTCAGGTTTGCTGGTAGTAAATTCTATCAGTTTTTGTTTGAAAAGTGTCTGTAATTTGTCTTTATGTCTAAAAGATGTTTTTGCTGACTACAGAATTCTATATATAGCTTTTCTTCTTTTCAATACTTTGTTACTCCAGTGTCTTCTGGTGTATGTAGTTCTGTATAAGAAATCTTCTACTGGAAATCTTACATTTGCTCCTCTGCATGAAATCTTTCCTCTGCACAGTTTTGTAATTATCTCTTAATCTTTGGTTTTTGGAGAGCTCAGATATATTTTGTGTAGGGTTTGGGTTTGTATTTTTGGTTTTGTTTTGTTTTTGCTTTTTCTTTAGCCTTTTGTCCTTACTCTGCTTTCTTGAATCTGTGGCTTGATATCTTTCATTATTTTTATTTTCATTTTACTATTATTTTTTTAAAGATTTTTTTATTTATGCATACAAGAGCAGGGATACAGGCCAGGGGTGCTGAAGGTGAGAGGACTCACCAGAGACAGAGTGGGGAACAGAACAGGCAGATCGACCGAAACACACTGCTGAGGGGAGCAGCGGGCGAGGCAGGAGAGGTCTGCTGCGCCATGTGTGTCATCACTCTGGCTGGGGATTGAACTCATGCTGCAGTGACTGTGGATGCTTCAGAGTGCGGTGCTTAACCCCTTGCACCACCAGGAGACCCCAGATTTTTTTCAATACTCTTGCTCCCCACTCTCCCAATCTCAACTTCCCTGGGGCCACGTTCCTCCCCTGGTAATAGACTGCTATTATTGCTAACTTGGTGCTTGTTTGTTAGATTTGTTGGGGCATCTCTGCTGTCCTTGTCCTACTTCAGTCTTAGGCAGGCTCTGTGTTCCTGGGTCTCGGAAGTAGGGCATTCTCAGATCCTAAGTGAGAGTACCACCTTTCTTTCCTTTTGATGTTAGGATGTTTATGTTTGGTAAAAGTGAAAGAGGTGGTGCAGCTCTGTAGGTATGCGTGTGATACACCTGACCTAGAACCACCAGGCAAGGCCCCAGTGGCCTTTGATGTTGAACAAAGTGCTGATAATGGTTTTTCTCCTTTAATGCTGCTCTCGTTATTCTGCCACTGTGGTTACTCACAGCTTTGGTATGTGCATCTCTTCCCACTGGTGCCCATCATCTTCTTATCTCTGCTTTATCATTTATTTGCCAAGCTCTTGGGGAAATGCCACATCTCCAGGGTGCTGGAGTGCAGGTAAGAGGCTGCAGTGCTGTGTGGGGCAAGGCGGCTGGCCACTGTTGGGAAAGTTTCATCACATAGGAATGTCACCGTGGTGGGCTTGGCCCTTGGAGGCATCGGAGTGTTTGTAGAGGGCCTTGTCTGTGTTTAGCATTGTGCTGGGCAGCATTCCAGGGCAGGTGATGTGGGAGATGATGCAAAAAATGTTATAGCCAGGAGCTGGCGGCCTCCGAGGGGATGCAGGAGAGTTGCCAGGCGTGCGAAAGCAAAATTGCAGGCAGTGCCACCACAGCAGATTGCCTGATGTCAGGGGACTGCCTGCATTTTGAGTTTAGAGCCCAGCTGTTATTTACTGGGTGACTTAGAACAAGTTATTTAATCTCTCCAAGCCATTTCCCATCTGAAATATGATTAATAATGCCTCATGCAAAGGTGCATTTTAAGACTCAAGTGAAGTGACGTGTAAAGCTCTGGCACATAAGAGATGTCATCTTCCAGGCTGTGTGTTAAGTGTTGAGAGTGGACAAAGCAGAGAAGGGCTATTACATGGTGAAGAAAGACAGGGACCAAGTGGTGTGGTCAGAGAACTAATCCAGGGAATCTAAGACCTTGGACTTGTGAGTGAAACCTGAGGCTTGGGAACCTTCAGCCTGTCACTTCCTGTCTGAGCTACAGTTTCCGTAACTGTACGATGGAAACATCCCCGAGAGCATGGAAGAGATGGGCGGACATGGTGTTTCCTAAGGTTGTTTCTCCTAAAGGCCGCTTGCCTGGCTCAGCTCTGTGGCTGCTGTCCTCAGTACTCCTTTGACTGGGAGGAGGGTTCCTGTGCTAAATCAGAGGTGCTCACCACCTCTGCTCCAAACACGCCTGCCCCCCCCCCAACCTCCATGCCCCCACAGCCAATATTGTACTTCCTTCAAGAAGCTCAGCTCAGCACTGCCAGTTTCTAGGCCATTCTGCAGAGACCCTCAGAATTTTCATTCCCTCCTTTCCAGGCACTAGACAGCTCCATGGGCCACTCCATGTGGATATGGCTATTGGGACAGAGGACTGCCTTGTCCCACCCTCCCTCTGGTGGCCTTTCCTGAGGTGGCTATTGGGACTGAGCATCCAGAGAAAGCAGGCGTCCTTTGGAACGGGGAAGGTGGCATGGGGTCCTTTGGAATAATCGGCACAGGAAAACAAACACTTCTTAAGAAAGGTCTGCTGGTGCCTTGAGAGAAGTGCCTCTCTCAGCCCAGTTCTTTGAGGGGTAAGCCCAGCAATCACCCCCATTTTATAGATGAGGAAGTAGAGGCTCAAAAAAATTAAGCCTCTTGTCCAGGGCCTCCCGTCTGTGGTGGAGTACTGTGCCAGCCAGCGTCTGCCTGGGTCGCCGCTTCTCCCAGGTGCTCGCTGCTGCGCCTGTGACACTGCCTAAGTCTGGGGGCCACTGTGGCAGGGAGACGGCCATAGTGGCAAGACTCGTTGAGGATTCTGTAATGTTTTCTTTTGGGACAGACTCCAGATGAACACTGAGATCTGAGGTGCATTGATTCCCACTGGCTGAAAGAACCCTACCCCCAGTGGGCCAAGTCTTACAAAATGGCCCCAGCACCATGGCAGGCCAGCCTATGAAGGACACACAGACATGGCACTGCTCCTGTTTTCAGCAACTCCCCTCTGGCTTGTGTTTCACAGTCAGGTTCTCCTGTAATCACTGGGTCCGCACTTTTCAAGTTCAAATAGACCTGCACTCAAGAGTTTGTTATCTATGCGATTAGAACTAAAAGAAAATATGCAGCCCATATGCTGAACTGCCCCTTCATTCCTCCTTGGCTGGTTGGGAGTCCTCTTCTAGGTTGACTCTTTTCTTTTTTTTTTTTAAAGATTTATTTATTTATGCATACAAGCACTGGGGTACAGGCCAGAGGTGTGGGGGGTGAGAGGATTCACCAGAGACAGAGCGG
>JAGFMF010011397.1:12732728-12759927 GCA_019455555.1 Galemys pyrenaicus
CAGCGGGCACAGCAGGAGAGGTCTGCTGCACCATGTGGGTCCCCTCTCTGGCCGGCAGCAGGGATCGAACTCGTGCTGCAGTGGTTGCGGTCTGCCTCATAGTGCGTTGCTTAACCCACTGCGCCACCAGGGAGGCCCTAGGTTGACTCTTTTCAAGGACTCAGATGCCCTAGAGCCACTGTAGTTTCATCAAAGAGATGGGTAGATTCAAATGCAAGGGACTTGATTTTCTAGTGAAGGTGCCAAAGTGCCTGGAAGACTCGTGAAGTCAGTGAGTGACATGGTAATGTTTGGAATGTTCGTTACTGAGGTCATGGTTGAAAACCCCAGGCCCCACGTGTGGCTGTATTTATGGGTTACTAAGGCTTTGGGGATGACCACAAGCGTGAGAAACCTCACCAAGCACATCATTCCCATAGGGAACCATTCTCCAAAGGAATTGTAAGCTCTAAGACCAAAGCTCTGAATAGTGACTGGCTTTTGGAGGCTACGTGATGGACTAGAATCAGTCTGCTTAGAAATAATTTGTCGTTGGTGAGGGATATCTTCTGCATTTCGGGACTGAAAGGTCTTAGGCAGAAGTACAAAGCCCCTCACATTCCGGGAGTCCTTTTTGAAGCAGCGCAAGACACCTTTCCTGTGGATTCTGTCTCCCACCTCATCTGGTTAGGACATTCACACAGAAATCCCTATTTCCCAGGGGATCTGTGTCAGGACAAGGTTGAAACAATGCTCCCAGTTCTGTCTGACAACTGCTGGGACTTGGGAAGGCATGAGTGAAGCCTGGCAATGCTGAGGGTGGGACTTGGTGTTGAACTAACCAGAAGGAGAGTCACCTCAAAGACTTAGGCCCATAGAGCAAGAGACTCACTGGAGGAGACAGGCTATATGAAGCCTTGGCAGATGGCCCCCAGAGGTCCCTCCAGTCAGTTGAGGGTACTTGCTGATGCACTTGCCCTCCCAGACTGCTCGGGGCTCTGATTCCACTCCTCACTCATGACCTCTGCTCAGAAAGTAGGCCTGGAAGGGGGTGCAGGCCCATATGTGGGAACACTATCACACCACTGTTTCCGCCAACATGTGGAACTCATTTTCTCCAGTTTGTTGGTGATTTTCCCTGTAATCCTTCGGTGGGGCTGCTCCTCTCCCAGTGTCTCCTGAAGTCCTGAATTAAGACCATGGGGCTCTCTGCTTTTCTTGTCTTTAGCCAGAAGGGGACCTTCCTGTGCCATCAGGCAGGGGCAGGAGCCAGGAGTCGGTGCAGAGCCAGCCCCAGGAGCCCGTCAGCATGCCCCAGACGCTGACCAGCACACTGGAACACATCGTGGGCCAGCTGGACGTCCTCACCCAGGTAGGCCTAGGTGTGCATTTACCCCATGTCTGAGCTTGGCCTGGTATTCAGATATTTTGAAGTTCGTTAGCAAGTGCAGGATTTTTTAAAATATAAAAATAATGGACCTACTTTCCAGCCCAAATTAGCATAATGTTAGTGCCTGCCTGGGACTCGGACTACCAGAGCCACCTGAGCCTTGGCACACCACTGGACCCCAACATCACCAATGCAGAAGCCTGCTGGTGTGGACCCACCAGGCCGGCCAAGCAGACTTCTGAGAGAAACATTGTCCATTCAGCTTACTCTTCTCTGAGTGGGTTCTTCAGGGACGTGCAGGTCTCCAGGGCCAGGCCCAGGAGCTGTGAGCTGCACTACTTGTGGAAATCCCTTTGGCCCTTCGTGTGATTCTGTGATGTGTGGGGTTGTGGGCTCCACCGCTCACGTTCATGGTATGGATTAAAGGAAGTGAGTCTGTGGTGAGTGTGCAGCCCATGACTAACTGGGCTCACTAAATGTTAGTTAACCGTGGCCCTGACCGCCCTCACCAGGGAGACGTGGACCTGGCCCTCTGGAGCATACTTCTGGGAGCTCGTAATATACGCATAGTGCAGCGGTTTTGGCAAGAGCAAGATGCCCTGACAGCACTGCAGAGGGGCCACCTCACCCTGGGGGAGTGGTCCTGACACAGAGGCAGCCTGCCTGCCCGGGCACCATGGGTGCATCCAGGCGAGGAGTGAAGAAGCCCAGCATGGCTGGCATGGGTTGTGTAGTGGTGGCGTAGAAGGACCAAGGCAGGATTTGAAGATCCTCAGGCCCCTTCTCTCCTTGGCTCAGAGACCCCTCCTGTGCCAACTCATGGGTGGAATGAGGCTGCAGGACAGCACAAAGGATCCTTGAGTTTGATGGAAACAGGACTGAAGTGGCTGGGCCTCCTTTCCCTGGACCCCAGACTAGTGAGAAAAGCTGCTCCACCTTGTGTCACATGGCCCACGATATACCACAGTATTCCAGATGGGGCTGCCTACTTTGATCCCACCAAAGGAGGCACTTTTGAAGGGAAGGTCAGATGTTGGTGGCTGGGGGATTGTGGGACTCCAGGAGACTTCTCTAAGCATGTCTGAAAGCCCATCAGCCCCTGCGAAGGCATGTGCTAAGAGAGATGAGTGTCACGCAAAGACAAACAAAACCCCACTTCAGGCCCCTCAGAGCTGCCGAGCCTGTCTCATGTTCTTCACAGCCTCATCAAGTGAGAGATCAGGGGAGGTGGAATCAATTAGAACTTTATGAGATAAAATTGGAAATTAAGTCTGAGAAGAAGATTAAAAATAGCTTCATTGGATTCAGAAGAGTATAATCCTAAAATCATTTCCTGCCACTGTTTTTAGGGTACACATGGAAGGTTTTGTTATGTGTTAGCACTTAGGAGTATGATAGTGACTTTAAAAGAAACTAGCATCACAGAATAAGAGAAGGCGCGCCTGTAGCCTTGGGCTGTGGGGTCTGGGTGTCTGCACCCTTGTCCTACCTCACACTGTTCAGTCCCTTTGCAAATCTAAGTCTGGAACTCCCCCCCCCAACCAGATGCCAAGCCCATCAGCCGCACGGTCACCTGCTCTGCCAAGCAGACAACGTCTGAGTGTTCTGACAGCGACAAAGCGAGGCATGTTCCTGACTGGGCACCACAGCTGAATTTCCTACTCAGTGGAGCCCATTTTCATGCTCCCCTCATGCTGTCTTTTCTCCTGGAGCTGGGGCTCCAGCTGAGTGTTCAGCCACTCTGTGTGCAGAGCAATCCCCACAGGTGAAGGAGCCTCCCCACCCCCGCCTCTTGGAACCAGATGGCTGAGGGTAGTCCCTTTCTGAAGACTCCCCTGTACCAGGCAACCGCCCCGTCCTTTCCAGGTAGGCTGCTCAGCCTCCTTGGTCTGTGTGTTATTTGCCTCAGATGCTGCCTCCTCAGCGAGCACGTCTCACCGTCATGACACTCCTCTGTTCAGGAGGGGCAGGGGTGTCCTTCGGCCACCCAACACTGATTCCTGCTTCAGTGTAGTATGAGTCATGGTCTTCCCCCTCTCCCTCCCCCAAGGAAGTCTACTTCAGAACGACCTCTGAGACATAAACTAGGCCTTCGAGATCCGTCAGGCCTCTGTCCTGCAGAACATCCTTCTAGGGAACCCTGGGGGCTGCGGTGGCCAGAGGCCAGGGATGTGTACTGAGGCGCCACAGAGCCTGCCGCCCCTGGGGGACTCCCTAGCGCCTGCTCAACAGGCAGGGTGTGACCCAATAATCCTGTCCTCTCTGGATGTGTGTGGCCCATTTGGCATCCATCTGAGGCCCAAGGACCCAGCCTTGGTCCTCTCTAGTCCCTCCTCTGTGCCAAGCAAACGCCTGGGGGTTTTAGCTAGCCTGTCTGGGTATAGCGAGCCTCTTGGGGTTTGCGCCACCTCCAAGTTCAGTGACCTTGAGCAAGTCACTCTGCTTCTGCTTCGATTTCTGAATCTGGAAATCAGCGCTGAAAATAGCACGCACTTCACAAGAAACCAAACTGACCGTGGGGCTTGTGTAGTGTCTGAAATCCAGTCTTTAACTCTCAAATTGGGGTTATGTTATTTTATTTTTTAGGAATACTTTTTCTTAAAAGACACATGCATTATTTTTCAGAAGCGTATTTATACAGGGAAAAAGACTTTGGGGTAGCCTTGCAAGGTGGGCGTCCTTTCACCTGACTGGAGCTGAGCGCTCTTGCTGCTGTCCCAGCCTGTCAGGTCTCCCGGTGATGTCGTTTAGAGGGAGGGTCTGCAGGGTGTTGGGATCACGTCCTCATCATCGTTGTCCTCCTGATGTTCATCTGAGTCTGCAGCTTTCCAAGAGCTGCCCTTGGCGACCTCATGTCCTACCGTCTGGTGCCCAGCAGCTAGCCCCATGCTGGGCACAGATAGGTCCTGGGATGGTGCCGTGACTTGTGCCTGGCCCAGCCCTGGAGCCCACATAACGGGCTTCTCTAGGATGCCAGAGGATCAGATGCCTGGTCAGAGGTTGCCCAGCTTCCCTTGATAAACAATTTTGGTGTCATTAGGGATTACTTCATTGAGAAGTACATCTGCAAACAAAACTTGACCCTCCTGAAAGTTAAGGCCAAAACCCTGGACCTTTTGATCACAGAGCTCAGCAGGCTAGGTCCTTGAGGTCAGGTGGTGTCCAGTTGCAAAAGCCCTTGTTCTTCAAGGGTGAAGGGTTGGAGCCCCAAGTTGTGGCTGATGCCCAGGAGTGTGGGAGGCTGCACTTGGAGGGGCCCGGGCCCTACAAGTGGTTTAGTGGTTTTGCCTCTAGCCCACAGCAAAGTTATTTTTGACTCCAGTTTTACATCTTGCTGCTTTTTAAAAATACCAAGGCATGAAATTCCTGCACTGTGTTTTTTTATGGCACTCGTGCTTGAGGTTGGCCACAGCAATGCTGTGATGTCACGTTCAGGTTCCTGTGACTCACGGAGCTGCTGGGCCCCTGGACAGGAACATGCTCAGTGGGAAGTAGGCAGGGGCAGGTCCACCCAGGCCTGCTGGCTCGGGTCTCTGGCTTTAAGTTTGTCAACTGCCCTGATTGTTGGAACTCAGATAACCTAATTCATCAAGGCCAGGGGTTTTCGTTTGCATACTTTGGGGGGATGGTGGTGGAGAGAATGGCCCGGGCCTTGAGACACCCTGATCTCCCCTACCCTGCAATTCCTTATTTGATGGACTGCTTAGGCGAGGCATCTGGCTCCACAGTGGGTCAGATGGGAACGCTGGCCTGCCATGATGTGGCCACGCTGCCTGACTACTCTTAGGGGCTCTTGGTAGCCCCTTTCCTGAGCACACCAGCTATAGTTTGTGGAAACAGACTTCCAGATTTGAAAGCAGTTACCCCATTTCCTCTGGGCTAGCCCTCTCAGGTGTACCCAGACGAACTGGGAAGGTGCAGAGGGAAAGTCATCCAGCCCACCCCACCCCCACCCGTTTGCAAGGGGCAGGCCGTCCTCTTGCTGTCACTCACTCACACTGGCTGTGCCACAGGGGTGGTTGTGGCTGGTTTCCACGCCAGCGTCCTCCCATCAGCACGGCCATGGCTCGCACCTGGTCCCGAGTGGGTTTAGCAGCTCTCCTCTTTGTGGACATCCATTTATGGAATGCCCTTCGGCCAAAGTCGAGATCGGAACATCCTGAGCTGCTGCCACTTGGGGTTTAGAGACAAGTGACTTGTTTTTCCTCTGTTAAGAGGCTGCTTCCTGGGGACAAGGGACTGCAGACACTCTGGTCTGTGCCAGAGACACACTTGGAGTCTGACTCTAGCTGCTTGCTGGGGGCGGTTGGCCCTGATCCTTCCCAGCCCTGTTGCACTTCTTGGCATTTTATCCCTGTGTTCCTCTCAACTTGCAAATGCAGAGGCATGGAGGGGGCTGTGTTTTCCCCAAGTCAGGGCCAGTTGCAGGCAGCACTCAAAGAGCTCATTTGTCATTGCATTGGGCCCTGATGGCAGCTCCCTCTCCTTTCCCATTGGCAGTTGTGGCCAAAATCAGTTCCTCCCCAAAGAAGCTTCAGATTGAAGGACCCACTCACCCAGATGGCTCTGGGGCCTGGGGACATTCATAGTCACATGAGGGTTCTTCTGTGAGGCCCCAGCAGGCCTGGAGATGGGTGGGGGGGGGAGGAGGTGGCAAGATCCATGTAGGAACATCTTGTTCTGGGCTTACTCTGAGAGCAGGGGAGAAGGGGACTCCAGGTGATTTGCTCTTGCTCCTCTGGGTATCCAAGGGCCCTCCAAGCAAAGGTCAAGCATAGGCCACAAGAAAGAGTCTAGGGTTATTCTGGTTATGACGGGCAGCTCCGAGTAACCGCCTGGGAGACATTGTGGCCTCCTGGCACACTCCCGAATGAAGCACCCTGGGACAGGGTCAGGCATAGCCAGGCCTGCCGCTCTATAGGGGCCCAGTGTCCAGACCTAAACTGTTGGCACAGACCCTCACCGTGTCCTCAGTAGCCGTGGCCTAGTGAAGGAAAATAAGTAAAAAGGTTTGAACTCAGCAGGGTGTGGCATTTGGAGAGCCAATTCTATGTGCTCCCCCCAAACCCTTACTCTGTTCTGGTGCAACCAGTGGCTCTAGAAAACGGGCCACAGTGACAGGTCAGGTTATCAACCACCACTTAGCCATACTCAGCAGGGCACAGCGGTGAGCCTTTGTTCATCCCTGAGGCCCAGGGCCACAGCATGACTTGCCAGGCTCTCTGGAGGTTTCCTAGACCACCAACAAGCTCCCCAGCAGTCTCTCTGGCTTGGGACACTTATGTTTTATCGGGTTTTGGTAAGTTCAGAACTTTAGTGTGGATTGTTAGGAGTTATCCTGTGAAGAAATGGGGCGCTGATGTTATCTAAGGCCCATGGTCTGCTCTGTTTGAACTCACCCTGGAGTCGGAACAGCAGAACCTGCCACAAGCAGTGACTGACACCCTGCACCTTGGGCCTGTCCCCATCAACACCTGGCTGCCTGCCTAAGGCTGGCAAAGAGATGAGCTTGAACCCAGGCCAGCGTCAGCAGGGCCTGCAGCTCAGGTCTTCCCTCCTGATGTGGGCAGCACCCCACGGGTCCCAGCAGCCAATTTTAGGGAGGGTGGTAAGCGGACCCACTTTTTAGCTTCTCCTAGGGGGTAAGCAGTAACACGGAAACACTGTTTATTTAAAAGAAATTTTTATAAAGCCATGAGGAAGGTAAATTAGCCAAGATTCCCTAATCCAGTGACTAATCCACCAGTGGATAATAGTGTGTGGTGTACTTCTAAAGGGAGCTAATCCTCCGTAGAGGCAGGGGCAGGGGCTGAGAGATGCAGAGATGTCAGAGAAATCCTATATTCCTGAGATAATGCAAAACAGAAACATGGACCCATGGGCTCAAGGGACAAAAACTCATTTTGTGCTCTTAGCTGTGGGGTGAAGGGCTTGTTCAAAAAAGGAATTTCTTTGGAAACTCTTGTTTTGGTGCATCCACTGTATGTGACCCTGGGCAGGTCAGCTCGTTAGACAGCAGTGTGAGAGGGAATCTCTGTTCCTTCCTCTCTGAAGTCCAGGCTGCCAAAGGAAACTTTTACTCTTCATCAAATCAGGCCTGAGGTGGGAAGGGGAGGAAACTGGATGCTTCCTGGACTGCCGCTTGCTTTGTGCACCCCCATTTCCTGCTCAAGGCCTGTGAGGCCTGGAGGCTTCCTCTCTCCCAAAGCTAGCTGGTGGGGGATGGGCGCCTTCCACCTGCCGGCTCTCCTCTTCTTCCTCAAGTCCACCAGGTCTGAGGCCCCAGCTGGCAAGAATGTTCCTTACCAGCCACGTGGGCTCATCCCCAGAGGAGAGCTGCCCTTAGCCTCAGGGACTTAGACTGGCTGGTGCAGCACCTGTGGTCTCGGAGTCCCCATGGCACTCAAGGCTATTTGCCCTCCAACATTCAGTGCGTGCCTGTTGCGTGCTGGGAGCAGGGTGACAGTTAGTGAGCAAGAACAGACAGACCCTGCCCTGTGGTGGTGACTTGCAAACTGATGGATGTCAGCAGGCTTCTTGACAGACTGGAGCTGAGCGACCGAGCCTTGGGTGGTGGGAAGAACCAGCCTCCCATCTCAGGAAGCTGTGCTGACCCCTCTGACCCCCAGTAACTCCTGATATGTGGCAACAGGCCGACCAGGGCACCATCGGCAAGATGGGGTCCTGCCTGCGGGCACACATGGATGCGCATGCGCATATACACCCCACGCACACCACATATACACCAACAGACAATGCTGAAACTGGCAAGAGACAAGGCAGAGCTGGCCAGGCGCTGGGCCCAGCAGCCCCACTTTGTTTTGATAGCACATAAAGACCCCACAGCAAAGAGATTCCCCTTTTACTGCATCTGTTTTAGATCTTTAGAATACAAGTGAAGTCAAAACCATGTTATAGGGGTAGATTAATTCCACATTTTTCCATCATTGCAATGAACCCATAGGAAAGTCAGATATTCTGTACGTATAGTTAAGACAGGGGCACTGAGCCAGTGGCTAGCCCGGGATGTTCCCCACAGCCTGGCACAATGTCCCCAGGAGCAGCTGGGGCCTCCTTGATGCTCAGGGCCTCAGTAATCTGGCCCCTGTGTTGGGAGAGGACTGGGACACCCAGCCCTTCTGGGGAGACCGCCTGGAGGAGCCTAAATCAACCACAAGCCTGGAAATGATTAAAAGGAACATTCCAACACAGGAGAACTTTACGAAGGAGCCAGACCACCACTGGCCTGATGGCTCAGACCCTCCCAGGCCTGACCACAGGCTGCCTTCTTTGGGGCCTTATCAAGCTCCATCTGTGCCCAGGTGCCCCAACAGCCCCGAGCTCAGGCCTGGCCCCTGTGAAGGCAAGATCTGGGAGAGCCTTGTTGCCCAGAGTGCAACCTGAGCCCCGCCTGGCACTGAGCAAGCACTACATAAATACTAGCTATCAGTGCGGCATAGCCCACAAGCAATGTCTCGTGCAGAGGGGCTCTGAAGCCCTGCGTCAGATAACTCGCCTGAGGCTGCTCGGCAAGTCAGTGGTGGAGTTCGGGTTGGAACCCAGGCCAGACAGTTCTAGAGTCTGTACGTTGACCAGGCAGTGTGAGGGTGGAACCAGGGGTCACTCTGGCCACATTTTCCAGGGACACCCCCCCACCCCCACCACCTGTACTACAGTCGTGACCCACTGGGTGGGGAAGAGGCAGGCACCTGTGTCTTGGAACTGGGGGAAGGAGGACTTCCTTGGGGAGGAAGGCTGGATTAGAGCTTCAGATAGGTTGGGTTTGGGAGGGAGAGCAGAAGTGACAGCCAGCACTGGAGTGGCACACGCATACTCTATCGAGGAGTCTGCCCTTTATTCCCAAGCTCTTGGACAAGCAGGGGACTCTGCTGAAGCAGTGTGGGGGACTGGGAGTGAAGTCGGCCTGGGCGGGACCAGGAGCCAAGGCATAAGGAGGGGGGTTGAGAGGTTCAATTCCTGGGAATGAGGTGCTCAAGGCCTGGAGAGGCAGCTCCTCCAGTAGCCCACTGACATCACTGGCCGGCCAGCCGGTCACCACAGCCAAGTGGGTCTTGGACATCACAGGCTGGCTGTGTTAGTCATCCCCCCAGCCCTTCCTGCAGCCCTGCCCCTGCTCACTGGCTTGCCAGCCCTCTGCCTGTTGTGCTTACCATTCCCGCTGCCCTCGCCTGGTCTTCGCCCAGGTCTGCTGCTTCCCTCCTCTCATCTGAGTTTCTCCCAGGCCCCCACTCTGGCAGATTGCTGTTTGTAAGGCACCCCACCCACTTTTTCAGCCCCCTTGCCCTGCTCCCCCTTTCTTGCCTATTTAAACACTGATGTCCCAGTGTCCTTGCTCCCCTCTAGACTACCTCCCAGGCCATTTTGGCCCCTAGTCCAGGCAGACTGCTTAAGGGGAGGGGTGTGACTGAATGTTGGCCCTGTCTCCATTGTCAGTCTGTCTCTGGTGTTGCCATCTCCATGTCACCTGGCTTCCATGTTCCTGGAAGGGAATCTCTGTCCTGGAAGCCAAGACTGTTCATCTAAGAGGGGCCCCATGCATCGTCTAGGCTCCTGCTTGGAACAGGAAGCGGACACGGAGAAGTGCCCCGGGAGTAGGGTCTGCCCCAGAGTGGGATGGATTGGGGAAGCATGGAGCGAGGCCAGCATGTGAAGCGGCGTTTGTAGAAGACTAGCCGAAGGACTGAGAACTGCAGGTAGAACAGTAGGCGGACTGCCTTGTTCTTTGCCCTTCCTCTAAAATATTCAGGGTGGAGCAACTTTGCCCAGAGCCAGCTCAGACAGGGCTGGTGCTCTGCCCCTAAGAGCCAGTTTGCTACTGTGGTGGGCACCTGACAAAGCTGTGGGATTGGATGATAAGTGGGCCTGTGGGTGTTCTGTGGTCCCTTGGGGCTCTGGAAGTTACAGCTCCCTCCAATTTTCCTGCTACATTTGTACTTGGGGGACCTGAGAGACGCCTTCAAGCAAAGGTGGCAGCAAGAGTGGCTCTAGGAGGAGGACCAGCTGCTGGGAGGGATCCCGCCCAGAGGGTGTGCCACTGGTCTGCACCTGTTCCCAGCTGAGCCTCTTCCCCAGAGCTCACTCTGGAACCAACATTCTAAAAACTGGCCACCTGGGAGTGTTCTCTGCTCTGTTGCGCAGACTTCTGGTACTGGCGAGCAGTGCCGGAGCGTGGAGGGTTCCTGTTCCTGACCCTTTTTGGCTAAGTCCCTGGGGCGCCTCCTTCACCTTCCTTGTGGCCACCACATGCTCTTTTTGGCTTGATCACTCCAGAGAGTTCCAAGAACAAACCATGTTCTTCTCTGCCTCAGGGCCTCTGCACCCACTGTACCTTGTCCTTGGAATGTGCTTCCTTTGGCAGATCTTATCTTCTCATGAAAGCCCTCTGGATCCCTGTTAGAGATGGAGCTCTCCTTTTTACCAGCCCTGGCCTGGCCTCAGCCCAAGGGCAAGGAAGCCCTGTCAGATGCTCAGACCACCTGAGGCTTAGTCCTGTGGGCCAGGCTGACACATCCCGTTCCTTCTCTACTTGCCTTGTCCCAAACACAAAGTTTCTTATCTGTTTACCAGAGTCTTGTCAAGGGAAGACAACGTGGAAAGGGGGAAAGAGGAGGCCCAAAAAAGAAGCAGAAATGAGAACTGAGGGAAAAGAGCTGAAAGAAAAAAATGCAGCATGTGCCCACCTTAAGAGGAACTCAGACTGGGAGAAAGAGAGATGAGCAGGGCTGAAAGAAGGGGAGGGAGGTCACGACGTGAGACAGTGGAGGCCTAGGAAGTAAGTGGCCAAAGGAGAGAGGAGGGAAAAAGGAAGGGCCTGCAAAACCCGGGGAGAGCACCATGACATCACTGGAGGGGAGCAAATATGGACAGACAGGGCCATATTTGGCTAGTAGAGAAAGAGGCGTCACGGGCAGTGACGTGTGGAGCCTGGTGTCTGTCAAAATGCCCTTTGAGTTGTGACCTCTCCCACTTGGAGCTGGGGGCCCTTGGTGCCAGACGTGTCACAGAATGCCAAGGACTGGCATTTTGGTGCAACTTCTTTGGACATCAGTAAAGTTCTTGGGAGACTAAAAATAAAAGCCTGTCACTTTAAAACCAGTTATTTTTATAGCACGCTCAGAAGGCCTTTTGGGGTGTTACATGAAACGTCTTACACATCTTAAACTGTGAGAGAGGAGCGCGCTCGCCCTTTTACAAGTTGCCCCAATAGGAGAGTGATCACAGCGTCTTCTGGCCCCTGTGCAGGAAGCTGAAGGTTCAGATTCAATGCCCTTGTCAGCTGCTGTAGGAGGGTTTTCTTCCACGAGCTCAGGTGGCTGTGCCATGTTGGAAACCCCACCTCCTGACCCTAGCTGGTCTGTGCTCTTGATTTTGGTCCCCAAAGCCTTCAGTACCATCCCCGCCAGGGGGTCTTCCGGTTGGGCCCTCACTGAGGGACCAGGCAGCTTTCCTGTGGGTTTTAGCAGCTTCACTGATGTCCTGACCCCTGGTCCGGCCCTCAGCTCACTTGCCCAGAGTCTCTCCACTGTCCGGGGCCCTGTGGTTTCACTGGCCTCCCTTCTTCCCTCATCTGGCCTTGGTCTCCTGGGCCCCCAGCACTGAGGATGATGTCAGAGATGCACAGCGGCCCCACTGCTGGCCCAGACTTCTTCCCTGACCAGCTGTGCACATGCCTGGTCCTCAGCCTTCGCCGGGCCTTCAGCCTGTCCCACCTGGTTACCCCCCCTGCCCCACATCTCTCCTTTAGGGGCTATCCTGGTCCTGTGTGCTTGCTCTCTGGGAAAGGTCTCCACTGCCCCCAGCTCACTCACCACCAGGTGGTAGTGCTTCCTACCTCTGGGCCTCTGGTTTCGTCTGCTTTTCTCACTAACCTTCTCCTCCAGTCCAAGCCACACATTGTCCCCTCTCTCTCCTGGCTCCATCTTGCCTTCCCAGTCATGCGGCCTTTCCACAGATCATCCCCACGTGGGGGCCCAGCCCTTCCTACCGCTTGCCTGGGGCACTCGTCTGGCCTTTGTTCCTCCTCACTTCTGGGGCCCCTTCTGCTGGCTGTGACCAGGCCGACCCACAGTCCTTCCCTGCACACTGCAGGTCAGTGCTGTCCCTCACAGCGGTGTGCACCTGCGGGCCCAGCTGAGGCTGTCTGCAGCAGCGTCTCCCTGGGCCTGGCACCGACAGTGCTCAGCAAGGGTCTGAGTGAAGGAAATGAGCATCGCGGGCAACTTCTTACCAGCAAATAGTCTGGGCTTTGTGGACTCCACTGCTGCCGCCACTACAGGAAGGCAGCCACAGATAACAAGTAAACAAATGGCCGTGACAGTCAGACTTCATTCACAAAATAGGCTGCGGGCTCCGCTGTGGGTCTTGGGGACCCAGAACATGTTCAGCTGTAAACTGCTCCTCGGAACATGATTTTCCAGGAGGAGGGTCGTAGCTTCCTGGTAACTGCTTGTAACAGCAGGGGAAGGTGGTTTAGAAACAGGTCCCCAGGTAGTCCTCTGACAGGTGTGAATTTTAGAGGAAACGTCTGGATCCCCTGTGACCTTGCCCCACGGCTTCCTGTTGGGCAAGGGTGACAGGGTTCTGGGGCCCTGGGCCTGCTCCCCATCACTGTGGTCCAGGCAGCAAGGTGCCTTGTTCCTGTGCCCAGAGCAGCATTCTGGAATCTCCAGGCTTCACTTTATCACAAGGGATAACTGTTTTCCATGAAAAGGAGGTCCCATATTTATTGAGATAGAATTATTGAGAAAACTATGTGAGGCAGAGAATGACAGTGTCCTAGTGTACAGAAATCCAAAAAACACTTCTCCCTTCTGGCTCACAGGGGACTGAGTGGGGGCACCAGCGTGGCTGAGAAACGCCCAGTAGACTGGCATCTTGGCAGAGTAGGCTTCGAGCCGGGGGGTGAGGGAGATGGAGACCAAACAGATGACACAGCTCTTCCAGAAGCCTGGCTGGCGAGGGGAGAAGCGGGTCTGAGAGGTGCTGTGCTATGCTGTAAGCTCGTTTGTCTAAGCTCGTTTGTCTACGACCCCCTGTGAAGCAGCCCCTCAAAGCTCCCAAAGAAGAGGACCCCAGCTGAGCCTGTACCTCATTCAGGGGGCTGGATGTGAAACAGGCAAGGCTTTTCTGATCAAAACGTATGACACCAAACATTTTAATGCCCATATTTCTACCATGCAACAAAGTGGTGTCCTGTGAAATGCGCAGCACCCTCAGTGTTGCTCTTGGCCCAGGATCCTCTGCCTCCACGTTTGGAAATTTATTCCCTATGAAAGAAAAGTTTTTAAAAAAAGGGTGGGGGGCAGAAGAGGAAAGCGACAGGCTTGGCTCCCCCACCATGGCCTTGAGTCCGGGCTGTCGGAAAAAGTCTGGATGAAGAATGGGTTTGGAGCTTGGCTCAATGTGAGTTTCACAGCAGCCAGTGGAAACTTCCAGGAATGCTGCTCCAGGCCAGCCGAGGGCTGTTTCCGCCTTGCTTTTACGAGATGCAGACCCCCCCCCCCCCTCGTGGCTGGCTGGCCAGCGCAGGGAGAACGTGACCATCTCTTTCAGTGCCTCTTGGGGCATATCTCATATTCTGCAGGCAGCAGCTTTTCAGGCTCTGCCTTGTGCCTCGGGGTTCAGAACCCTCGCAGCATCAGCCAGCTCACTTAGTAGGGGCCAGCTGCCAGGCAGAGCCAGCTCCATAAGTGACCAACATGGTGCAGGATGCTGCAAGAATTTATCGTGGCCTTAGCGGGGAAACTCCCTCCCCAAATGTTTCAATTTTTTTTTTTTAAGATTTATTTATTTGTGCATACAAGAGCTGGGGTACAGGCCAGAGTCACGGGAGGTGAGAGGATTCACCAGACAGAGTGGGGAGCAGAACAGGCAGACAGACTAAAAAACACTGCTGAGGGGAGCAGCAGGTGAGGCAGGAGAGGTCTGCTGTGCCTTGTGGGCCCCCTCCCCGGCTGGCGGCAGGGATGGAACTCATGCTGCAGTGGCTGTGGTTTGCTTCATAGTGCGTTGCTTAACTCACTGCGCCATCAGGGAGGCCCCCCAAATGTTTCAGTGTTTTATTAAATATATGAAAGGAAAGTTTCCTTTCCACTGAACCAATGCCCAAAGCCTTCGTGGAGCCGCAGGGAAGGTGGCCAAAGCTCTTGGGGAAGTCCACATACAAACGGGTAAAATTAATAGAAAGTTTTGTTTCTTAACTGCCCCCTTTCTGATGCCCACAGGCTGCATGGCACAGGAACCACGCCATGTCACAGTGGATGTGCCCAGTGCCTGCTGTGGGCCTGGCGTATGCTCAGCCCTTGATGAGTGAAGTCCATGCCCGCAGTAATGTGTGTCAGGCTGAGCGAGGCCTGAGTGGGACGTGTGCCTGGTGGGCCCGCCCCCTTCGAGGCCGCGCAGCCTCCCTGCCCACCACTGCCCTGCTGCCAGCACTGTGCAAGCCAGAGGGGGCAGGCAGATTTTACAGCCTTGTCAAGACTGACCCAGGCCCACAGAGCACATGCAGCCCCAGTGACTGGGGGCATTTGCAGACTGCACAGCCAGGCCCACAGGCCAACAGCATGCGGGGGGAGCGGGTGGGGTGGGGGCAGAGGCCAGGGAACCAGGGATCAAGCTAACAAGTGTTGACACCACACCGAGTCCCCTTCGTCTCCAGGACTGCTGTGAGCTCTCCCTCCTTCCCATTGCAGGGAAAATGGGCCCAGAGCAAGGGCAGTTGTCACCTGCTGTGGCCACCCTCGGGCCTACTCCAAGGTGGCATGTTCCTGCAGTGATTCTCACAGGACTCAGCCAGACAGGCCCTTCCAGTAGAGGTGGATTCGCTGAAGGAGTCCCTGGGCAGCCTGGTGACCCCCTGGCCCCTAAGCATGATCACCACTTATTTTGCAGACAGTCTCCATCCTGGAGCAGCGGTTGACACTGACGGAAGACAGGCTGAAGCAGTGTCTGGAGAACCAGCAGCTAATCATGCAGAGAACAACATCGTGATCAAGGGAGCAAGAATCAAGAGCTCGCTCGATTTGGGGGGTGACAGGCCAGGGGTACGTACTGTGGGACCTGGGTAAATAAATAAATGGGACTCCGCTCTATGGGGGTCATATCCAGCCCCCGGGCTTCTGCAGTTCTGCCCTGTCTGCACGGAGCCTGCCACCTGGCAGTGGGCGGTCTGACTGGGTGGGCTCCCACTTGCACAGTGACCAACGTTTAGTTAGTGTGAAGGAGCCACTTGGAAAGGTAACTGTGAAGTCCTGACGAGTCCTACGATCGCAGCTCCCCCAGTGTCCCAGGGCCACCATAGCTTAGAAAGGGACTACTCCCCAGATGGAGAAACCAGTTTATCTGACCGAGAGGCCCAGTGTGGGATCCATATTGAGTTAGGAACAAGCCCTTGGGGTGAGGGGTGTGGGTGGCTTTGCAGTGTCCTTATTTCTGCTCCACGCATATTTACTGGGGCCCGGTGACTTCCTCCTCTGTGTGGTATGAAGACTAAGGAATCTGAACATTAAAATGGACTTGATTGAGCTTGTCATAGGAATGGCTTATTCTGAGTGAGACCTAATCAGCCCCCACCCCCAGGGCCTATAAAGGGAAAATGAAGACGGTGGTTTGGGCAGGCCCCTGCCAGGGTCACTTCTGAAGCCCATGACACCCTTGTTTGCAGCTCTCGTGGTGTTTGGGGGGCAAGGACAGCTGGAGCCCTTATCTGCTGTCTCAGAATGTTCTGGAGGCCCCCAAACACTTACTATAGTCTGGCCTACACTGACTAGTAAGACCTTCAGACTGCCTTGGAGATCCTGGTCTCCCCATCCCTGGAGGCTTTTTAAGGAATGTCTGGGCAAGCCTAAGAAGCCTGCTCAGAGGGGACACAGCTCTGGAGCCAGCCTCGTCATGACCCGACACGCCAGCTGCCCTGCCACCAACAAGCCGGAGGCGGCCCTGTGGTAACTGCCTGACCTGGGGCTGGGGCTGCCTGGAGCAGTCAGCCCAGGGCAAGGTCATCTCCAAAGACACAGATGATGCCCTTGCTGGGGCAGTAGGCAGGAACAGTCTCCAAGGCATTGTGTGGAGCTCTTGCTCACAGGCCTGCCCAAGGTGGCCATCGCCCCTGTCTTCACTTGACAACTGGGAACAAGTTTTGAATTTCTTTCTGAAATCCATCTTCCTCTGAAAGAGAAAATGTGGGTTAGAGGGGATTTGGGAAATGATCTGGGAGTAGTGGTGTGATGTTGTTTGTCCTTGGTGGTTTTTTTGCTAGTGGAAGCTGAGTCATAGTTATGAGATATGAACAGTCTGAAGGGTTACTCACCCCCCACATCACAGCCTTTTCTTGAAGGATCATGTTGGGGGAGAAGACAGTTCTAGAGAGCCACACTTGTCTTTAAAACAAATAGAGATCCGGGCTTCCCTGGTGGCACCGCACTGTGGGGCTTCCACAGCCACTGCAGCATGAGTTTGATCTCCGACCAGGGAGGGGACCCACATGGCGCAGCAGTCCTCTCCTGTCTCCTCGTTGCTCCCCTCAGCAGCATATTTCCATCCATCTGCCTGTTCTGTTCCCAACTCTTGTCTCTGGTGACTCCTCTCTTCCCCCTCCCCCACAAACTGTACCTCTGGCCTATACCCCAGCTTTTGTATGCATAAGTAAATAAAATCTTCAAAACAAAAAAAAAACAGATCCACCAGCTGCAAGCCTAGGGGTCAGTTGTATCGCCATGCTGGGGGGGCTTCAGGTGCTCATTTGTGCCACATTCTTCTCAAGAATTCTTTTCTTGCTCATGTGGGGCCTCACCTGGGACCTCGCTCCTCTGACAGAAGTCATGGGCCCATGTTGCTGCTTGGGGGAGGGGCACAGGGAACCTAGGGAGCTCTGACCAGTCTGGTGACTGTCCATCTAGCCTCGGTCCCATGGAGGTGCTGCAGGACCCCTTGTCTGGGCAACACTGGGGAGGTGGTAGGCAAGATGGCATGTGGGCCCACAGCAGAGGAGGGGTGTGGACCTGGACTTGAGGTGACTTGATGAAGTTGGAGACCATGTGACAGGACCGTGTGTTTCCTCAAAGAACACTTCTGCTCAATGCTACCCAGTAGCTCCCCTGTGGTTGGGCCCTTAATACACCCCCATTCCTACCCCAAGCTCAAAAGCAGCCCTCTGGAAAAGCACATACTTCAGTCATCTCTCCTAATTTTGGCTGTTGGTAACTGAGCTCCCAGAAAACCAAATTGCAAACATCTCTCTTTTTTGGCTCAGAAGATGAGTTTAGATTAGGGAATTTTGTCAAGAAATGCATCTCAGTAGCAATTCCCACCCCTCCCCTTCAGTGCCCTAATTTTTCTAGCATAAGAAATAAAACAATAGATGTCTGTGATGTACATGATCTTTCAGCTTCTCTTTGCCAGATTCTTAGAGTTCCAGGGATAGACCTGTACTTACTGTCCGGGAAACTTGGGGGGCAGGGGGAGAGGATACTAACATAGTCAGACAGCCCCCTGAACCCATCCTAACCCGGGGCAAGCCAGCTGCCCTTCCTCCCATAGCCTCAGGCGGCACGAGCCAGCCTCCCTCCTGTCCAGTCCTTGCCCCTCGGTCCCATGACTTGCCAGGGTTTCTTAGGTGCTCCACAGCGGTGAAGTGTGTGGTGGGTGCAGGCTACGAGGGCAGAGTCGGAGCTGCTGGGAGTCAAGGACTCCCCCACCACCACCCACGCACCTCCAGATTGCAGCTCTGCCGCCTCCTAGTTGTGCCCTTGAACCAGCGCCCTAAACTTCGGAGACTGAGAGTACTGCCCAGCACACAAGGCATGCAGAGCAGGGACTGGCATGGAGTGGAAGTGGTCAGTGGATGACTTGTGCCCCTCACCAGCTGAGGGGAGACTTCTGGCAGGTCAAGCCCCATCCCTGGAACTTGGCCCACATGTCAATGGTGGGGGGGGGGGGTTGCTGATAGTTCAGGGTCCTGTGCCTCTGAATTGTAGATAGTCTGACTTTTGGAGTTCCAGTTATTTCTCAATTCTGTGGCTCGTGTCATGGGCACCCCCGAGATGAGGAAAGACTTGTCAGCCTCTCCCTGGCTGAGAGGTAAGCACTCCTAGGCCACGGTTTCTGCTGTCCCTGAGGTCAGGCCACTGCTGAGGCCAGCCCAGACTGAGGGGTGTGTTTGTGAGTGCCCAGAATCCCGGAAACCCAGCCCGCAGAGTGAGCGAGGGCAGGG
The DNA here is from genome assembly GCA_019455555.1 of Galemys pyrenaicus. Lineage (NCBI taxonomy): Eukaryota > Metazoa > Chordata > Mammalia > Eulipotyphla > Talpidae > Galemys > Galemys pyrenaicus. The sequence continues at coordinate 12,751,328 of JAGFMF010011397.1, forward strand.
TGAGTCACCCCGGCCCTGTTGTCCCTGCTCCCTGTCATTACCCTCATCTTCCTAAGCGATTTGCTCAAGATGAGCCCCTGATGGCTCCAGCCTTAATTAGTGCGTGGCCATCTAAGGGGGACAGGAATCCACCCAGGGCCTCTCTCTTGGCCAGGCGCTCCACCTCCCCTGCCCCAGGCTGCAGAGGTGGGAAACAAGCTTGTCAAGGCGGCAGCAGCAGACAGTGGCAGCCGGTGCCTTGGGGCATCGTTCCATTTCCTGTGAGCACCTCCATTTCCTGTGAGCACCATAGCCTGGCGTGGCCTGGCGCTCGGCCTCCTCCCATTGCCTAGTGGGCTTCAACCTGCCCCAACGAGGCTGCCTGGCACCAAAGGCTCACTCGCTCTGCCTCCCCCGGAGTATCTTTCTAGATCCGCAAGCACCCAGGACCAGGGTTCAGGGCCCTCATAACCTTGCTCAAGATGAGACTGGAGCCAGGCCAGGGAGCCCGTGGCACAGCCACTAGGAAGCTTCCTGTGCCAGCCCCTCCCCCAGCCGGTGTGGAAACACTCTCCCGAGAACCTATTTATAGAGCAAGGCCAGGGAGTGCTTTTGCTCAAGGTGAGGCCACCTAGAACCCTGTCTGCCTGGAGCACTTCTAGGGACAGGAGCCCTGCCCGCCCACTCTCCGACCACCCTGGAGAAATCAGGAGCGCTGGGACAAGAAACCACAGCAGGAGAGGATGTCGCGTTCCCCTGAACGTCCCTCCCTCAGCCCTACACTTTCAGGCACAAGTACAAGTACGTGCCGGCAAGTGGGACTTGGGCATCTCTTGTGGCCATCAGCCGGCAGAGGTCCTGCCTGCAGTAGCTGGGACCCCTGGGCGCACCGTTCAGTCACATCCTTCCTGCTGCTGCCTGAACGCAGCTTTGCCATGGAGACTGACTTCAGGGCCATGGAGGTCCCCAGTGCCTGGGACCATGTTCACCACGGTGTGCCCTGAGGAGGCTCTGCTCTGCCGGCCTCTTCCACACCTCTGCCCCACCCCCTGCCCTCTCCTTGCCTGGGCCTGGTAGGTCTCTCTGGAACCATCCAGCATTCCCAGACTTTCCTCTGGTGACAGACCCCACCTATACACCGAGCCCCTCAGACTCGAGCCCCAGCCAGAGACACCCTCATGTGCAAGGCTGGGATGGGGGTGCTGGTCATGCTGTCTAAGGCCAGCACATCCCCCACCCCCACCCAGCTCAGCTCCCAGAATCCCAGGATTCTTCCTCAGAAACCTCAGAAGCAGTGTAGTTAGTCCTCAGGCCCTCAGGCAGCCGCTCTCATGCGCTGCTAACTGGAAACAGAAGGGCCTTTCTGTTCAGAGCCCATGTCTGTGCTGCTGCTGTGGGGCTTCGTGACGAATGGGGAAGCTGACCTCTGCCTTTAGTTGGCCTGGTCCTGTGGTCAGGTCTGGCTCCCCTAGTAGCTGGGGTGTGCTAGGGGATGGGGCCATTTGTGAGGCCCCAGGAAAATGCCTATGCTCTTTGAGAGGTGGCCTGAGGCCTCCTGCTGGGAGCTGGTAAGAGATGGACACCACGAGCAGGGGCAGGTCAGGTGAGGCCCTCCCCGTCTTCCCCAGAAGCTCGAGTTTGCCTAGCACACAGACCAGTCCAAGGGGAGCCCCCCGCAAGGGGCCAGGACCTGCCAAGATGATGTTACTTAATTCCTACCCAGTCTCCCACTTCTTCTCTGGCCCCTCTCATCCGTCCTAAACATAGCAGCCAGAGTCTACTGAGCTGTAATTTTGAAAAATAATAAACAATAAAAAGGAAACTTGTAAGAAAGTTCATGTCATGCCTGTTCAACCCCTTCCAGCGGTGTCGGCCTCCTCCAAGTAGCGGTCACAGTGCTTACCACAGCCAGGGGTCTATTTGATCCTGCCTGGGGGAGATCCCACCCCATCTCCAACAACCCTCCAACCTCCAATCACACTCCTCAAGCCGCACCAGCCTCTGCACTGCTCCTCGGATACACCAGGCACATTCCAGCCCCGGGGCCTTTGCACCTGCTGTTCCCACCGCCACTGTTGCTCTGACTTCACCTCTTGGTGCCTCAGCCTCCTCATCTATAACAGGGTAAGCGCAGGAACGGCCTTGTGGGCTGCTGGAAAGATTTGCTAAGACAACTCACACTAAGTTCTGAGAGTGGACTTTATCCCTGTTGGGCTCTAATTCATGACTGGGGAGGTGAATGGCAGGCTAAAGAGCTGGGCCCCCAGCATGGCCAGCTGGCTGGAAACCTGGGTCCCAACTAGTCCTCCTGGAGAGTGATCTATGTAGCCCTAAGGCTTTCAGACTCCCCTTCCTACCTAACATGGGTCCGCGTGGACACCCCACCCACCCCACAAGACAGATGAGTTCTGCATAGCTATTCCTAATGAGGCTTCCCGCCATCAGGCCAGTCTGGATGCCCATGCATGGTCGCCGTTGGACAAGGAGGGAGAAGGGGGCAGCCAAGCCACATGCCAGGTCTCCCTGCCCAACTACTAGCCAGAGGGGCAAAGGCGCTGGTGAGGACTGGATGGGCCAGTGGCTCCGTTGCTCTCCGCTCTGGCAGCTGGGCTGGATCTGCATAAGCATCTGGCATGGGCATCCTGAAGGTCAGCCGGCTGCTTGTGGAGGGGCTTCCTCATGCCGCCATGGACCCTCCCAACACCCCTGGTTCCTTCCTGCCCCTAATGGCTCAAACCCCAGCTGAGCAAGGCTGGGGGTTAGGGGCTTTTCCACCTGGAGGAGAGGAGTGGCCCTCCCACTGCTGACTTGGGGGCCTCCTGCGGAGGCTGGGAGCCTGGTAAACAACCTTGTGAGGGGGTGGGTGCCAGGACTCAGGGGATAAAGTCTTCCCTTCCCCCTGCCCCCTCCCCCTCTACTCCCCCCTTCCTCCTCCCTGTCTTCCTCCTTCAAAACACATGTTTCCAATTCCCTCTCAGGCCCCTCTTTTCTCTCCCCAGCCCCTTCCTATTTCCTCTTGGAGGCATCCACCAGCATGTGGAACTCATTAGAGATCGTAACCCAACTCTGGCCTGGGCTGAGGGAGGGGCCCTGTCCGCAGCCCCCATGCTGAGCTGCAGCGGCCTCCCTGTCTGGCCTCTGTCTGGCCCTGTGCAGCCTCCTGCTAGAGAGCTCGGGAGCTGGTCGTGGCCAGGCCGGCTGGTGCCAGTGAGGGAGCACGGCCAGGCATCTGCTCATCTCGTTCTACTCCAGCCTGCTCCTCCCCTCCAGCACCGCTATCATCCCAGCCCTCAGGAGACAGGCCTGGACGGCGCCTTGTCCCACAGGGCAGCTGGACCTGCTGGTGAAAAGCAGATCCCCAGGTCCCTAGACAGGGCCAGAGGGTGGGGTTCTGAGCAACCACCTTGATGACCCTCAACTTCTCATGTGAACATGGGAAGAGAAGTCCAGGGAAGAGCAGCCGCTGCGGTGAGCTATTCAGCAAGGACACACGGAGGGCACAGTCCCAAGGGCTGGGAGTGGCAATTATGCAAAAACCTGGTGCAGTGTTTACCAGGGTTTGGGAGATGCCAGGTGAGCGAAAGCCAGCCTTGCCTCTGCAGGCCTTGTCAGAGCCTTTCAACACCCCCAGGCTGTGCAGCTGGGGCCACAGAGTTCCCAGTGTTTCCCAGACAGACGTATGAGCACACGGCCCGTGTTATCAGGGGACACCTGTTCCACGGATCCCACTTTGGCAAATGCTAGAGGAAGAGCCCTAAGAAGGCACGAGGCTGGGTCAAAGCCCCTGCTGGGAAAGGCTCCCTGAGGGCTGAAGCAGGGGGGGGTTGCGCCCTGGGTCTGAGCAGAGGGTGGAACGTGAAAGGGGATGACAGCCGAGGAAGGGCACGCAGGAGGCAGCAGGAAGCTGGTGTGCACGCCAGGGTCCCAGCGACTGTAAATCCCTCCCTTCCTGGCTTTTGTCCTTAGAGGAGGACAGGCAGGTGGGTGGACAGGCATGGGCACAGGACAGAGGCAGGAGGCAGGAGACGGCAGGCAGGGCCCCGCCCTGTGGGACAGGACCTGCACAGGCAGGCTCTGGGTGCTGGGAGTGCCCATGTGACTCCCATCTGCACATCAGCCTCAGGATGGGGCAGCCGCTGGCTGGAGATTCAGAAGAGCTGCTCTGCGTCTCATCTGCAGTCCCCTGCCTGTGGGCCAGCCTCTCTGCTCAGCCCATTCTGCCTAGACTCCCCTGCACAGCTGCCACAGGCCCCTTCTCATCCCTCTGCTCCCAAGCCTTCCCGCAGAGGCTCTCTGCTCCCCACCATCCAGGACGAGAGGCCTGAGCTTGTCACCAGGCACATTTCCTCCTGCACCAAAGCCATCTGACATGGCATACCGCACCCCATTTTAAAGAAGAAGAAACTGAAGCCCCAATAGGGAGGCTGGTGGTGGAGTCAGGATTAGAACCAGGTTTCTTGGTTGGAATCCCACCCTCCACCCCCAGTGTAACCTTGCTCCTTTCCAGCACATACGTGGCTGAGAACCACGTAGGGCTGTCCCACTTTGCCCAGCGCAAGGCCAGGCAGATGGTCAGCACTTGGCCGTGTGGTACAAGGTTGCTCCTGCTGCTCACAGGGCTTGCTGGTAGCTGGGGGTCTGCCTGGTTCCGTAGGCCGAAGAGGCCCTTCCCTCTGCAGTCCCAACGGGAATCTGCTGGTTGCCCCTCACCCGTGGGAGTTATGGTTGGCAGAAGCACTGCCTTACTTTAAGGTGGAGAGCCAGGGGCCCCCGCGGGAGCCCCCTAAGCCCACCGCGGATAGCCCTGAGTCTCCTGGTGCAGAAGGTCCAGGTCCTTCCTGGGGGCTCCATGTCTGACAGTGCCCACGGCCTGGAGCCAGAAACTCGCCAGCCTGAGTGCTTGGGCTGGAGCTGGTGGTTCTGGGGAGGTTTAAGGAAGGCTGGAGCTTTAGTCAAACTGTCCTCTCAGTGCCTCTCACACCTGCTCCCGCCCCCTTAGCGCCACACCCTTCCAGCCCTGGGCTGTGAGCTGCCCATACAGCACAGGCCAGTGCAGGCTCCTGAAGGTAAGGGCAGTGGGTGGGGGGCCCAGGCAGAGCTGGCTCTGGCCTTTCTCTACCTCAGAGTTCATTGCACTCTTCCTCTTGGGACTCTCCCAGATCTTGGGGCACGTGCCCCTGTGGCTGGAGTAGGGCTAGGTGGAGCCAGCAGGGGAGTCCCCCAAACTGCTTCCTGGTGCAGTCACTGGTGCCCGCCCACCGGGGAGTGCAGTGCTCCCGGCTCCAGCAGGCAGCACAACAGCTGAGCCATCGAGGGCTGGTGCGGGCGTGAAACTGGGGACAGCGTTTAGTGCTGAGGCCTCAACCCAGAAACCTCCGCCAGAACCAGGGCAGCTGGCTCCCAGGGCCCTCTTCCCAGCTTTGTCATGGTCACCAGCAGAGCTCTGCTGTCCCCATCAGTGCCTCCAGGAGGGATTCCTGAAAAACAGGGCTGCATGGGCCAGTGGGGAGGGAACCAGACAGGCCCAGACAGCAGGCAGATGCTAATGAGGCAATTAGGCCTGGCAACCCCCGCCCCTTGAGAGACCTACCAACCCCCGCCCCTTGGCCAACCTGAAGACCCAGCCCAGGCTAGATGGCCTTGGAATTCCCAGCCTTCTCCACCTCCCAGCCTGGACTGGCTTTGCTGCCAGGGGCCTACTGCTCATTGCTGGTTCTGCCTGATCCCCGCCCCCCTCACTACACCTTGCCTTTTCTCTGGCTGGCAATGCCTGCCCCTTCTCCAGGCACCCCTTCTGTGCCCCATCCCCTGCTCAAACTGTCAGGGTTCCATGGCACAAGTGCCTGCCGGAGGATCGAAGCTCCAAGGAGGCTAAGGGGGATGACGGCCAGATGGGACGCTTGTTCCCCCAAAGCCCTGCCTTCTATCCCTCAGAGTCCCAGGTGGACTTACGAGGTGTGGCCACAGCCCTGAAGTGTGTGAGAGGCAGGGGAGATCAGGCCTGTCATCAGAATCAAAGATTCGGGGCCTCCCTGGTGGTGCAGTGGGCTAAGCAACGCACTATGAAGCAGGCACTATGCAGCCACTGCAGCACGAGTTCGATCCCTGCTCCTGGCCAGAGAGGAGACCCACATGGCGCAGCAGACCTCTCCTGCTGTGCCCGCTGCTCCCCTCAGCAGTGTGCTTCAGTTGATCTGCCTGTTCTGCTCCCCGCTCTCTGTGATGAATCCTCTCACCACCCCCCCACACACCTCTGGCCTGTACCCCAGTGCTTGTATGCATAAATAAATGAATCTTAAAAAAATTTAAAAAAAAAAAAAAGAATCAAAGATTCTGGGAGACAAATGCAAGAGAAGAGAGCTGTAGCCTTTACCTGTAGCTCTAAGTTTTGGGGCAAGGAGCCTGCCCACCTGGATTCACTGAGTCCTTGCCCTCTCCTCTGCCCTCCTCTCCACCCCGAGGGAGAGATCGGGCCTGCCTGGTTCCCCCAGGGCCCCGAACAGCTCCTAGTCCTCAGCACAAGGAGCCCTGACTCAGCACCCCTAGCACCCCTAGCACACCCCCTCCAGGCTCTGGTGCAGCGTGTGTGAGTCTGGGTGTCCCCAGGTGTAGGACCCCAGTACCCTGAGTCCACGAAGAGGTTTAGACTCCCTTTGCAGAGGAAATCACCAGGAGCTGCCCCCGGGTGAGGGAGCAGGAGCATCCTCTCTCCAAGAGGGAAGTTGAGGCCTACCAGCCCGGGAAAGAGAGGACAAGGTTTATTCCTTTCAGGGCCAGGAGCCTTCTGACTCCTGCGGTGTGATGCTTGCGGGTCACACAGGACGGTCTGAGGCTCTGTGGGGAATGGAAGGGAGAGGCTCCCGTGTGCCAGGGGAGAGAGCAAAGGCATATGAAACAATAGGACTGTGTGCTCAGCTGACAACGCAAAGCTGGGAAGGAGGCTGGTTCCAGCTCTGGCTTAGCCCTTCCCGGTGCCCATCCTGGTGTTGGAGGATGAGTGGGCTGGGAGAGGATCAAAAGGGAGTCAAAGGAAAGAGCTGGGAGAAGAGGGTGTCAGCAGAGGGCCCTATGAGAGCAAAGACCCTGAAGACAGAGCAGGGGGCTGGGGGGAGAGAGAGTGGAGGGCAACAAGAGAACCTAGAACCCAAGGGTGGGTGCAGTGGTGGGGGACAGGGTAGGACCTCCTCATGCCAAGCTGGCCATAGAGGGGAGTTGGGGCTTCCTGCCCCCATCCTGGGGACAGTGGGCTGCTGAGAAACAGGGGAGGGCCAGGTCTCATTCATAGTCTCAAAGGCCCCTCTGGCTGCTCTGGGGGACTGGGCTGTAGGGATGGAGCTGGGTTGGAAAGATGGTCCAGGGCAGAGGCAGGAAACTGGGCCCCAGAATGGGTAAACAGCTGCCTAAGCTCCCAGGCTGTTCCCCTTCCCCTCCCCTGCCTGCCCCCCAGTGTGGACCTCCCACCACCCAGGAAATGGGAAAGAGAGGTTCTGCACAAGCCTGGAGCTGTATACCAAAGCCAGCTGGGAAGAGGAACCTGGGCTCTTAGTCTGGGGCCCACTCCCCGCTGCACTCCACTTGTGAACATGGGCCTCTGTTTCCCCACCAGTTAAATGGGTTGACAGCCCTTCAGGGACGACACAGATTCTTAATGCGAGGCCAGAGAACATGGGCTAAGGTGTTCGGGTGTGCACCTGCCAGCAGGCCCACGGGCGCCTGTGGACGGGAACTCATAGCTGGGAGCCCTGGGCAGGCACTTCCACCTTCCCACCAGACCGCCCATCCCACTTGCCCGTGTTTGTGTGCTTCCTTCCCATCACCTGGGCCACCATGACTCACCCCAAGCTCAGCGGGTAAGTGAGTAACTGGCCGGGGCTGGAGCCAGGCCCTTGGGCAAGACATTTCCTGCCTCAGCCTCAGCTTTCCCATCTGTAGAAGGGACAGACAAGCCCTGCTCTGCTCTCCTCATGGGGAATCTGGGGCAAATGCAGCTCAGGTTGTGAAGACATAATGCAGTGAGGGCCACATTGGGCGTGGCCTCTAGGCCAAGACAAAAACCAGGCCTACTTGGCATCAGTCCCCAGTCCCCACATGATCACCTGCCTGGCGACAGACCCTCCTCCCTCTTAGGGGAACATCCCTGTGAGAGCTTAGATGAGAGGGTGGGCGGGGCCAGGAGAAAGGCCTGGAAGGGCCCTGGGATTCCCGGTGACCTCATGGGGGCGTCCACTGACAAAAGGGAGGCTCACCTCGGTGAGGTCACAGAGGTGATGCACGTCCCCAGACCTGCTGCACCCTCCACCCCTGCAAACTGGACTGCCCTTCTGTGGGCAGAGGGTGGACAATGCCGGGCCCCACGGGGGAAGGTCAGGAGAAGGCGCAGACTCTTTCGAGGTCAGGCTGGACAGGCTTGGAGGCTGAGGCTGTGACCCCTCAGAAGCTGGAGGTGGTTTCAGAGGGCGGGGACCAGGAAATGTGTGAAGACAGAGGTGCAGTGTTGGAGGCACAGAGCAGGGTTCAGGAAGAGCAAGGAGACCTGGATGAGGCACGTGGAGCAGAGGGACATGTGAAGAAACTGTGCTTGCTTTTTGGTCTTGGACTGGTTGGAACAGATGTGGGTGAGA
>JAGFMF010011397.1:12760390-12805469 GCA_019455555.1 Galemys pyrenaicus
AAGTTCCTTTCCATTAAAGGTTTTGTATGTTTGTCTTAATGCGGCGGATGGCAGAACCCATTCAGAGAGGGCAGGCTTGGGGGTTCTGGGTGCTCCTCTTCCTGCCCTGTAACAGATGAGCTGGGGTGGGGCCAGAAAGGTCATAGCCAATTTGGGGTCTTAGCAAACAGATGTCATCTCCCTTGTCTGTCACAATCAATCAGCCGGCTGGGCCTGCTTGGAAGGGTTTTGAGGCCAGAGGACGGCTCCCAGGAAAAATGCTGTGTTAACTCGTAACGTCCATAGGAGCAAGGCACTGGAGGGTGGCGAGTGGATGTCCTGCTTTCCGTGTCCAGGCTGGCCTCTGTGGTGGGCCTGTGGCTGGAGAGCGCTGACTCTCAAGCAAATGACTCTCGTGGGAATCACCAAGGGGGTTGGCCAAGGGTCTGCTGTCACTGCGGGGCGGGCAGGTGGGCTTAGAAGAGGGCGTCGCCCCTGAAGTGCCACCTCATTGCCCTGCACGCTCCTTGGCCCAGGTGGGGCCTCAGAAAATAAGAGGGACGCCTGGCCCTGCTCTCTCTGTCTGTCTTCTCCAGGCAGCCTCGGGAATCTCCCAGATGGCTTCCATCCTGCCAGGTCTTGTCTTTGGACTTTCCTGGGTGTGACGCTTGCTCCAGCGCGCTCTGCAGGCTCCATCCTCCTGCCCACTCAGCCTTATACATCTGGGCAGGGGAAGGAGCACGAACAGGGACCTGAGAGCCAGGCCACCCAACAGTCTCCCCACAGAGCACTGCTACCACCACAGCCTGCAGCACCCTGCTGGGGAGGGCTGGGGGGACTCCCATTCCATCCAGAACCAGTAACCACAGAGACCCCAGCTGTTCAATAAGGCATGGTGAGCCCAGGTCACTGAGGCCTGGGGGAGTCCAGTGTGGGTCCCGCCAACCTGTAACAACCCCTCTGGGGACACCTGTCTGTGAACAGCTCTCTCGCAGAGTGGCAAGTAACCAGACACACGGTTGGTGCGTGTGCAAGCGTGTTGTGCACCTCTGCACGCATGTACAAGTGCCTGCGAGTCTGTCCATCTCTAGGCAGTTCTATGTGCTGTCTGTACCTGTGTGTGTCCTTACGTGTATGTGTGCACATGCACACACGTGTGTACAGCCAGGAGTTCTGTCCAGGAGAGTGGCCAGACTGCTTGTAGCCCACGGCTGGCTTGATTACTGTGTTACCTGTTCTGATGACAGCCCCAGGCAGGCACCTCACCAAGAGCTTCAGGAACAAGCAGAGTGACCCTCAGACTGGGTCCCGGCAGAGCTCTGAGGCCACATCTCCCCAGGCTGGTGGAGCTGCCCAGGGCAGACAGAGGCTGGCTCCATCACCAGGAGCAGCCGCAGCAGCAGGGGCTGGAGAAGCCCTTCCCAGCCCCAGCGCATGCTCAGCTACCACAGTGGATGTGAACTGGAGACATCTATTGGAAAGCCGCCCTCCTGGAAGCAAGCAGGAGCTCGCCCTACATCTGTGCCAGTCTTCTGAGGAAGGGAAGGCAAGGACCTCACCCCGCTCCATAGCTCCTCTCCGCATGTGCCATTCAAAGCATGGTGGCCCATCTCTAAGCTCTCCGTGGGCACCAGTGGGTAAAGGAAGTCAGCTGCTAAGATGTTTAAATTATTCTTAGTGACACAGCTCCTGAGTCACCAGTCTGTGTGTGTGTGTGTGTGTGTGTGTGTGTGTGTGATGAAGGCTGGCTTTTGCACCAGTTCATATCTGTTCTTGGGAACAAGCATTTGACTCTCACAGTCAAGCCCTGCCCTGCTGGGAAGGCCCTTTTACTGCGAGGTCTTGGGGCTGATTTTGTGCAGACAGGAAAGACAACTCCAAACATGCCTCATGGGTTTGGGCCTGTTGCTTGGGTGAACAGGGATGCGACAGGGATGGCAGGAGGAGGATCAGGCTTGAGAGGAGGCAGGCATGGCATCGGACATCCAAATAGGAGACAGTTGGGAGGGGGGAGGCCGTGAAGGGTGACTGTGGTAGAGTCCAGAGTGAAGATGGGGGCAGGGATCCCAGGAGCAGGCAGCAAGGCTTAATTTAGCCTGGCGGATCAGAAGAGGACTTCCTGAATGTGATACCTGAGCTAGGCTCTTCTAGAAGACAGGCAACAGGTAAGGGCAAAAAATGTCCAGTCTCTGCAAAGACTTGACAGTGAGTGGGAGAGGCATAGCCTTCAGAGATCTCCCAAGATCAACTCATCCCCAGGGACCCTAACCTGTCTGGGGTCCTCACCCCACCCCTCAGGGAGACCCTGGTAAAGCGTACCTCTCCTGAGGGTGAGGGAGAGCCAAACCCCTGAAGGGCAGGAAAAGCTACATTCCTGAAGAAAAGGAATGTCTTTGATCCTAAGGCCTACCAGAGTCCCAGGACTCCCCTCTCCCTGCATCCTTGAGGTTTACAGTTGCTGGGTGAGGCCCTAGGCAGGGGCAACCCTGGCCCCTTGCTGTCTGAGCATGGAAAAGTTCTGGCTGTGCTCTGGGACTGGCAAGTCAAACAGCTCTGCACTCTGCTGCAGCAGGGTTAGGATTCATTTTATGCCTCGTGTCTAGATGGAGGTGGCGTTTCACTCAGGAACCAAAGCCTCAGGTCTCTGCTGAGTGACGGGAGCCTGGGGCGGTGCTGGCACCTCACATAACCAGGCAGAATCCCCTCTGCTGCTTTGCTTCTACTGTCATCCTCCTGCATGCACTTCCTTCTCCTGTATTCATCCAAATCCTGCCCCTCTTTACATCCATGCTGGAGGATGCTTCCCCCGCCCCCACCACCCACCCCAGGGGAGGCTTTCCTATCCCATGAGACCTCACAGTTCTCTTCAGGGAGTATGTCCCCTGGAGCCTAGAGGGGAAGAGATGGTGGAGCCATCACTAGCTGATGTGAACCTCTCTGCAGGAAGGTTCTTCCTCACAGATGGGGAACAGACTGGGGACACAGTGGGAATTGTGCCCCCACTAAGTGAGAGTGCTGGCCAGTCCCTCCTCTGGCACAGCTGTCGGCAAAGCTCCCAGGGAGGACCTCAGCAAGCCCTCCCCAGAATGATTCCCTATCCCTGTGGTTCTGTTCTGCCATTTTGTTTTGTTTTGTTTTTTTACACTCCTGGAGCATTTTCCTCACTCATCAAGCCTCTTTTTTTGACATCCCTGACAACTGAGGCCTTGCCTAAGAGACCCACCCTCCTAGTTGGGTGATGTATGGACTGGCTGGGCACTGTTCAGACCAGCACTTTCCTGCACGGTTAAATGGAGACCCAGAGAAGTGGGCATCTCCCATCACGCTCTACACCAGCAGTCAGTGGAGGGGGCAGAGCAAGAGCCTGGCTCAGGCCCTGGCAGCTCCACAGGTCTTGGGACCCTAGGATGTGGGCTCTGACCTGCAACCCCAGGACACCGGGGACAGGAGGCTGGAGACCTCCTTCCACCTCTTCGGGTATGAATCGGAATCCGGGGGAGTAGGACCGAATCTGGCTGCATGCGGCAGCGCGGCCTGGGAGAGACCCTGCCCTTTTGGGACACAGCCCTGCGCCTGGGATGAAGTCCTTCAGGTAGAAGGACTTCGCATGGAAGCGCGAGGGACACGGGGACTATTCCCTTTTTCGTGACTTCCGATCAGGTCAGTGGAAAGCGCAAATCTTCCCTGTTCCAGAAACCCTCCCTTGACAAACCCCAGCCCCACAGCCCCCACCGGACCCCGACTTCCTCTAGTTGGAGGTGGGGCAAGGTGGCTCCGAGCGGACCAGACCAGGGCAGAGTGGGAGGGGCAAGATCCAAGGAGGTGGGGACACTTCACTCCGCCGAAAATCGACGGGCTGACCACGGGGCCGAGGCGCGAGCTCCCTCCAGGGCAGACCACCCGGGCTCCACAGGGAACGCGAGACAGCCCCTGCGCACGCGCGCCGCTCCAGTCAAGACGCTTTGTTCCAGGGCTACCTGAGGAGCCATTCACCTCCCCCGCCCCGCCCCCCGCGAGGGGGCACAGCTCGCGGGCGGGGGCCCCGCCCACTTCCCCGCGTTGGGTGGAACCGGCGACCGACCCTCCTCCTTCCCGGCCTCCATCTCTCCTGCCCTCCCTCCCCGTCTCCTTGGCCACGATTGGCCGCCTCTGAGGTGCACGCCCGCCTATCGCGAAAGTTCATTGGCGCACTGGGAAGGTGGGAGAAGGCGAGGGGATTATAAAGGCTCTCGCCTTTCCACCCGCCCCTTGTGGAAAAATCACGTGGCGCTGCACTCGGCGCCTGTCACCACCCCGCTTGTAAAGCTTTCTTAAAGGGCTCGCCCGCTTTTTCCAGGGCTGGTCGTTTCTAGGATTTCTCCACACCTGCCCGCGGAGGGTGGCGCGACTCTGGGCATAGGTGCTGATTCCGCGTCAGTCCTGCTGGCCTGAGACCCGAGGCCTTTAGGTCTGGGAGCCTGTGGCCACTACAGGGGCTCTGCCATCGCTTGGAACGGTGACCGCCTAGGCGCTGCGCCTGGCACGTAGTAGGCGTTCATTTTCCATTTGTTGAATGAATTCACTGAGAGAGTGAATGAGGTTGACACAGGAGGAGGGGAGACTGGCTCAGCAGGACCAAACCCTTCTGCCTCACCCCAGGGGAACTCAGCTTTTGGGAATGTAGGAGGGGGTGACGGGCGCAGGAGGCCCCCAGGACAGCCCTTCGCCGTAGGACGCCGAAGACCTGGGAGCGCTGGGATAGAGGACGTCCTGGCCGCGTCCCTAGGGGAGTCACAGTTCCAATCCAGGCGTTACAGCAGCAGCATTGAGGCGGGGCGAGGGCCCCGGCGCGGGGCACCGGGCGCACCGGGCAGCAAGCGAGCCCACGTACCTGTGGGGAGGGGCGGCGGAGGCGCTGCGCCTTTAAGCCCGGGCGCCGGCCCCGCGGCCCCGCCTCCCGGAGGACGCCTCAGCGCGCGGCCGCCCGAGCCGCCGTTTAATTGGGACTGTCAGGCCGCGGCGCGCGCGGAGGGCCGGGCGGGACGGAGGCCGGGAGGCCGGGAGCCCGGGGCGGCTGGCGCGCAGCTCGGCGGGAGGCGGGCGCCCGGAGACGCGGCTGGGGCCCGCGCGGCCGCGGTGCCGTCCCTGGGCAAGGCTGCCCGGCCCCGGCCCCGGGCCGCCCGCGCTCCCCATGAAAAACCAGCTCCGCGGCCCCCCAGCGCGGGCGCACATGTCGGACTCGGGGGCGTCGGCGGCTGTGGGCACCGGGGCGGGGTCGGAGCCCGGTGCGGGATCCGGATCTGGCTCGGGCACCGGGGCGGGCGCAGCGACGGGTGCGGGGGCCATGCCCTGCAAGAGTGCTGAGTGGCTGCAGGAGGAGCTGGAGGCGCGCGGCGGCGCGTCCCTGCTGCTGCTCGACTGCCGGCCGCACGAGCTCTTCGAGTCGTCGCACATCGAGACGGCCATCAACCTGGCGATCCCGGGCCTCATGCTGCGCCGCCTGCGCAAGGGCAACCTGCCCATTCGCTCCATCATCCCCAACCACGCCGACAAGGAGCGCTTTGCCACGCGCTGCAAAGCGGCTACCGTGCTGCTCTACGACGAGGCCACGGCCGAGTGGCAGCCAGAGCCTGGCGCTCCCGCCTCGGTGCTCGGCCTGCTCCTGCAGAAACTGCGCGACGACGGCTGCCAGGCCTACTACCTCCAAGGTGAGGGCAGCACCGAAACCCCCGTCGGGATTAGAGCGCTCCTAGTGCTCCCAGACGCCCCCGCCAGAGGCTGCTTTCTCTCCCGGTGCTCAGCCTTACCCGCCGGGCGCCACGTCGCCCCCTTCCCGCATCCACTTATCCCAGGAGCGGGGCCCTTGCCTTGCAGGTTTAGGCTGGCGCGGAGCTACCTTTTTCCTTGAACGAGTTGAGTCTTCTGAAAAACTTTTTCCTCCCCGGGCTTTTCTTTTTTTTTCCCTTTTTTGGGGACCATAGCAGCACCCAGGTTCCAGCTGAGCCCTCTCAGAGGAGGGAGGGGCCTCCTTCTGGGACCCTCCAAGGCAACAGGGCACCCAAGTCCTACCCTTTCAGCCTGGAATACATGTCTCGGGAAGGCGAGGGTCAGGACAGGAGCCTTTTGCAACACCATCCCCCGTCCTAGGGCCCAGGGACCCTTTGGGTTAGGGGACTCCAGCATTCTGGCATGGGTCTCACGATTTGGGAATCACAGCCTCTTGGAGGCATTTAGGGGTGGTAAACAGTGTCCCTAGCCCCGGCCCCTAATGTGTTCCAGGGAACCCTCAAGTCCCCAGCCTGCTATCCCACAGCTTTCAGAAGGGGAGCTGGGGGGAAGTGGGGGAAAGAGTGTCTGAAGCCGGTGTTTCCAATTAACATTCCAAAATGGCCTCTTGCTGGCAGTAGGGCGGGCAGGAGGGGAGGGGAAAGGAGGTCTGCTGCACCCTCCAGCACAGGCCCCATGCCTTGCTGCAAGGCAGTCCCCATTTCTCCTCCCTGCGAAGACCCCAGGGACCCTCCTGTGTAGGTAGGAGATATTGTGCTCTAGGGATTTCTGGAGAGGCAGAGCTGGAACGGCTTTTAAGTACCTGCCCCTGCTGGGGAAAAGGACGAGTCAATACCTCCCTGACTGTAGTTGGGGACAGGAGGCAAGCTCTATTCCAAGTCCGGCGGCCCGGGCCTTCTGATCGTGCTGCAGCTCTGGTCCCTGTGGTCTCATCTGAAAGACGGAGTTTGCAAACCCCTTTTTTCTTTACTACTTAGTTGTTACTGAGCCCCCTTGAATGCCAGATGTGCATGGGCACTGTGGGAGAGGAACTGGCTGGGGCCCTGAAGTATTTGGGTTAGGGTGTGGAGCTCAGGCAGTTTTCTTCACCTTCTGGGGCCTCAGTTTCCTCATCTGTGAATTGGGTCTTAGGATAGGTGAGGAGAACACCATGTGTAGCTTACTTGGCTTGACCTTTGGCTGTTGGTTTGTTCCGGTGCTTGAGGTGGGGAGGCCTGGCTGCTCTTAGTCTTGTACAGTCAGTTTGGGGTGGGGGAACTGGCCACAGTCATCAGCACTCTCACCCAGGCCCTATCTTACCCTGGCCACAGGTGGTTTCAACAAGTTCCAGACAGAGTACTCAGAGCACTGCGAGACCAATGTGGACAGTTCGTCCTCACCAAGTGGTTCACCGCCCACCTCAGTGCTAGGCCTGGGGGGCCTGCGCATTAGCTCTGACTTCTCGGACGGTGAGTCGGATCGAGAGCTGCCCAGCAGTGCCACCGAGTCAGACGGCAGCCCTGTGCCAGCCAGCCAACCGGCCTTCCCCGTCCAGATCCTGCCCTACCTCTACCTCGGCTGCGCCAAGGACTCCACCAACCTGGACGTGCTCGGCAAGTACGGCATCAAGTATATCCTCAACGTTACGCCCAACCTGCCCAACGCCTTCGAGCACGGCGGCGAGTTCACCTACAAGCAGATCCCCATCTCTGACCACTGGAGCCAGAACCTCTCCCAGTTCTTCCCTGAGGCTATCAGCTTCATCGGTAGGTGCTGCTGCGCTCTGGGCAGGGTGGGTGGGCAGGCGTGTCAAGGTGTGTATTCGACTCTGGGTGTCGCCCGTGCCCAGCTGGGTACCTCTGGGCCTGTCAAGGCCTGTGTGTGCCCTGCATGTGCCAGCGTGTGCCATGGGTGCACCACTGCCTACTGTGAGTCACCACGGCCCTCGGGGCCTAAGCGGCCCCTTGAGTCCTGGGCTCCCCCTGCTTTCCGCACGGCACAGATTCTGCTGTCCAGCTTGTGTTTTCCTGGCTCTGCCGTTTTGGTCTCAGCAAGCTGAAACATCACAGCTCTCAGACCTCCCACGGGTCTCGCTTGCTCTGCATCACGTCCCAGCACACGTGTCTCTGCAGAATGGGCTGTCAAAATGCGGTCTTTACTGTGTACCTGAGGGGGCTGCACGGGCAGCCCTGGAGCCTGAGGCCTACCCCAGGAAGGCAGTTATTGAAATGTGGTGACCTAGAATGCCTCAGTGGAGCCCCAGATGTCCCTGGCAGCCTGTGGGACTTGCTAAGAGTTTGGAGGTAGACAGAGAATGTGGGGGCGAGCAGTGCGTTCTGCTGTCTGGCTTAGAGCCCTCTGATCCCCTGCATCCCCAGCCTCAGCTGACTCAGGCTGCATGCCTTATCTCTGACCTCCCCATCCTGCTTCCTCCTTGGCCAGCTGGAGGCTGTTACACTGCAGGTCAATTCCCTGGCCTTAGCTAGCGTCCAGGGTGTGCAGAAGGGATGTAAGATCAGCGTGGATGTAAACCCTGGGCTCTCGGAGCCTGGTGACCTAGTGTTTCTACCCAGCCTCTGGTGGCAGGGTGGGGGCGGCCTGGGCAGTGCTGGCGGCTGTGTCCAGTGGAGGGCGTTTTGGTGTCAGCAGGGCCGGGCTAGCTTTAATAACAGGAAGTGGGAGGCTTCCCCGCCTCATCCGCTCACTGGGAACTAAAACTAGGTGCCTGGCTGGGAGGAAGGAAGGAAGCTGAGGCCTGGGGGAGGGGCTGTTGCTTGGGCTGCCCGGAGCTTCCCAGCTCTGTCCAGGAAGACAGGGGCAAGAGGGTGGGTGCTTTGCCACTGAGAGGGGGTAGGAAAGAGGGCTCTAAGCCCCTTAGCCCCCTGTTTCCCCAGGCTGCGTATGGGTGCTTTTATCCTTCCTAAAGGTCCCTCTGCACCTGGGGAAGGGGACAAACTAGGGTGTTAGGGTGAGGGAGGACCTTTACCCCCTTTGACAAGTGAAGGAATTGGGGTCCACATATCCCATAGGATTCAGTGGGATAGGATCAAGCACCAGCTCCCTCTCCCCCATCCTTGACCACACCTAAAAATTAAAGGCAGCAATTTGACTTTGGATCCCCTGGGAAGTGGGCTTGGGGGCCCCTGTATCTGCGTGCTGTCATGGAGGCCTGCTGCTGTCAGCCCTCTACCACCCCAGATCTCAAGGTCAGGTCTCGTAGATCTGCTTGAACAGTGTCTGTCTCTTCCCCTACTGTCTTGCTCCTAGCTGGTCCTGTAGGCTGTATGGAGCACCTACTGTTTACATGGATTCCCTCATGTGGAGGTGGGATGGAGAGCTAGAGTCAGTGAGCACCAGATGAGAAACGGCTTGTGACCCTGGGTGTCCTCTTGTAGGAGAGTGCTGACTGAGTGCCTGGCTCCTGGTGGGCTCGGGAGGTGGGGACCTTCGGGGCCCCAGGGCTGCCTTTCATCAGCCCACCCTGGCACAGCTAGAGCACAGAGACACAGCTGCTCTAGAGTCCTAGGGAGAGATGACTTGCTCAGTGACTCAATCCATATTTATTGAGTCCCCACTGTGTGTCAGGCAGAGAAGAGGGCATAACAGGGGGCTGGGAGAGGTACAGGCTATGGGGGAGGGCTGGTAGAAACCTGATTGTAGCTGGTGGGATGTGTCACTGACACAGGGGCCTGCTGGGGGAAGTCTAGTAAGTGGGGTGACTAGGCCCCACTTAAGCAAATCCACAGCGTGAAAGCTGCAATTTGGCCCTCATTCTAGTCCTGAACTAGTGAAGAGTGAAGCCAAGGCCCTGGGGGCTGTCTCGGCTCTGGGCAGCCAGGTACAGAGCTAGGCCCCTCATTCACTTGAGAAAGATCCTTTCTTAGGCCTGTTTCCCAAAAACCTCTCCAAGGGGTACTCATGGGACCCCCCCAGGTCAGGGCCAACGTGATGGGTGCAGGGTTTGCAAGATGTGTGTGACCTTGGCCGTGTCACCTGTTTCTGCATGTTTCCGTTCGTAAAGCAGCTTACTGGCCGTGGTATAGATGGCCTGAGGGCCGCAGGTGATTCCTCAGCGCCAGCCGTGCAGTGGGCGGACTGGCAGTGACTGTGGTCATCACAGTCGCCATCACTTGGCTGGGGTCCTCACAGGAGCACAGGAAATAAGGGGGGCCATTTTGGATGAGAAAATTTAGAGGCTCAGGGGTGTCCAGTAAGGCTTGGAGCTAATGCACAGCAGAACCCTCGCCACGGTCGTGCTCTTGACCACTACTCCAAGCTACTGCCGGCCCGCGTGTAGTTTTACAGGTCCCCCGGGAGCCAGGCAGCACCAGCCAGTGACCGTGCCACCCTCTGTCCCAGCCCTGCCTGCTGGGGCCCCTTGGAGGAGGTGCCCCCTGACCCCTGCCTGTGTGTTTCAGATGAGGCCCGCTCCAAGAAGTGTGGTGTTCTGGTGCACTGCCTGGCAGGTATCAGCCGCTCGGTGACGGTCACCGTGGCCTACCTGATGCAGAAGATGAACCTGTCACTCAATGACGCCTACGACTTTGTCAAGAGGAAAAAGTCCAACATCTCACCCAACTTCAACTTTATGGGGCAGCTGCTGGACTTCGAGCGGACGCTGGGGCTGAGTAGCCCGTGTGACAACCACACCCCCAGCGAGCAGCTCTACTTCTCCACGCCCACCAACCACAACCTGTTCCCACTCAACACGCTCGAGTCCACATGAGACCAGGGTCCTGGGCCAAGCTGCCAGCCCTCCGCGGGGCCAGTGGTGGGCCCGCACCTGCTGCATCTGGCCTGAGGAACGGATGGAGGTCTCCTGGGCCCAGGGGCCGAGCTTCCCTCGCCTTGGCAGGACTTTCCGAGAGCCGTGGCTCTCAGACGGAGGCTTGGGGAGTCCGACGAGCCTCGTCCTTGTCCCGGGACACTGCTTTCTGCTGATGGCCCGGCCAGTTTGGCTGTTTTTTAAAGACACATCCACGGACCTGAGTTTACTTTTTACTTTGGCAGGTAAATCCAAGCTCTCTGCGGCCCAGAGAGTGTTCAAGCTCTTCTTGATTTTTTTTGTTTTTGTTTTTTAATGGAAAGTGTTATTTTCAGGCTTCATGCAACAGTGGATTGTATAAACCAGTATTTCACTCTTCTCTTGATCTTACGGGAGAGAGAGAGGCATTCTCAGTTTTGTTTTTCTTTCTATTTCAAAAAGCAATTTTTTTTTTAATGGGAGAGACAAACCCCGTGTTGATCTTGACCAAATGCGTTTTGCACATGTGTGAAGCCTCTGTTTCTGTCGCAGGCCCTTCTTGAAGGGATGGCTTGCTGGTCTCCAAATGTTGGATCCCCAGTCAGGCCTCGGCTCCCCCCTTCCCTCCTGACTCGGCACTGCATTTGCCTGCGATAACTGCTGCAGTTGTGACTGGCAGGCTGCACGGTGGCCTTTCATCCTCTGCCCCCAGCGGCCCCTCTGTGCTCCCTGCAGACTCCCCGAGGCAGGAGATGGGAGGCCCTGCCCAGCAGTAGCATCAGCCCTCTGGGCCCAGCCCCTCAGAGGGCCTGGGCCTTGGGCCCTTTACAGTACTACCCACTACTTCTGTCTCATTCGCTCTTTGGAATAGAGAGTGGAGGCCCAGTGGCTGGGGAGCTTAGGTGGTGGGGCCTGGCCTTGCCTTCTGGGTTTCTCTCCCTGACTCTGGTAGTTTTTGTTCAGCTGCCACTTGTGGCTGCCTTGCCCATGAAGCCTGCCCTGCTCTCATTACCCACGCCTTCTACCAGAGCTCACACCCCTTTCAATCCCAGGGCAGGACAGGTGGGGCCAGGATGGACAAGTGTAAGAGGTGTGAGGCTGTGTCCACCTCACCCCACCCCCAGTACCCACACAACAAGCCACGGATTCCGTTACCTTCCTGCAGTTTTGTTCCTTCTCCAACCTCAGTTCTACCCAGGTGTCAGGACTGCATTGGGGGTGGGGGGTCCCTGAGGGAGTTAGCACTCTGCATGTGAGCAAGGCCACGGGAACTCTGCCCCTCTGCATCTTACCTCACAGGGGTTGTTTTCAGGGATTCTTTAAGGCAAAGGATTAAAATCTTG
Organism: Galemys pyrenaicus; assembly: GCA_019455555.1. Classification (NCBI taxonomy): domain Eukaryota; kingdom Metazoa; phylum Chordata; class Mammalia; order Eulipotyphla; family Talpidae; genus Galemys; species Galemys pyrenaicus. The sequence continues at coordinate 12,772,202 of JAGFMF010011397.1, forward strand.
CCACAGTTGAGAAATTGACAAAAAGCTTCCATGCTGTACACGGTTCTCTTTCTCTTTTTTACTTTTAAAAAGAAAAACCCAGAAAGACGCATCAGATTTGTGTAAATGAGGGTATGCCAAGAGGGTGGCCAGTTTTGCTTTATGACCTTATGAAGGAAAATTTGTGACCCTACATATATACACATACACACACACACACACCCCGAACCAGCAACGGGACTTTGTTTATATTGCAAATAAATATTATTTTTTCTTTAAAATGAGTTGTGTCTGATATAAGGGCCTGGGCAGCAAGAGGACACTGCCAGCATCCTGGCGCCTGCTGTGCAAGGCGGTGACCTTCCCTGGCTGCCCAGGGCCTGCGGGGCACTGGCTGTAACCAGCCAGAGGTGCCCACAGCTGGGAGGAGCATACAGCCTCTGGGAGAAGCTGGGGTCTCCCAAGCACTTTGGGCCCTGGCAGGCAGTGGCATTGGAACTTTCTCGGCTTTTGCTAATTGCAAGTTAGGAAGAGGGGCCTTGGGGAGGTTCTGTGGACCAAAGTGACAACTGAGCCCCAGAATTGCCCAAGGCTGCCTGCTTGGACGTTGCCCTTGGTGCTCTACCTCCTCCATAGCCCCCAGGGCCCTGGCTCTTCCTCTTGCTGTTCCTGGTGGTGGGGAGGGGAGGTTGGGACTTCATTTCGCTTTATCCCTCTCCCACTCCAAAGTCTAGGACTCCAGTGGGACCTGACTTTGGTCCATGAGCGGGTTACCCTGCTTTGTCCCTCAGGCGCTAGGTGGTTTCAACCTCTTGAAGCCTCAGTATCCATCTCTGAAGTGGGCCAATCTCATCCAGATCCCTAGTGCTGCTCTTTGGGGCAGGGTGAGTGCATTGTTCTTTCCTGGTCTGGGCCTGGACCTACAAGGAGGAATCAGCTATTCCAGACTTCTCCAGAGCAGGTGAGCCTCTGAGGCCAGCCCTGGGCAGGAGGAGGGAACAGGAAAGGGGCCTAGAGAAGGGTGGTGTTCGTAGCTCTGGACTGTAGGCCCTTGTGGGGAACAGCCCCTTGTTACAGATGGGAACCAGAGGCACAAATGGAACCAATGTCTGTACCTCTGGCTGGATTGAGTGGGCCCCAGGGACTTAGGTGCTGACTCAGTTTCCCCATCTGCTTCCTACCTGGCTTTATACCTCCTGCTGCGACCAGCACTGGGCTGGCCCAGGTCGCAGGTAGGCAGACAGGGAATTAAGGGTAAGGCAACTCGTTCCCTTCTCCAGGACTCCTCACTGGGCTCTCCGGGCTCTGCCTTCTCTGCTTCTGCCCTCTACCTACCTGTGAGTTACATTTGACCAAAACATAGTCACCTTCAAATACATGGCATCTTGGGGGTAGCTTCTGCAGGCAAAGGGACCTGGGTTCAAATCCCAGCTGAATGGCTGCCAGACCCTTACCCTTCACACTCAGACTTCCCACTTTGGAATCTGGGGGGAACACTGTGGTGCTGCCAGCGGGCCTGTAGGAGCGGGAGGGGTTCTCACATCGCGGGCCAAGGGGAGGGTGCTGCCTCTGCTCTTGGGCTCCCTCAGGGCCCTGGTCCTTCTGTGCCAGGGTGGGCAAGGGGGGGGGGGCCTGAGCAGGCAGAGACTGGGCCTTTGTTCCTTCTCGCTGTCCTCTGCCAGGACTGGGGAAGCCCGCGGGTGCCTGCCGGGGGCTGGGCCCTCCAACAGGCCAAGTAAGTGCCTGGCAGTGCCAGTGTGCCCCAACGCAGGGTGGGGGTGGGGACAGCAATCACTTCCTGAGCCAGTTCCTCAAACAGAGGACTGGGGAGTTTCACCTCCTGTACAATCTCAGGCCAAGTGGCCTCTCCGTGTCCTCATCGGTTGAATTCTCACCTCCGTACGTGACCAGCTGTGACTCCCTTCAGCTCCCCTCTGGTGGAAACAAGACTGGACTGTGACTGAACGGCCAGGCTCTGGGTCTTCACCCTGTGGCCTTCGGCTAGACCACGCTTACGTAGGACTACTATCCCCACCCTGGACTCCAGGGTCTTCGTGGTCCCTCACCCTGAGCTCTAGCTATGCCACCTGTTTCCGCCACGCTGTCCGCCCTGGGCCCTGTCCACTCCAGGCTGTCTTTGCTGAGACCCTTGGAATGATTTCCCTTGAGCTGCTGGCTCTCTAGGCCTGCCCCTGCCCCGTCTCTGCATCCTCAGTCCGCTCCTTCTTCCTGACCCTCTCGGCCTCTCTTCGGTCCCTGCGCCTGTCTTCATCTCAGCCTAGGCTTCAGGGACCCCTCATCCCGTCTTAGACGCTGCGCATTCTCAAGGGAGCAGGATGCAACTCAGTCACTGCTCACTCACTGGAACATTCATCAAGCAGCCATTTCCTGCTCTGGCTGGGCTGTCCCAGCAGTGGGAATATGCCCGAGGGAAGTTCAGTGATGTCAGGCTGGGTGGCGGGATAATGGGGCTCTCTCCTGGTCCTCTGGTAAGTGAATCAGGTGCAGCGGCAGGCGTGACTCAGGCTGGACACGAGAAGCAAGTCGTAGCACTACAGAGCAGTCTGGCAGGGGGTTGGTCTGGCGAGGGGACCACAAGAGACGACCATTTCCCTAGGGTGGTCTCGCTCTGGACCTGGAGGGGGAGGCAGTCCCTGCCCAGCGTGCAGACAGCTACCCCTCACGAGTGGGGCGGGGTGAGAGTGGGCCGCGCCGGTGCCCCCTCCCTGCCGCCATCACTGCCCAGCGCTCCGGCTGCCCTGCGCCCACCGCCGTGTCTCATGGGCCTGCGCTCTGTGTTAGTTCAGACCTGCGGCGGCAGGAACAGCAGCGCCCACACCCACACCCTTACAGAAGGCAGAGAGCCTGCTGTGGGGCCAGGTGTCTTCGGAGGGAGCATGCCAACTTGCTCACCTCGGGGTGCCCCTGGAGCTTGGATTGCAGCAGTGATGGGGTGGAGGTTTGGGGTCCCGATCTTTGACATCTTTCCCTGATTGTTTGGCTCCCACTGTTGCGCAGCCCCCTTCGTCTGCCTCCTGATACCGGCGGACTGAGAACCCAGGGATGGCTCCGAGCCACCCCAGTTGCCCCTGATGGGAAAGCAGGACTCACGTGGGGTGTCCTCGAGTGAGCCAGGGTAGAAGCCAGGGCTCCCCTCCCTGCTGCTCTGAGTCTTCACCCAGGTCCTGCCTTCTCCCTCTGGCCCGTGGGGGACAGACGTGCACTGGCCTGTGCAAACACACTGCCCCCTCATTTCTCAGACAGGACAGGCCCAAGCAGGTCCCAAGTGATGGAGGAGCCGCCTGCCTCTGGCTCCAGCCTCCTCTCATCAGGGTGCGGCCTGGGTGAGGTCATCCCTTCCCAGGCCTGGCTCGTAAAGACCATCATTAGCCATTCTCTCAGGTAGGACCAGGCCTCGGCCCTCTTGTGCCCAGCTGGGCCAGGAAAGGCCCCAGGCAGTCAGCCCTGCTGCACCTTCCTTTGCTCAGGCTGTCAGCCCTCTTCGAGGGCTGCCCCGTTACGCGCCCCCAGGAGGCACCATCTACCCAGGAGCTTCTGCACATCTGTGGGGTGACACTGGCCCCCACACACCTACTCCTCTGACCCCAGTCACTTTGCCTTTGCTGCAGGCCAAGCAGGAGCCGCGACCCCTTCTGCCATGCCAGGGAGGGGTCTGGTTGTGTCCAGGTGACCAGGGAAGCCCCTCAAAGAGCGTTAAGCCCAGAGAGGACCAGCTCGTCGTCACCGAAAGGATCCCCTCTTGCTGAGAACCTCTTGCTAGAGAACCGCCGAGGGGCAAGTGGGCAGGACAGGCCATGTGAGAAGGTGCCGGCCAGTCTTTCAGGGGCTGGAGCGTGTGACAAAAGTCCGTGTTTGTAGACCAGCCAAACTTGGGCCTCGTAGTGGGTGGGCCCATGCTGTGGACAGCCTCTGCTTGACACCTAGCCGTGGCTGGCTGTCTGCTTCACACCATGTATTAGCGCGAGCCTTGGGGCGGTGTGGGCCGCGGAACCTGGCTGCGGCAGTCCGAGTCCCCACTGCCCTGCCCTAAGAAGACCTGCCTCACCCCTCACTGCCCACCCACATGCTGGACATCCAGGGAGGAGACCGGGTCATGAAGGTCCTCTCTGATAGTGGACTCTCGCAGAATACACGACCTGGAGACCTGTCTCAGAGTCTGTTCTTCTGCTGTTTAGAGGAGGAGAGAATTGTGCATCTCAGAGGAGAAAGCCGGAGGAAGCGGCTTCCTTAGAAGATGTGTGTTTGCCAGCAAGAGATGAGAAGAGAAACCTTGGGGGCCCAGCCCTCAGACAGGACTCAGGGACTGCGGCCCAGATCCTGGGCTCTGTCCCAAGGGCTGGACCACCTGACATCAGTTCCCAGGAGTGGTTGACGAGCCAGTGTCCGGCCTGAGAAGACAGGAGTTGCGTTCTGGGAGCCTGGGCTGGGCTGGGGGGGTCATTTTTTTTTTTTTTAAGATTTATTCATTTATGCATACAAGACCTGGGGTACAGGCCAGAGTTGCGGGAGGTGAGAGGATTCACCAGAGACAGAGTGGGGAGCAGAACAGGCAGACTGATGGAAACACACTGCTGAGGGGAGCAGTGGGCACAGCAGGAGAGGTCTGCTGTGTCATGTGGGTCCCCTCCCTAGTCCGCAGCAGGGATTGAACTTGTGCTGCAGTGGCTGCTGTTTGCTTCATAGTGCGTTGCTTAACCGGCTGCCACCAGGGAGGCCCTGGGCTGGGGGTCTTGCCCTGGGCACCTGTCTGAGGGGGCCGGCTGGGCCCCTCCTTGGTGCAGTCTCTTGAGGGCACTTGCTTCTTCCCCCTCCCTCCCTTCCCGGAGGACTTCCCGGCATGTTCCCCGGTGCCGAGACCCAGAGAAGCCTACTGTACTGCCCCCAAGAGGCCGGGAAGGCCTGGCTTGTCACATTGCAGCGCATGGTCCGCCCGCAGTGCTCCCAGCCCTGCCTGGGGCGGTTTGATCCTGGAGTCTAGGTGCCCTGGAGCTGCCTGAGGACCTTGATTTCCTCTCACCCCGCCCACACGGTTCCTGTGCTCTGTGCGTCTCCCACATTACGTGCCCACAGACGCACCCCCTGGCCCCCTCAATTCCCAAGTCCTGTGCTTCCTCAGCAGGACACCTGTGTGAGCTTCCCTTGGGTCCCTGACGCACACCTGCAGAAACCCCAGAAACCCGGGGCCCCACTTCTCCACCGAGGGGTGAGGTGGGGGGCGGGGAGGCTTGGGGCAGTGTTCCCAGGGCTGGCGAAGGGCTCCTTAGCCCCTGCGGCCTCCCACCCACCCCCATTCTGGGAAGGGGGGCTGGGCGCAGGTGGCGGCTAGTCACTGCCCCTCTGGGTGGAGCCTTTTCTGCAGTTCAGAGTCTTCCTCTTCCTGGGTCTCCTGCTCAGAAGGGGCATTTCTGGGGCACACACCTGGGCTCCATTTTGTTAACAGATTTCCAAAAAGAAAGTGAGACCATTTGTCTTCTCTGGTATTATCGCAGATGATTTAGAGAGGCCTCGTGTCCCACGCCAGTCCCCCAGCGCGGCCCAGCCAGTGCCGGGCCTGAACTGCTCTGCAGCTGGGCCCCTACTTGGGCCAGTGACTCCAGCTGCCCCTCTGTCTGCACCGCCTGGGAGCATTAATGCCGTATCTGATGTTCTGGCAGCTCTCATCGCAGTAAGAGTAATAATAACACACATGCACAGCCCCTGCCCTGGGCCAACATGTCCTGCCGGCTCTACATAAGCTCATCTGGTCCTCCCAAAAGCACTCAGAGGGAGGTGCTGGACCCCCCAACGGGAAGATGAGGAAGCCAAGACCGAGAGCAGCAAATCCAGGAGGGACTGCACTGGGGTCTTGGCTCATTTCTGCTGACTTGAGAGCCCCTGCTCTTAACTCCCCAAGGCCTGAGAGGGGCCTGGAGGTTTTGTGTCCCCATCCTGGCACAACCTGGCCAACCCCAGGAAGGCAGCATCTCCAGGGAGGGAGCCTGCAACCACTTTCCAAAGGGATTTGATGCATCTGTGGGTCCCCTGAGCAGGCAGAGGTGTCAGAGGCTGAGAGGGAGCGTGAAGTCAGGCTGTCCTGGGGTACGCAGGCTGGAGTGGCTGGCTCGCAGAGACACTCAGTCTAACAGGTAAGGCTGTGCGGGAGGTCCCCACAGAAGGTGGCGTCTTGCAGTGAAGATGAACCTCAAGCTGCACCTGCCCCCTGGACCTTTGCACATGCTAGCTCCAGCCCTTGAAGTGCTCTGCACCCCTTCAGCTGGCCACCTCATCTGCTCTTTTCCCTGAGCTTGGCTCAAATGCCTCCTCATCCAGAAAGCTTCCTAGCCTCCCTTCCTGGCTGGGGTTCCGGTGCCTCCTCTGTCTCCCAGGGCCCTCTGTGCCGCCCCATCCCTGGGAGGCTTTGCTGGCCAGGATGCTGGATTCCACTGGGCATCATCAGCCCCTGGCCACTGCCTAGGGCACTATGGACGCTCAGTGCAGGACCTCAGGTCTGCAGCATCAGTGCACACGGAGGAAGCGTGTGTCCTCACTGACAGGCCCCCCCGCTTCTGCACCCCCGAGCTCGCTGACTTTGCCCACCATCATCGCCCACCTTCCCTTTGGTTCTAGCCAGAAAAGGGTCTGGCAGCTCCTGTTTGTAAATATCTGCTACTGCCACTGCTAAGTGGAGGGGTCTGGAGGCCACGCTAATTGATTAATTAAACCCTCTCGGTTAATTAGCTCTGTCCCTCTGGGGGGGAAAAAGTCTAGAGCTGGAGCCAAAACCTCCTCCGGGCTGGGGGAGGGTTTAATTAGCCGGGGTCAGGCTGAGCCTGATGCCAGCTACTGGGGGCACTGGAGAGACCGTTCTGGAGGACGGTGACTCTAGGCTCTGCAGCCAGCTGGGCTTCCCGGGGTGAGGGGAGGGCCGATCACCCCTGCCTAGCTTCCTGGCCCTACCCCAAGTCCCAGAGGCCAGGGGCAGCGGACCTGGAACAGGAGGAGGAAACAGTGTGCTTGAGGGGTAGGACCTGCAGGTGCAAGAGCAGAGGCTGGACCCAGCAAGACAAAGCAGTGTCCAGCGTGCTCGGAGGGCTCTAGCCTCTAGAGAGGGCCTCTCACCCCTTGTTGCCATGGCGCAGTGAGGACCTTCAGTGCCAGCCAGACCTGGAAGCTTCTCTGGACATGGCAGGCAGGCTTGAAGCTGGGAATGGAGCTGGTCAGGCTCAGGGTTTGGAAAGGTCATGGTGGGCAACTGCTCAGAGGAGGAGGAGAGGACTGGGAGGGGGTGGGGCTCAGATGTCCGGGGAGGGGCTCAGGGCTGGGGACTTGTGGGGAGGGAGGTCCAGCCTGGGTGTCAACAGACCAGCTTGGCCCGTGGGCTGGGGTCACCCAAGTCCTTTCTCTGGCCTCCCCCTTCATCTTCAAGGTGAGGAGAGGGGTTCCCTGAGGCCAGTGGCATGTGTCCTCGCCCCAGCGCAAAGCACCTTCCTCACACCCCCTTCTGCATGCCCAAGCACCCCCAGCGGGGTCCATACGTATGTAAAGAACAGAGTCCAGCCCAGCCAGCATCTGCGGCATCCCGACTTCCGACTGCAGGGAGACACCGAGGGGAATGGGGAAACCTGTGATCTGGAGGCCTCGGGCGGGAATGGGCGTGGGTAGGAGCCCGAAAGCCCAGGACGCTCCGAGCGCCAGCGGCAGCAGGCAGGGCTGCAGCCCTGGCACGAAGCCTGCTCTGGGCCGGTCCTCCAGCTCCCGGAGTGGCTGCCCAAGTGGGAACAATGATCCTTTCACATCCCGCCTCCTCCAGTCACAGCAACTTTGGCGCCGCAGGACAAAGGAGCCATTTCATCATTGTTGGGCTGGATCAACAGCACGCCCGCCTGAACCCTGATGCCCCCACCCAGCCCTGGCTCCAGGGGCTGGCTGCCCAGCCTGGCCAGAATCTGGCCTGGCTACAGGACCTCAGAGACCCTCCAGCCGGCCCTCTTTTTCCTTTCCAGCTCAGTGAGACTTGGGTCGGAGCTGGCCATCTGAGGACTCTGGTTTCTGCGGGGGGCTTCCTTCCCGAGCCTGGGGCTCCCTGTGGGAAGGGCCCTGGGTGAGAGGTCTCCCAGACTCCAGCCCCGTGTGCTGCCCCGAGGGGTAAGACTCCATTAGTGCTCCCGCCCCAGCCAGCACCGGCCTGGCCTGCGGGTGGGAAGCAGAGGCTGCCTGGGGCGAGCTCTCCCCAGCTCCCTGGCTGGCCGCTGCTTTCTCACCTTCCCTGGTGGGAGCTAAGGCAAGGCCCCTTTGCTCACCCCTGGGCTAGCCCTGGGCCTCCACCGGCACCTTCTGTGCAGACCCAGAGGCCTGTACTCTACCCAGGCAGATGCCCCACAGCCTCCCCTCCCACCTCCTTTCTTTGCGGCCTAGGGTTTGAGGCTGAGCTCCTGTGCTTCCTCCTTCCAGGGCTTCAGGGCTTCCTAAGTGGATGAGAACCGGGTCTTAGGGAAGAGGGCCTGGCCTAGGGCTCTGTGCCTCCTGCCCTCTGTGCTCAGAGTAAGAGAGAGAAAAGCAGGAGAATCAGGACCTTGTGATCCAAGTCACACTCTCAGAAGCAGCGGCCACAGGCCAGGTTGTGCCATGCACCTGCAGGCGGCCATGGTGCTGACAGCTCGAGATCCGGGGATGGAGAGAGCTCAGCAGGTGCTAGGCTGGACCCCCACCAGGCATGGCCGCCAGCAGCAGGTTCTGGAGCCTGCTCTGCCCTGGATTGCCCCTCTGCTCAAGGAGGCACGAGCTCTAGCCGCTGGGCTCTTCCCACAAGTCCCGAGGGCACAACACACTGGGATGTTGGCTCCTGATATTGGAGTGGTGAAAGTTGGGAACGCATGGGTTCCAGTCCCCCCACCCCCCGCGCAGATGAGAACCCTAAGGCCCAGAGGACAAAGCGGCCAGCCTACGCCACACAGCAGGAGAGCGACAGAGAAACTGGGCAGGAGGGAGGCAGCGCCCATGGCCGCTCACCACCGGGGCCGGGTCTTGGGGTGACCCGCCTTGATGGTGGGAGTAGGCTGGCTGTGTGGGAGGGCAGACAGTGTATAGGTTGCGGGAACCTGCAGGCCCAGTCCCGGGCCTGCTCCCTGTTCCCAGAGCTGCCTGTCCCCCTTGCCCTGCCCCGCCGGGCCTGTGGCACTGCACACACATAGCCCATGTGCCTGCCTCACTTCCTCTGACTAAGACTAAAGAATCACCCTTCAGGGGCCTGGAGCCTGGCACCCGTCAGCAGGAAATGCCCGGCCCAGCACCGCCCCCCAGGCCTGCGTGCCCTGGCATCCCCTTACTGGGCTCCCAGGAGCCCGTGGTAGGGTGGAGCTGCTGCCCAGCTCGGGGGCTGCTGAGCTCCTAGAAGTTTTCTTCCATAAGGTTTTCTTCCAGATTTCTCCCAAAATCTGGCCCAAAGCCGCTTCTGTCCCTGCAGCCAGTCTGGGTGACCTCCAGCCTCAGAATGTTTGGCGTCTCGGGCCTCCCCAGGCCACTCAAGCCCAGGACCCTGGAGGGGGCTAGGGGCAGTCGTAACTTCAGCTGCAGAAAGATCTGGGCTCTGACCAGTCTTGACCTCGTTCGATTCCAAGGCAACGCCTGAACCATGTCCCTCCAGAATACAGGCCGAGGCTACCGCCAGACGCCTGGGAAGAGAATGGCCGATGACATTCGGGCTGCCTGCCGTGGGATCACTGGGTGAAGCTCTGCTGCGGCTGCCATTAGGGGTCAGGGGGGTGGCTTCAGGCCCCTTCTGGATCCAGGCAGGGTCACAGCGTAACACAGCCGCTGTCTCCAGGCTCTGTCCTGGACGTGGGCCCTGCGGCATTTCAGCAGCTGCCCAGGCTGGGCCTGTACACGCAGAGATGGCTGCTGAGGCCCAAGCAGAGGCACAACTAAGCCGGGACCCCGGGCTCTGGCTCCAGGCTCTAGCTCAGCCGGATCCCTGCTTCTCAGCACCTCCTTTCCCAGCCGCACCCAGGCTGGACCCAGCGAGGGCTGCTCCCAGTTTTGACGCCCTGGACGCTCGTGGAACACCTGCTAGGTTGGACACATTGTGCTGGCGTCTGTCTGCCAGCATCGCCGTGGAATGGTCGCCCCACTGGTCTCGAGGACTCCGGGGACAGACCCACTCTGTCCTCAGCCTCCCTCCTCCCACAAAAGGTCACCCTGAAGAGGGCACAGTGGGGCTCTGATGTCCTGGAGGCTCTGGAGGAGACACTGTGCTCCGGGCTGGCGGGCAGCTCTGAAAGTGTGGCCAGGCCGGCCCCGTCCTCTCTGGGCCTCAGTTGCCACCTCTGCGTGCTAAGACCCTGCTGTCTTTGCCGTCTGTGCTCAGGGTCTGCGCTCCCTGCTGAACAAAAGCTCTGGAGGTGGCCTAACCAGGTGGGGATCACGGATGGCAGGGTCCAGCGGGGTGAGCTCTTCGGTGTGACTGAGAGTCTGGCTTTGCAGTCAGACTGGTTTGCAGGACTGCCTCCCAAAGCCTCCGCGCCGTGACCCTCGGGAAGGTCACTTCACTCCTCCAGGGCTCACCTAATGGGGATAACAAAGATACCTGTGTCATCAGGGGGTAGGTATGAACCCTCTGAGCCTCCACGCCCCGGGGAGGGCGAGAGCAGCTGTCATTAGGTGCAGTGCTGGCGGCAGGCGTGGGCGCCCCAGCCCCTCGTGGCCCTGGCCCTGGGCTGGGGGTGGATTCCCAGGGCCTCGCAGCTGGGGGAAGACCCTGGGATGTACGCTAAGCAGAGCGTGGCCCATCTGGAGGACTGAGAGCTGCCCTGGAGGCTGGGGACACAGGACACAGTCTCGGTGACCCTGCAGGTGGGTAGGAGCATCAGGGCGCAGGACCCCTCCACCCCGGGGCGGGACAGGCAATGGTGTCTGGTGTCTCTCCTCTGACAGCACGAGTCTGAGTCTGCTCTCTGAGCCTTAGTTGGTGGCCACAGAACTCAGTCATGTTCCCCTCCTAAGAGAATTCAGCCATCTGGGTGCCGGGGCCAGCAGTGACCAACGAGGGCCAATGTGGAGCTAAAGGCCTCATGACAAGCGCTCCAAACCCTCCCACCTGGCTCCCATTTTACTACATGAGGGTGGAAACCAAGACCCAGAGAAGTCTAATCTTTTGGGATGTGGGGGAGGGGTGACCAAGCGCCGGGCCTTACCTGAGCAGGTGGGATGGAATGAAGGTGCTTCATCCAGGGCTCGCACCCCGTTCCAGGGAGCTTAGGGACGTGGCCTGGCTGTACCAGCTCTTCCTTCTGTGCCCAGGTAGCTCTCTCCTGCATGGCCTGGCACTGCCTCTTCTGGAAGGCTGCCTTGGACCTTAAGATGAATAAAAAAACTTCCCTGTGCACACACCCTACCTGCCCTGTGTTGTGAGGGCTTGTTACCTGGGGGCTCCCACGAGACCGCGGGAGTCGGGCTAACTTGCGCACTGCCGTGCCCCACAGAGGGAAGGGACCGGGCGAGGCTGCAGGCCTTGCTAGTGATGCAGGCGAGGCCTCCCATTCCGAGCAGGGCCCAGGAGACTTGTCCTGAGCCACAAGCATAACTGACTTTGTGGTGTGAGGACAGGCGGTTTTCTTAAACGCTGTAGGGCGTTTCCGCCCCTTGCAACTGCCTTGCAACCCTATGAGGGCTTAGGACCCAGAAATGCTTTCTGGAGGTGACTTGGCAACTTGAGTCAAAAGGCCTAAAAATATAACTTTTAATCCAGTACCCTATTTCTGGAAATCTGCCTGAAGGCAATCACCGGTTGAAGAACAGTGCAGCAGTTAGCCTCTAACTTGTCCTGTGGTCTTAGAACAATTACTCTTTGGACCTCCGTTTCCCCATCTGAACAATGAAGGGCTGCAAACTTGTGGCCACCTGTAGGCAGGAGGGCACTGGGATCTCTATGATCCGGGCAGATGGGTCAAGGAGGAGTCCTGGAACCCTCGGAGGGCTTTTCAGGGTTTTACTGCTCTTTCTGCATCATGTGTAGTGAGGCGACCAGGTACATGGCTGGTGGGGAGACTTGGGGGGTCAGGAGGCTGGCAGGCCTCCTAGCCCATGGCCAATCTTCCTATGGGCTCCTTTGCTGTTGCTTCCGCCACTGCTCCTGCTTCTCTTCTACTGCTTCTGCTGCGGCTACTCCACTTCTGGGCTCTGCCCTTATACGTCCAGTCTCCAGCCCAGGTGTGCCTGCCTACACGCATGCCCACACCCCAGTCCAGGCGCCTGCAGGACCGCGGTCTGTCACTGACGCTAATGGCGGGAGGGCGGAAGACCTGGTAGCTTCTATTTACCCTCCACCATTGCAGCTCCTATACCCCATGCTCCACCCATGGCTAACATCAGAGCATCCTTAGGTGGCCTGAATCTTGTGTGGTTTACATGTTCCACGTGACCTCTGTCAAAGGAGTGAAATTTCCCCTTTATTCACAGGATGGTCCCTGCAATGTCTTTCTGCTGGGGTGCCCTTTGGGGTCTAGAAGTCTTTGGGGGACTCAGCAGACCAGACCTAGAAGCAGGTGGGGCACGGCAGCTCAGGCTATGGAAAGAAAGCTGCCTGTCTTCCCAGAAGCTGCCTCTCTTGCACAGGCTGATGGATGCCAGGGGCACCATGTCTAACTAGGACGAGGACCTGGGTCTGTGACCTGAAGCCACCCACCCTGGCTCACATCAGTCCCAGAGCTGGTATCCATCCTCCCCCAATAGAATTGTCCCCTCCCGTAGGAAGCGGTGTTCAGGTCCCCATCCTCCCACAGAGGACGCTGCTCACTGTGCCACTTCCCAGTCCTGTGTGTGCCCCATCCATGGCCCTTCCCTGTCTTCTATACTTCCTCTGTCGGACTCAGGCCACCTCACTTCCCAAGCACAGGACTCTCAGAGCCCCCTTCCTCCAGGGAGTCTGCTTAGGTTTCACCTCTGAGAGCTGTATACTCTATTGCCCTTTCAAGTGGAGGTAGCTGGAAGCTCTACCCTCCCTATGGGTCATCATTAGGGCTGGAGTGGGGTGGGCTCTGCTCTTCACAGTGCTGTTTTACTACTCTTTGCTCAATACCAAGAATTTTTGGAAAGGTATAAGACTGATATCTATCTCCAGGAGAGGCTGTGAGCACCTGACAGCACATGACTCTTCGGGGATCTACTTAAGGGGGTTGCCCTTACCGGCCTCAACAAAACATTATCCTGGGAAAACTGGATCAGGAACGTCTCACGTCTTCCCCACCTGTCTGGACTCTGAGAAGGTTAGGGCTGGACACCCATCCCTCCCCTGCCTTCAGGCGCTGCTGCCTTAAATCCTTTGTTCTCCCAATGGGAGATGAGTAGAACTTTTGGCCTGTGCTGTGAGTCCAAGAGACAGAAACACAAGCTGCTGGGCAAGGAGCACAGGGCAGTGATTAAGTAATTAATCCATCACACCGCAGGCCTCACTGGGGAGTTCAAGATATAAAACCTGCTTCCCAGGAACTCACAGGTCAACTGAGTCAGGGAAAAGGAAATGACATGGATTTGCCCTCCTATGCGCCAAGCTGTGTTTTAGGCTCTTGTCACCTATTTCATCACTGAGGGGAGGGCATCTGCCCTCTTTGGGGCAGTGGACCAGAGGCTCACTGGAGGCTAAAGCAAAAGGCACGGAGCTGAGCCTGTTCCTGCAGTCGGCAGGGAGGCACGCTCGGGGCATGAGAGCAGGGAGAGTTTGTAGACCAGGGGACCTGAAGCAGGCACAGCGCCTGCCGGCTCCAAGGGCAGCCCCAGGCACTAGGGGTGTCTGCTCCAGCATCTCCCGACACACAGGCTTGGCCCTGGCTTTACCCCTGCAGCCTCTGCTGCAGCCTCAGAATGTGCTTGGAATCCCAAAGTGGAGCTGCAGCGTCCACGCGGGCAGAGCCTATCCAGCTGCAGATCAGACTGGGCTCGCCTCTCAGCCGCACGTGCCGCGCAGCATCAGCTCCGGCCTCAGGGATCCCCCACAAAGAAAAGGAGAGTGAATTAGCTCGTGGTCACCTGCTCCTGCCCCCGCTGAAGGAGTGTGCTGGGCAGAGGGCGGCTCCCGCACAGCCCAGCTCACCCAGCCCGGCTCAGCCCGCACCTGGAGGCTCCACAGAGCCATGAGGACACGCTGTCACGTGGGCACAGGCACCTGAGATGCAGCACAGGACGCCTGTGCCAAGCGACTGCCCTCCACCGAAGCCACAGGTGCCCTCCCTGTGGGGCAGGCAGACCACGGTTCTGTCTTGCCTGCAGGCACACAAGTGCCTGGCGCTCTGCCATCTACAGCATGTGACCTTGGCCACGACTCTGACTCTACAAAGTCAGGGGAATCGGCATTTCAGAGGTGTGGCTGGGCAGCGCAGGGCTGGGGGTCGTGAGAACGCTTTTGCACTTATCGTGACTTTGCTCTTCCAGGCCCTGGCCAAGTGTTTCGTGTGCTCCTGTCACTGCCCTTGTCTACACCCATGAAGTAGACGTCAGTTTCCCCACTGTACAGGTGAAGAAGTTGGGGCTCAGAGAGGTTGGGAAACACCTCAGGAAGAAGTGACAGGAGCAGGGGTGTGAGGGGGTGCCGTCTTGGCTGGGGGCTAGAGTCGGGGGGGTGGGCGGCGGCCTGTGCAGGCTGTGGGGACAAGAAGGAGGTAGCCCAAACAGGTAGGACACCAGAACCACTTGTGGGAGCCCAGAAAGGGACCGGTCACTGATGGCCCCTCACTGCTGCAGAGGGAGGTGGTGCAGGCGGGAGCTGAGGTCCCAGGTGTGTTCTTAGTAGCGACCTTACCAGCGGCCCAGCTCACTGTCGGTGTTCCTGGGAAACCTGGCCTCCTCATTCCCCAGTGCAGCTCAGCCTGGCCAGGGAGTAACAGGAGGCAGAAGGGCCTGGGACCCAGGGATGGGTCCTGCTCTAGACCCAGGCTGCCCGTAGGGCACCGCTGCCGGCCCCCCAAGTCTTAGCACAAGAGGACCGTCAACTTCTCTCCAGCCTGTATGTCATCAGGCCCAGGGAAGTCACGGGCGGGGTAGACGCCCTGCTCCATCCCTCAGCAAGTAGAGAGACAGCGGACACTGGGAACCTCCGACTGAGCTGCCTCCGTGACCACCCGTGGCATCCACCTACAGAGCTAGAGCCAGCCTGGGCTGCTGACCCCAAGCCAGGGCCCAGCCTTGCCTCCTCTTCCCCAAATGCTGCTGGCGAGTGTCTGGAGTCAGAACTCAAGGAAGGCCCACAGAGACCCCGCCTCCAGCCCTCTGTGTGTCTCAGCGAGTGGAGTCCTCTTTGATCCCTTGGCCAGCCACTGTCGGGAATCCCACCAGGCCTGGCGCCGGGCACCTAGTATGGCAGGTGGTGGACTTCTGGGCATGGAAATGGAGTCTAGACCTGCTGCAGGATGGAGTCAGGGAGGGCTTCTGGGAGGAGGGCCTGGAAGGAGGTGACCAGCTTCTCTTTTTTAAAGATTTATTTATTTATGCATTTAAGAGCTGGGGTACAGGCCAGAGTCACGGGAGGTGAGAGGAGTTACCAGAGACAGAGCAGGGAGCAGAACAGGCAGACTGACCGAAACACACTGCCGAGGGGAGCAGTGGGCGAGGCAGGAGAGGTCTGCTGCGCCATGTGGGTCCCCTCCCTGGCCGGGGATCGAGCTTGCGCTGCTGTGCCACAGATGCTTCACAGTGTGGTGCTCAACCCTGGTGACCAGCTTCTTTTAGGAGGGGAAGCCCAGGGCCTGAGAAAGACGAGGAGGGGCCCACACCTGGGTGATAGGGCCTGGGCCTTTGAGGGGTGCCACCGCGGGGTGCGGGAGGAGGACTGTGGAGGACTCTTAACTAGTGCTCAGTGGGCTCCATGAGTGATCCCCTAGGCTGTACAGAGCTTAAGTGTACAAACAGCGCGGGGGCCTCCTCTGGCCAGCTCAGGTTCTGGGAAGCCCAGCACTGGAGCACTATCTGGCAGCTCCTGGCTCCACGGAGACCATAGAGAAGTAAGTGGGTTAAATCCTGGCACCGGTGTTTTGTAGCTTGTGAGCAGTGGAGAAGAACAGCACTTAAGTGAGATTAAATTTCTGACCATGTATGTGTGCTGGACACGAAGACAAGACGGGCCCGGCTGCCGAGAAGCTGGCAGTGGGCGGTCACTGTCTGCCCGTTTGGTGGGCAAACTGTCTGGTGGGCGTTCCCAGGCCTCACCTTCCCCTTACGCTGAGATTGCCTGGCCCCCTTTAACAGATGGGGAGGCAGCCTGCCAGGGAGCTCTGACTGGCCTAATACCACAGGAAGTCTGCTCCAGAGGCTTCCGAGCTGCCTGCGCCTCTGTCCTCTGGGGTAACGGGAGCAGCCAGGCAGGTGCTGGGCTGGGTAGGGACGGGGAAGCACAAGCACCCCAGCTGCCTGGGAGGCCTGTCTGTGAGGGTGCAGCCCAGCCCCGCTGCGCATGCCTCGTCTCCTCTGCACCCCTTGCCCTGGTGCCCTCTCACGCTGCGCTGGCCCTGCTCCAGGAACCCCGACTCCACTGGGCTGCAGCTGCTGCAGGGCGTGGGGCCATTAAGGCCAGCGGCTCCTGGGCTCCTGCTTTCCACCAGCTCAAACAGCCCCAGGATGCAAGCCCGGCCTGAGCCAGGCTGCAGCCCACAGTCAGTCTAACCCCAGGGGAGACCCGGAGGCAGCGTGGGGCTCCAGGAAGGGAGGGAAGGCGCTGACTGTGAGCAGGCAGCACAGAGGCAGAGTGACCGGTCGCCTGATGCCACTGGGCACTGTTTGGAACCTCCCAGAGGCGAGGGGACATGGGAGCAGGCAAGGGAGAGGGGGAGGAGTGGGAGCTGCTGGGGACAGGCGGGGACAGTGGGGACGTGACCACATGCCGCTGTCTGGTCCGCCTGGAGCCCCAGACAAGGCCACCCTAAGCCTGACCGGTCCTTCCTCATTAGGGTCACGCGCGCACTTCCTCCCCAGCCCCAGGAACCGCCAGCACAGCCAGAACCCTTGGTCCTCCATGTTCCAGGCTAAGGAGTGCCCAGAACCCCCTGAGGTGGCTCCTCAAAGCCACCCTGGCCCCCACCGTGTGCTAGATGAACTCCAAGTCTCCCCATGGTGCCGCCTTCCTGCAGAAAAGCTTCCACAGTTCTGGGTCATCACTACCCAGACATCGGGGCTGAGAGGACAGAGAGCGAGTTCCTCCTTGAGACCAGCCCAGTCCCTCCAGGCGGGAGATGCCCAGGCCAGTGTGCACAGCCCCAGGTTCTGCCTGACCCATCAGGGGCGTGCAGAGGGCAAACGACGCCATTAGTTATGTTCATGTGTCTACTCACCATGGATTTACTGATTTGCTCAGAAATGCAGGGTCCTCCTGAGTGCCAAGGAAGGGGGGTGGGACCCACAGAATGGCCTGGGGGCAACTGGAGAGTGTGGGACATTGAGCTGCCGCTGCACAGAGGGCTCCCCGAGCGCCTGATGGGCTTGCTCCAGGCTCTGCAGCTACCCAGGCTGCCTCTGCACACAGTGCCGCTCAGTGGTCAGTCCAGGCTCCGAGGACAGCTCCGAGAGTCCACGGCAAACCCTAGTCATGCCATTCCCCATCTAGGCCGCCTGGGCCGGTGACCTCCTCCCTGAGATTCGCCGGACCTGCAGCAGGACAAGGCGACGGGCCGCACGGGAGGGGCATGGAAGAGACCATGCTCGCAGGCGCTGGGACGTAGTCAGCGCCCGGTGGCTCGGAGCCACGTGAGGCTCCCTCCCCCCTTCGTAGAGGGGTAAGAGCAGGGCCAGATCTAGTGCTCACTGCCTGTGGCAAGAAGCCCTCGAAGCCCACCCGCCTCAGTTTCCCCATCTACAAATAGGTACCCTGCTGTGGCGCGGAACAAGGAGGGAATACATTCCCCGCGGGCTGAGGAGGAGCACCTTCTGCCTGGGGGGACATTGGCGTTCTGTGCGGTAAGACAGTCGGCTGTCTGGGAGCAGGTGGAGGGGCAGGGTGTCTAGCAGTGTCTGGCTGTCTGGGTGGCCTGAGGGTGGGGTCTGGGCCCTTCCATGCCCTCAGAGTGAACCTAGCTATCTCCTCCAGACGGCTCCTTCCGCCAACTCTGCCCTTTGGCTACTGCTTATCTCCCTGATAAATGGCCCCACTGTCCTTACAGAGGAAGAGCTGTCTGCCTCCTTCAGCGCTCTCCACCAGGGCAGGGCCACTGAGCAAGGACTTGGGCCTCCGCAAGTCAGGAGTCAGCACAGGAGCTGAACTCCAGCTCAGCCACCCAGGAGCCTTGCCAGGTGGGGTGGGGGCCTGGCTAAGGTTTTTGGGGGACTATGGTCTAAAAAGAGAGAAAGGTCCTGTGCTGGGGAGCCAGAGGGGATCAAGGCCTTGTTCTCTCGGAGTGCTTCTTATCTCCTCCCGGAGCCTCCCATCCGCTCACCCGGCAAGGGGCCCCTGAGCCTGGATCTGCAGCCGTGGGAGGCTTTGAGCACGAGCTGCGTGTGACCTGGCCTTGGTAGACGCTGTCCCATGTAGAGGCAGCGGCATGGGGTCCTGTGGATGGAGAAGGTGTGAGCGGACACGGCAGAGCCTGTCTCTGTGGGGCCCTGACCTGCTTGAACACTGGCCCAGAGAACAAGGGTGACTCACCCAGACCCCTGCGAAGGACAGGCGCCTGGCCTGGGCCCGCCGGGGCCTGGAGGGCAGGGTCAGCCGTGCCTCTGCAAACAGCAGCTGTGCTCAGAGAGCACTCGTCCCACGAGAGGAAACGTCTCCCCGCCCCTGTGGCCAGAGGGCCCAGGTGGGCCCAGCGGTCCTGCTTTTCCCCCTGACTGCAGCCTGATGCTGATACAGGCAAAGCGGTTCTCTGCCCACAGCCAAGCCCTCTGTGCTCAGTCAGCCCTGGTACGTCCTCGGCACTGAAGACATTGCTGTTGCTGAATGAATCTTGGCTCCACGCGACTCTTTGATACCTCAGGTTCTTGCATCCAAATATAATGTTTCATTGAAAAAAAGCCTGCGCTGTGTGGTGCCGAGGTGGCTCCCAGCACATGCCAGCGGCACTACTGTTGCTGCTGTGCCGTCTGAGCCACCTGACCGGCCTCTGCCAGAGACACAGGGCTGGGGGCGGGGCGGCAACGGGTGGTGGCATTATCAGAACCAGCGTGACCACTTTGCAGCGTCCTCAGCTTGTGGATGTGGGTATGCATTTCCATCTTACCAGCCTGGTGTGTCTGAACTTCAATTTCTATGAATGAAAACACTTTTTAAAAAAACATTCATTGACTCATCACTCAACACATATTAAGCACGTGCTCTGGGCTCCTCTGGTGGTGAGACTGGACTACAGCAGTGGCCAAGAAGTCAAAAGAACTCACATACAGTCGAGGAGCTAGTGACAGGAGCAGATGCCTGGGGGGCCAGCATGGTCCAGAGGCTGCGCAAGCCCCCAGGGAGAGACTGAAGAGTAAGCAGGAGTTAGCAGGTGAAGGAGAGACAACATTCTCCAGGCAGAGACAAGCGTCTGGGCGAAGGCCAGCCAGGATGACCACTAAAACCAGCGCCTATTCAGTGCAGATGGCGTGGAAGGAGGGAGGCCCGTCGGGGCAAGGCTGAGAGGTGGGGATGACTAGCGAGCACAGGGTCTCACGGCAGCCAGGAACCCCATCACAGGTCAAGCAGAAGGCCAGAGGCAATTTTGCCAGGTCCCCTGCTGGTTGCTGGGTAGAAGAGGAATTATGTATGATTTTGCTCCCAAAAGTCTGGAGCTAGTTTTGATGGTACAGCCGAGTGCAGCTTTTTGACTGTTCTCTGTCGTCTCCCAGTGCCTGTCTACAGTGGGCTCCTGAGAACGGGGTCGTGTTTGAGTTTCATGCCCCTCTGAGGGCCTAGCACCCGGCCTGGGGCCAGCACACGGCAAGGGCTCACCTGTCTGTCAGTCCATGCCCACAGGACGGCTTGTCAAGCCTTGCCTCTGCTCCTGGCTGCTGTCCTCGGCTGGCCAGCCCGGGCAGGATGTGCTAGACAACAGGCGGGCACCCAGGAAGCAGACTGTGCCTCTCCTCATGCTCCCACGCAGACTGCCTGCTGCTGAGGCTCCAACCGGGAAGCCCTCGGCCGCGAGGACAGAACGGCAGGCACCAGCCACCCAGGCCAGATCAGATCAGCAACCCAGAGAAGCCCAGGCCCCTGCCCACAAGTCCACCAGGCCGGCCCCAGCTCGGGCAGAGGAGGGCAAGACCAGCGCTCAAGGGCGCGGTCAGGATCAGGATGCAGAGAACCTTGGTGGGAGCAACACCCTCCTCAGGAAAAACTGCCCATGGCCACAGCTGGGCCATCCCGGCCGGTCGGCCAGGGAGCCAGCCCCTGACTTGTCCCTGTCCCTGTCCCTGGAGGTGTGCGAGTGTCCCAGGGTATCAGAAGCTGGAGGAACTCCCAGGTCCTCTCTTCCACCCACTGAGAATCCCCCACCCTGCATCCTCGGCTCTGTGGCTCTGTGCAAGCCCTGAAACCCGCCCTCCTCGGGGGGCAGTGAGGCTGTGTGGCCCTCCCTCTGCACCTCATTCGCCTCCTGTGACACCGGAGCGGGCGAGTCCAGGAGGTGCTTTCCCTCCATCCTCTGCACTCAGCACCAAACAAAAATTGCATTTATCTTCAACATCTATCATAATTTTCTCCTAAAACAAAAACACAAAAGAACCCAAACCAATTAGCAAAAACTTCAGCACCTCAGTTTCGGGACACAAGGATGTGCAATCATGCTCCCGTGTTTTCCTTGCAATAAACTGGATTTTTTTTCTCCAGGAGAATGAGGCCATCTGGAAGAAGTATGAGGGAGGCCAATCTGCACTCCCCCAACCCCTCTTATCTACCAGAAGTGCTGGAGTGGGGTTATAGGGAAGAGCTCTGGTCCTGCACACCCCCATCCTCTTCCATGCCAGCTGATGGGCTTATCCTTCCAACCCCCTATGGCTGACAAAGCCCCCCATCTGAACAAACCAGTTCTTCCACCCACTTCTTCGTGTCCACCCCCTCATTCTCTGTTCTTGGGCTTTGCACTAGATGTTCTTTCCTCCCAGAACTGTCTCCCACTCTCGTGCCCTAGCTGAGGTATTCATCCTTTGAGTCTCAGCTTATATACCTCTTCCTCCAGGAAGCTCTCCCTCATTAGGTGTTCCGGTACCACTTGGATACTCTCTGCCTGGGCCTGATCACTCTGTCTGATAGCTCCCTGGTCACATGTCCATCACCTCTACTGCTGCCACGTCTGAGGACCCAGCACAATGCCTCACACAGAGAATGACCCAGACAGTGTTTGTTGAATGAACGAATGACCCTCAAGAGGCTCTCAGAACACTAGATCTCCTGGTTCCAAGATCATTGTCAAACCGCAAGATGGCACGGTTTTACGCTAAGTCTGGATGCTGATCTGGGGCTTAGGGCCCGGGGATCCCTGTATCCTGGTGTAGGATGGTGGATGAGCCCAAAATTCTTTTCTGATGTAGTCCTATTATTTAGGGAGCCCTCCACTGAGCGAGCAGGAAACAAGGAGAACTGGGCCTCTGTTCTCCCACCCAATCCCCAATTTGGAAGACAAACAGCCTGTAATTTGGAAGGCTAATTTGGTCTGGGGTTAGCAGGGAGCTCTCTGTGTGCTGAATGGTGCCACACGCACAGGGAAGGAAGTGACCTCTCCCTGGGGACCTCGGGCACAGCCCACACTGCTGTGTGCCCCCTGAGGCCTGGGCTGAGACCCACAGAGGACACAGTAGTCAGCCCTCGGCCATGGGAGAGGGAGGGGGGAAATCTGGGGTCCAGACTCCTGGCCACTGATGGCCAGACAGGGCTTGCTTTAGGTCAGCGAGCGCCAGACATTAGGAACTCGTGGAGGCCCCCAGGACCGGGGTCACATGGTAGATAGCGCCCAGGTGTCCCTAGCCAGCAGGTCGCGCCCTTTGGCCTGCCCAAGAGAAGCTATGGGGAAATGGCACTGAGGACTGGGTCCAGGGAGCCCCACTCCCAGCACCCCACCTGCTCCTGCTGTGGTGGCCGCTGCTATGCGACTCGCTGACTCAGCCCTTTCTAACCACCTCCTCGCTGGCGCCTTCTGTGACCGCCTGGAGCAAGAGCTACTTCCGAGCCCAGAGCCCTGTGCTCCCCGCTGCACGGCTCAGGGCTCCCAGCCTGCCCATTCAGACGTGGGCTCAGTGAGAGCGGGACATGGCCCCTGGCCCGCGGTGGCCGGAGTCCCGTCCAGGCCCTGCTCTGCAGCTGGTGTGCAAAACAGGAGAGGCCGAGCAGTCCAGGCCGTGTGCCCTCAGGCAGGGGCGCATCTGGGCTTCCCTTGCCTGCCTGTGGCTAGGAGCACCAAGAACTTCTATCTGATGAACCAGTAAATGAGTGAAGGAAGGGGCAGTTGGGCTAAGCGACACCTCAAACCCTCTGTGTCTTTTCTCTCTTCTCCGGGCTCTCGTCCCAGGCACATATCTGCAGGGCTCGGCGCTGGGCTTGGCACGACAGAGGGGACGAGAAGCACAAGGGTAGTTAGAGCAGGCGGGACCTGCAGGGCAGGGAGACCGGGATTGATAGGGCGGCGGGTGACAACCTGGGAATAGTCTTTAGGGGGACAGGTAAAGTTCTTATCCTGAACAGCCTTGGTATCTAAGAACCCCAGCCTGCCTGGGGGAGACACCCCACCCCTCACTCACCCACACCCCGGTGACTTCTCTCAAAACTTCTGCTCAGTTCTAACCGTCTGTCGCTGTGGCTGGTGATTCACACGCTCCGGTCTTCTTTCCTCTTCCCAACTAATTATAGCTCCTGCGTGTTTTTCCCTCTGGAGAAATGTCTTAAAAAAATATATCCCCAAGCCAGCAGTAATTAATTTAGTGTGCAATGCAAAGTGATTGTGAGAATAGGAAGGTCCCAGGTGAAGGGGGATGTCTTCGGTCCAAGAGAGGAAGAGATGGACATGGGATGCCCATGGCCATCGGGCACGTCCAGGAGCAAGTGCTCTGGCCGCCGCCCGCCCACTCCACCATGGCCCTGCAGAGCCTGGGAATCACAGCCACAGCAGCGGTAGGGGACTCTGCTGAGTTCCACTGCGCCTTGGACACAGGCCCACGCTGGCAGTTCCTCCTCTGACACCTGCAGAGCAGACCTGACCGGCCCTTCTCTTTAGAGGAAGAAACTGAGGTTCAGAGCTTGCCAAGGATCACATGAGCGTAAGGGGTGGGGTGAAATATGAGGCCCAAGGAGCAGGGATTCGGGAACCTGGGTAGGGCTCCAGTGGCCCAGGCAGAGGGAGGTCCAAGGGCATCAGATCCTCCAAGGACAGACAAGCACATGGCCCTCTGGGCTGTCCCTCCCTCGCCTGCCTTCTGGGCATCACAGCCGGTTCCCCGGAGCCGGGCCAGAGCTGCGGCCACAGGGCTGTCTGAGCGCCTCGTGGGGCCTGTGGAGCACACGCAGACGGATGTAGGTGTCCTGGCCAGGTGGGGAGGGAACACACCACCAGGACAGGTCCCAGAGCAAGTTCCAGAAAGCTGAGATGAGCTGAGACTGGATCAGAGGTAGCCAGAGGCAGAGAGGGCACCTGTGGCAACAGCAGAGACCGAGAGGCGCAAAGCGGGCGCTAAAGCAGAGGCAGCGTCGGGTTTGAGCGAGAGGCCAACCAAGAGACAAAGATAAATTCAGAGGCGCAGGTTGGGGGCTGAGCAAAGAGGGGGCAGGCTGAGCCCCAGACTGAGCAGCAGGGACAGCCGAGCTGGGAGAGGAGCCCAGACTTGGTGTGGCCGAGGGGCTAGTCTAGAGCTGGAGAACCAGGGGTCCAAGAGACACCAGAGGGGGAGAAGGTCGGAGGGTAGCGGGGAGAAGATGGAGGCTCAAAACCTTCACAGGGTCCCCTGGTGGGGCGCCAAGGAAACAGGGCAGACAGGGCACTGCGGTCCTGGCATGGGTAATGGAAACATGGTGCTTCCCCAGCTCTTTCAATCCAGGAGGACCGTCTGGTGAGGAAGCCCCAGCTGGAGTGGACATGGACATGAGGCTGTCTGGGTGAGTGAGCCAGTGGGGTTCCTCTTGGGAGAGCTTCCCGTGGGACTGACTCTCTAAGGCCAGGCCCCCCTCTCCTCCAACACGAGGACTCTCCCAGGGTTGAGGTCAATTCTGGCAGGGCCAAACCATCCCATTTCCAGGGGTGAGGAAGACCTGAGGTTATCTGTGTTGTCAGCCAGAGGCCAGAGGCTCCTGCCTTGGTCTACAGAGCCACCTCCCTCCCAGCTGAATGGCAATGGGGCATGCAGGTCCAGCGCTTACACACACATGTGCATATGCAGGTGCATGCACACGCACACTTGTGCACACACACACACAACCACGATTGCCCGGCCCAGCCAAGTCCAGGATATCAGGCAGTCTTCCCTGTTGTCACACTGGGATAATCCCCCACTCCCATCAGCCGTTTGGAAATACACCCCTTCTTCTAGACCCCAAGGCCAGGGGTCAGTCCCTCCCTCAACTTTCTCATGCAGGGCCAGGTCTCAGCCTAGGACAGGACTATGCTTCCTCTCCCAAACCCTCAGGGCACGGGCTACCTTCCGGTCAGACCCTGCAGGCCAGTGCCTGTGTCCTCTCAGACTCTCCAGGCCAGGGCAGGGTCCCTCCCCCTCCCCCTCCACGCAGCCCCCACTCTGCCTTGGCAGCCCAGGAGGTGTTGACAGCCTTGCTAACCACAGCAGACTGTCCCCGGTTCCAGCCATCACCTCCCTCAACTCCTCTGGACACCTGACACGGCCACCGCCTGCCCTGGGTCAGGGCCCAGTGCCCGGGATCTGCCAGCCAGGCAGCTGTTGGGATTTCCGGCGCAGGGGCCTCTGGGGCTGACACCTCTCTCAGATACTTTCGTGTCTGGACTCTCCCTGCCCCGTCTGTACACTTCTGGGGTCTGTGTCTGGATCCTGGAGCATTTATCATTCAAAAGGGAGGGGGACACATCAGAGAGTGGGTGGCCTGGGGTGGCCTTGAGCCCAGAAGAGCAGCATGGTCCCCGAGGATGAGAACTTGAGCCCCAGGAATGGGCGAGGAAGTGACTACCAATCTCCAGGAGAACGGGGTCTGTGCAGGCTCCTCATCCTCGGTCCAGCCACCCCAGTAGGCTTGGGGTACTGTGACTGGGGCATTTTGATGGGAATACCATTTTGTGGGTTCCAAAACAAAGAAATTTCCCTTTGTAATGACATAGTAAGAGGAAACACAGGGTAGGGACAAATCAGGTGAATCTAGCTCGGGCTCTGGGGAAGATAACCAAGCCTCAGTTTCTCACCGTAAGTGGGGCTTCCAGTAGTGACCTTCTCAGCGAACGCTATGAAAATCAGAATTTGACACATGGAGCTAAAGTGGGAATGGCCCAACTCCCTCCCGCGTCTCCAAACTTTTTCCTGGATCTCTCTTCCCTCTCTAGGTCCCTCTGGCAGGAGGAAGGCTGCCGGCTTCTGTACTGTGACCCCACTTCCATCTGGACCGTCTGGACTGACTCAGCTTGAGGTCCAAGCGGAAGGAAAGGGCCTGGGTGGGGGCAAGAAGCTGGAGAACTAGGTGGTGACCCCTCCCGGTAGGCCACCAGCCAGCCCGCTCCCCTGAGGCCTCTGTGCAATGGGGACTGGGCTGACCTAGTGCCTTCTCGCTTCCATCTGGGATCCTCAGACTCCCTCACCCTCGACACCCCACCCTGACTTCAGTCCCTGTCAGGCTGACCCGACCTTTGGCCCTAACTCCTCAAGCAAGAAGAGAGGGAGAAAGGCTGCCCACCCCCATCTCAAGCCATTTTTAGCCCCAAAGGAACTCGGCGTCCTCCCAGCAAGGGTGCGTGGGTCGGAGCTGAGTATTAATAGCTCAGCTGGAGGAGGTGACCGGGACTTTCACAGCCAAAGCCTGAGCCTGGCATTCTGGCGGGCAGGGGTGGGGCGGCTGCGTCGTCCACACCTTCTCCGGTGGCTCTCCGTGGTCCTGCCCCCAAGGGTGCTCTTGCTTCCCTCCAGCCCCACCCCCCATACTTGCCTGGCTCTGCCCTGGTTGAATTTCTCTGCGGTGCCCTGGGGAGGGGAGAGGTCTGGGGCAGGGTCACAGGAGTGGGTGAGCGGCCTGAGACGGGTCCATCGTCAGGCCTGTGGGAGATGAGAACAGAGAGGCCTGTGGTAAGGCCTTCTCCTCGGCACCCTGCTCCTCTCCCGCTGGCCTCTCACTCCCGCTCGCCTGCCCACCCCTGGCTTCCCTACTGGCTGTGGGGTGCACTTGTTCCCAAGTATCTGTCCATGCTGGGGACGGAGTGAAGAAAAGGCAGGAAAGTCCAAGGCAGAATGGAGGCCAGGAAAAGACACCCAGGGCAACGCCGCCTGCACATGGCCCGGGAGGGAGAGCTGAGGCTGGTAAGGGCTTCAAGGCTGCCTCTGGGTGCACTGGCAGGTGCCAGGGCCCAGGCTGTGACTGTGGACCCAGAGCCCCGGCCCAGTCTGCCCTGAGGTCCCCACGTCCTGACGCAGGGAGGGCCACGACTCCAGGTCAGGTGCCTCACCCCTGTCTCCATCGCCCAGACTCGCCAGGGAAGCCCACACACTCCCCGCCGGACCCGCAGCCTCCAGGCCAGCGTTGGCAGCACCGATGGCGCTACTGGATGCTGAGGCACCGACGGGCACCGATGGCCACGAGGAGGGAGAGCCGTGATCACCCACATTTCAGAGATGAGCGACGGCTCCCATCCCAGGAGCAGGGAGCTGAGGCTGGAAGCTGCTTGTCCCCTCACCCCACACCTAGCCATCTGGACACAAGCTCTGCTCCCCGTGCTTCACGGTCGTGTTCAGGTCCTGGAAGCCCCCATCTTTGGTATCATCAACACCCCTCTGTTGCCGGTGCTGTCTGGCTCATCAAGAAAACAGGAAGACTCGGGGCCTTTGGGGGCCTTCTCTGTCAGCGTGGCCTTCAGCACTGGGCCGATCCTGACTTCTGCCCTCTGACCCTGCCTTGGCTTGCGTCCTGCCCTTGACCCCAGACTGAGCTCGGCTCTTCATCCTCACCAAGCGCTGAGCTCTGACCTCAGCTCCAGTTTAATTCTCGACCCTCAGGCCCAGGCTGAATCTGGGCTACCACTCCTGACTCCCCCCGGGCCAAGCTCTGACCAGCTGGAGGCCTGTCCAGGAGCAGTGCTGACCGTCTGTCCTGGGCTCGGCCAGCTGTTTTTCAGCCTGGAGAAGGCCTTGCATGCTCCTCACTCATGCAGCCACCCCAACCCTGGGTCTTGAATGAGCTGACAGAGGGAGCCCATTGCACCAGGTGATTTATGACCTGGCTGAGCAGAGACTAGAAACATACGGTATTTCCGACTGGGTCTTTTTGGCCTGGACCCTGGGGGAAGCAAGCCCACAGCACGGGGGAGGGAAACAGGCAGGCAGAGGAGCTTCCAGCACACAGACGCCACGTGTGGGGCTCTGGGCACCCAGACTGAGAGTGCAGCACCTACGGGCAGAGAGGCAGCTGTGCTCGCACACTCCAGCTGAAGGACACACTCATGCTGGATGCGACACTCTCCCTACCACTGCCCCTAGTTAGCTGCATGCCCTGGCTCAGCGGGGAGCTGGGTCAGAGGCACCAGCTCTCCTTCCCACAAGCCGGGTGACGCGGGCACACTGCTTAGCCTGAGCTCCCAACAGTGTCAGCATCCTCATCTGTAAAATGGGCATGTGGGGCCCTTCCTCAGGCGTTCTCGTGAAGCCAAACGTCATTGTGGAGGAGGAGTCCAGTGCCCGCTGGGCAAGTGGCAAGCACACGGAGGGGCAGCTATTCATCTTTTACCAGGGATCAAAGTCCAGCTGCTCAGCTGGAGGGTCAGGAGCCTTGGGTCCCACCTGAGGGCGCCTGGGGGACTTAGCTGGGAAACCCTTGGCCTAGATTCTAGGCCGTGGTAAGACCGAAAGGAGTGTTAGCTGTCGACTACAGGAGCTGGAACAGCATGGAATTTGTCAGCATGGAATCAGGTCACGAAATTCTTAAAACAGGAACCACAGAAGCCAAAACTCTCAGTGTCTGAAGCCGAGTGCAGCCCCAGTCCCCTGCTCCAAGGGTGGCGCAGACCAGCAGCAAGGGTGGGCTCCCGCCCGGACGCAGCCTGGAGCGCCAGCATGCCTGCGGCCGTCCCTCCGTGTCCTGGAGCTTGCCCAGAGAGGGCGGGCCCCCCAGCCCCACGCCACCGCCAAAGCCCCCGCTTCCTGGGGATTTCCTGCTTCCCTACCTCTGCCCCACTCTGGTGTCTGGAAGAGCTGCTGCCAGAGGTTCCTCGGGCAGCCTGTCTGACTGCTGAGCGCCTGGCCCCTGCTGGCTGTTGAAGCCCCTGGGGGCGAATCCCACGCCCCTTGCCTGTCCGCCTTCAGCTCCCTGCTGAGTGAGCGCCTGGCACAGTGGTGGCCCAGGCCCTAAGGCTCTTGGCCTCCCTTCCCACACCAGTGAAGAGATGAACTGGCAGTCTTGGAAGCAGGTGGGCTCGTGTGCCGGCACCCCATTTTATGTCCACCCTCCCGGACTCAGGAAACGAAGTTCCGAGGAGACTGACAGGCCAGAGGCACACAGGGAAGAGGCAGGGGAGTAACTCAGAGCTGCCGGCCGGAAGGGTCGGTCCTGGATGTGAGCCCCCTCGGCAGACAGTGGCAGAGGCCCAGGGTCATCACCCCCGAGCCCCCTTTCTGGGGAGTGGTCTTGCCTTTACCATGGCTGAGCCCCACCCCGGTCCCGTTCCCACACAGCCCTTCCAGGTGGCTAATGAGGCCCAGGGCACCCTCGGTAATTGGGCTCATTAGGCGGTGGGGCTGCCCAGGGATGGGGGGGGGCGGATGCCGGGCCTCTTGGGGACAAGCCAGACAGCCTCCCGTTAATTACCTGAAAAATCAGACAATTAGGCCTCCCGCTGCCCGCCTGCCCACATCCTGCTGGCCCCTAATTACTGACGGCTGCCGGGCAGGCTGCGAGTGACCTGGATTGGGACCGAGGATCAGCCGCTGCCACGGCCCTCCCCTGCCGCGTCCACACAGGCGGGACAGAGAGCTGGGGTGGCGCGCCCCTCTAGGGACCCTCCCAGAGGCCCAGCCAGGCCGCCCACGTGTCTGCATGGGGAGAGCAGAGGCGGACGCAGGAGCCTGGCAGCCCCTGGGGAAGGTGCATGCGCTGCTGGGCAGGGAAGGTGACCCGGAAGTGGCCCGAGAGGTGTGGGGTGGTGAAAGGCTAGCCGCCCCTTCTTCCCAGGAATAGACACCAGAGCGTGCTCAGGAGCAGCAGTGGCGAGACAAGGAGGTTGAATCTAGCCCAGGAGGGCCCAGCACTGCTCTTGGGGTCCTCCTCCGCGCAGAAGGGGAGATGGACAGGGACAGAGTACGACCAGGGCGCGGCCCGTGGTGTTTGGAGAGGGTGGACAGAGGGCCTGCCCTGGCGCAGTGGACCGGGAAGGCCTATCGGAGCCCATGACCTCTAAGCTGAGTCCAGTTGGGGGTGCACTTCCAGCTAGAGGGAACGGCAGAGGGGTGATCGCTGCTGACAGCAGAGACAGGCGATCAGCAGAGACGACCAGACTGGCCTTCCCCGGGAGGGCCGAGCAGGGACCTGGGATGGACGTAGGGCAGGAGCTGGCGGATGAGTTGGCCGCTGTCCCGTAGGCAGAACCTGAGGGAGAAAGACTGACCTGGGGTTGTGGGCCCGTCTCATGAACTCCTCGGTTTGTGAGCACTAAACCGGTCGGCAAGAAGTACGCAGCTGCCTGTCCCCAGCCTATTTTCCTTCCCAGTTGCTGTGTAGGGCTTGAAACCGTCTTCCCTACTCCCAGGCGTGGGAGGCTTGGAGGGCCAAAGTGGCCCACAGTGCAGAGGGGAGGGGTACACCCAGCCCAGAGAGGTCACAAGGCTAAGCTGAGGTGCCCCAGGACAGAGCAGTACCCACCCTGGTCTTCCAGTGGAGACTTGGCCCAGCCAGGGGCAGAGCTGCGGCAGCAGGGAGGAGAGGCACAGGAAGGAGCTGGGCCCACAGTAGGTGGCTGGACCCTAGCAGGACGGAGCCCCTCTCTTAGCTGCCAAAAATCCCGCCCCCGTCCCTCCACCACTGCAGCAGTCACCCAGGCTGGGCCCGCTGGTCTCCAAGCTCAGCCTGGGGGAGCAGCAGAGCTGGGGCTCAGAGAGCACGTGTTCATCAGCAGGCGCGGTGCTGTCAGCCGACTCCACCTCTGGCTGGGCCCCCTTGGAGCCCCCTCTTGGAAGCCCTTTCTGGGTCACTGTCCCTCCCCCAGCAGCACACCCATCTTCCCCAGGGGCCTCCGGGGCTCCTGGCTTCTGGAACAGGAACAGTCTGCAGGGAGCTCACAGGCCAGCAGTCTATTCCTAGACGAGTCCAGGCCTGGGGTCCAGCACCGGAGTCGACAGTCTGGGCTTCGCCTGCCCCTTCACTCAGCCCCCAGTCCAGATCTGCTGAGCCCCTGAACAGTGTTCTTTCTCATGCACCCATTGTGAGTCTTGCGGGAAGCCATCTTCCAACCAGTGAAACGGGGGTGCCCTGGAGACATACAGGGTTAGGGCCTGAGGGTGCAGCCCATTCCCCGTAGGGTATAGTGGGAACGGCACTAAGCCTTCTTTGCTGTGGGTGCTGGCGCTGAGCCCAGCGTGGCTGGAGGTCAGCAGCTGGAGCGGCAGGGGCAGGGTAGCTGAAGCCCTCTCCTCTCCCTCTTTGTCGCTCTGGGCCTGCCCGCCGTCACCGTGTAACTGCCCTGAGCTCCCGGCTCCAGCTGCCCCCGCTACCTAGTACTTCCTGCTAAACCTGGTTTGTTGTGTGGCGACCCTGGGAAGCCCTGAGGTCTCCAACCTAGCGACCGTCCCCAGAGTCAGAAGCCCCCTCCCCCTTGCTCACACGCTCACTCCCGTGCATGTGCCCCCAGCCTGCAGCACCCACCGCCCAGCTGCCTCTGGTCCCGGCTGCGGTCGGTAGTTTCGCGGGACCTCCGGGAGAGCAGGCTGGGCCCTGTGTTGAGCCAGCACCTCTGTTCTCCCAGACACAGCTCCCGAGGCCCGTGGGGCAGCCCTACACCCCACTTTCATGTTCTTAGTAAGTTGGTCGCACGTTTACACCTTTCTGATCTTTAAGGGCCGGCCAGGCCTCGCTCATTTCATCCCCCGTGGTGACTGGCCCAGTGCCTGACACAGAGTGGGTGCTCTCAAGTGTGTGCTGGACGGATAGTGGAAGAACGGGCGGTCAGACAGACAGAAGGATGAGTGGTCTGTGCAAGGTCGCTTAGCCAGCTGGAGCAGGTGCAGGACTCGGACCTGGGCCCTGGGCTCCGCGTCTTATCCTGTGCGGCCTGATCGCTCAGCATGTTCTGCTTCCAGACGTAAGGGCCTCCGTACAGTGACCACCCCGTCTGTGCTCCTCCGCCGTCCACGGGGTGGTCAGGGTCGCCAGGACCCAGGTTGGCCTGATGTCCCCACCCCTGCACCTGGCCAGCCCTAGGGAGCTCTGGCTAAGGGAGGGAGGAGACCATCGCCTGAACCAAGAGATTCCACCACTTGATATCGTGTCAGGATCCGGAACTGGGCAGAGAACAATGCTGGGAAGAGAGGGGTAGAGAAGTAGAGGAAAAGGCAGGGTCCCTGGCATCTCATCCCCAACCCCAAGGCCCAGTGAGGGCAAAATAAGCATCAGGACCTCGAGGCGAGAGGTCCCTGAGACTGGCTTTGGCCCAGGGGAGGCAGGGGCGTGACGGGCCAGAGGCAGCAGCACAGAGGTCTCGGGGCCCGCAGGTGGCCTGTCCCCAGCTTAGCTCCCACCACCTCCCTGTGCCGTTGCCAGCCCGCCCCAGACCGAGCTGTGGGCTCGGGCAGCCCGCTTTCTCTTAAAATCTCGATACCCTCGTCCAGAATGGGGCAAACAAGGAGATGAAGCGGAAAAGATCACTGCCTAGTCCCAGGCATCGGCAGTGCCCCTCAAACAGCGGCTACTGTGCACTCCCCCTTTCCTGAAGGGAAAAGGGCGTGAGGAGAGGGAAGGCCATAGCCCAGGGCAGCAGCCAAGCCAGGCCCCCAGGCCCAGAGCAGCGTCCTGGCCGCGCTGCTCTGCTTTGAAGCAGGCCAGATCAGCGGGGTCCAGGCAGCGGAACCCATGGACCCAACTGCATGAGGCGGGCATCTGGTCAGCCGGGCCAGGCTGGCCTCCAAGCAGCAGAGCTGGGCACCGGTGGGAGCTGGCCCTGCAAGGAGCTGGGAAGACGATGACCCAGACTGCTCTAGGCCGCCATCGGGTCTAAAATTGCCCTTTTAGCTGTCCCTTCCCCTTGTGGAGCCCCGCCCTCCTCCTCTCCACCCCGGCCTGGGGACAGCTGCCCAGAAAGCTATCCCAGGCCACCTCTTGGCCTGACACATCCGCTGGACATGGCCAAACACACGTCCTGCCTGTGAGGAGGTTAGGTGGGGTGGGCAACGCCCTCTTGGCTCTCTCAGAGGCACACCGAGGACAAGCTATTCCTGGGGACAGTGACATGAGCGAGACCTGCGGGGACCGTGCTGTGGCCCTCAGGAGCCAGGCGGCCTCCACCAGCAGGCCGCAGGCTCCCCGTGAGCAGGGACATGGCCTGATACGTCAAAGCCTGCACCCGGCACAGGGCGAGAAGTTGGTCCTCTCTTGCAGGGAGGGCTAAGTGCCGGCAAGTTTACCTTCCAGCTCCAAGAAGCACAGCGAGCAGGTGCACCTCACTGCAGTCTGCAAAACACAGCCCCTAGCACCTCCCGGGTGGTGACGGCCATGGCCTCTGCTATGCCGGGGCCTGTCCAGGGCGGTCTTCAGTGTTAGCTCGCCCCCTCGTGACTAGACCCTGGGAGGAGGGGTTGTCATCATTCTGTCCCACTAATGAGGGTGAGAAGATTCAGAGAGGGGTGGTCGCCCTGAGACACCCCCCCCCCCCCCCCCCCCCCCCCCCGNGCCCCCCCCCCCCCCCCCCCCCCCGAGCAGAGGACCAGGCTTCCTGCTAGGCTCAGCCTGGCCCATGGCTTTTTACCTCCCTGACTGGCTCCAGCTTGACCTGCCCCTTTGGCTAGCTGGGCACCCCACGCCTTGCCTGTTGGTAGGTGTGAGACATTCAACTGGGATTGGGGGTTGAAGGGTAGGGGTCCAGGTTGGGTCTCCTAGACAAATGCGATGGAATCTTCTTCTTTTTTTTTTTTTTAAAGATTTATTTATTTATGCATACAAGCACTGGGGTACAGGCCAGAGGTGTGGGGAGGTGAGAGGATTTACCACAGAAAGCGGGGAGCA
>JAGFMF010011397.1:12811976-12934548 GCA_019455555.1 Galemys pyrenaicus
GGGAAGACCTGGAAACAACCTAAATGCCCAAAAACAGATGAGTGGATTGGGAAGCTGTGGTACATATACACGATGGAATACTATTCAGCAATCAAAAAATATAAACTAGACACACTCATAGGAACATGGATGGAACTGGAAGGGATTATGCTCAGCGAAGTAAGTCAGAAGGCAAAAGAAAAATACCAGATGGTTTCCTCCCTAGGAGGAATATAAGGGAACCAAATAAGGATCAAGGAAAAGAATAACAACAACAACAATAATAACACAACAAAAATGAAAAGACAGGGACTAATTGGGGACACTGGGTGGGGAGGGTTGAGGGCAGATGGGAGCACGGGGGACTGAGGTGATGGTGCACTGGTAAAATGGTGATGGGGAATACATGTTGATTACAATTGATGTCAACTATATATAAAGAAAAACAAAAAGAAATCCCTCCAGGCCCACTGACCACTAACCTTCTATTTGTGGAATATGAACATTTAACTCTTCAAACATTTACCAGGGTCTCAGATGCATCCGAGGCTATTCCCATTAGCTCCTCCACTAGTTAGCCCAGTCAAGGACTTTTCCCCTTTGGAGACACCTTCCTCTCTGGCCTCAAATGTGTTTTCGTTAGCATTAGGTGACCTAGTTGGCATCTGAGTCTGCTCTTCATTCTCTTAACTGACACCCGGTAAAAGATTTCACTCCTTTCTCAAGAATGGAAACCCAGCACCCCTGAGAAGTACCACTCTTTCTTTTGGTAGAGTCACCTGCATATCCTGCTTCCACATCCTCCTTTCCCCTTTACTCCCCAACTTTGTACAATATGCTTCTGTCACTCATGAACATGCCTTCCCGAGAAATGCCCACCCAGCAGGTGTTTACAAAACTCCTGTTCTACATCAAATGTTTCAATCAGTGGGAAAATGAAGGTGACCAAATAAGTTCTGAACTCATGGTGTTTAAAGGACATATACACAAGTAAATAAAGAGCATAATTAGAGTCTGGGGAAAGTCTGGGAAAGAAGACACCAGAAAGAAAGGACACCTAGAAAATGGGGCAGAGGTTGTCTATGTTACAAGGCAGTCCTCTGCCAAGAAAGCGCACCATCCAAAATGCAGGACGATGATCCAGGTGGTGGAGCAGCACCGCCTCCACTTGGGCCCAGGGGCCATCACCCTCCCAGGCTGCAACCTGGGAGCCTCCTCACAGCTCTCCTTCCACCACTCAGCCCCTCCCAGTCCATCGCCAGGCAGTAGCCAAGGGTACTTTTTAAGAACATAGATCTCCTGTCAGTTCCTGCCTAACATGCTTTGTTCAAGAACTCCCTTTACCTTCAGGACTTTTAATGAAACTGCCAAACGAAGAACCTGCTCCAGGAAAGTAAGAGGAGTATGGGACCCAATTATGCTGCCCTGATCTGAGGTAGGCAGTAGCAACGGAGGTCTGGGTTCTGGGGACTCCGCCCGCGCCTGTACTCATTCTCCACCAGGGCAGAATGGAAGGGGCGGGAATAAAACTGACCGGGATGGGGTCAGGCTCATAGCACCGCCTCCCAGTGTGACTTGTGCCCTCCCTAGCTTCGATTTCGGAACTTTTCTTCCTGGAACTGAGGGAAGCTTTTCCAGTAGTACTTTCCGGCCTCGCCAACACAATTTCCCGTGAGGCACCGCGGCCGTTCTTTCTCTTCCGGCTCAGGGCGCCTGCGGAGCCGCGGGCTTCGGTGAGTGTTGGCCGCGCGGCATCCGAAGCCATCCGAAGCCATCCGCTAGTAGCGGATGGCGGCAGGGCTCTAGACGCAGAGAGGACAGGGAGAGCGGCTGCATGGCTATGAGGAACGGGGACCACGCGCCAAGGGCGATGTTCTTGGGTTCTTAAGGGATGGATAAGAGGGGAACTCGAATTTGGGGACGGGTTGCAACCTTGAGGCTGGGTGTGTTTGTGTGAGGAGGCCCGTTTTGAGTCTTCAAAAACAGTTTGGGAGGTGGGAATTGATGTTGGGTCATGCAGAACGGGTCGAGGCGCGAGTGGAGGCCCCAGAACCAAGGCATTTATTCCTGCTGCCTCGCTCTGGTTTCTAGAGTCACATCATTCCAGATCAGGACAGCACAGTTAGGTCTTCGGCAAGACCCCAGCCCTTATCTCCACTCTTCTCCAGGTACAGACATGGCCAAGTCCAAGAACCACACCACGCACAACCAATGTAAGTCTCCCAGGCCTGTCGTCCATCTCTGGCCCCAGACCCTGGCAAGCATTAGGGATACTGGAGCAAGCTAGAGGGCACATTTATACCATAGGGTCTGGGGCTGATTTTAGTTTCAACCAGTATTGCAACCAGGGTTATAGATTTTTAAGGCGGGATTCCAGTTGAGTTACCTACTGTGCTTTGCTTGCAGTGATAGCCGGGTTCCCAGGTCGGCTCTGGGAAGTAATGGTGTGTCTGGATTTGTCAGCTCTGTTGCTGAATGGTTTTACTAGAATGAATCTCATTCTTTCTTTTTCCAACAGCCCGAAAATGGCACAGAAATGGCATCAAGAAACCCCGATCCCAAAGATATGAGTCTCTTAAGGGGGTGAGTATGTGCACTGAATCACACAGTATGTGGCTGTTTGGCTTTAGTTGCACAGTAAGGACCTTTTATGTAGCTTCTTTGGCTTCGGCCCAGAGACTGATGTTTACTGTCTTGCGTCTTACCTGGACTGCCAAAGCCTACAATTTCTGTATCTACCCACTATTTTTGCCAGATCCATAGTAAATCTTTACTTGGTCTTCCCCTGTCTGAGGTATAACTCCCTGGCGGATGTAACCTGCCTCCTGAGGGCAGTTAGAACAGGTACTTGGTGAGTCTGCCTTCTGCATTGACCAATCACAGGTTTTGATCTGCTCAGCGCTTAGTGAGGGCCAGCTTCCCTTCCGGTGCCAGGGAGTTCTGAGGACCAGCTGAGAGGCTGATGCTGTGGGGTGGGAGAACTGAGCTCTGTCATGTCTGGCCTTCATTTTTTTTGGTCTGATCTGTGTAGTGAGTCATTAAATCTCAAGCCTTCATTTCCTCATCTTGATCTCTTGTTTACTGTGAACCTGTTGCACACGGCTTAGCACTTAACCTAATACCTTGGTGGGAGGGGAAGGGGTTAGGAATGGTCCTGAGAGGGTGGGGAGGTGAGATGAAGCTTTTGCTGTAGGAAGTTGAAACCCTGTGACCTTGCTTTATTTCATTGCTCTACTGTGATCTGGGCACGTAACCCTGAAAATGTAGTCCACAAATAGCATTAACAGGGAGAGGAGTTGACTTTGAGATGATGGTACATGTTTCTCTCCAGATAAGTTGCTGTGGGTTAAAGCTGTTTCAGTAGATTGGCGAATGGTATCTAAGCCCCTAGTTGACTTTGGGGCCTGAGTTTCTTGGGTATCACTGGAGGAGGGGCACCTGGAGTGACTTGAAGGTCTCCAAACTGCTGCACTTAAGCCACCTGTATCTTCTTGCCTTTCAGGTGGATCCAAAGTTCCTAAGGAACATGCGCTTTGCCAAGAAGCATAACAAGAAGGGCCTTAAGAAGATGCAGGCCAACAATGCCAAGGCCATGAGTGCACGTGCTGAGGCTATCAAGGCCCTTGTGAAAACCAAGACAGTCAGGGCTAACATCCCAAAGGGCAGCAGCCGCAAGCTCAGCCGACTTGCCTACATCGCTCACCCCAAGCTTGGGAAACACGCACGTGCCCGCATCGCCAAGGGTCTCAGGCTATCCAGGCCAAAGGCCAAGGCTCAAACCCAGGCCAAGGATGCGGCTGCAGCACAGGTTCCCAAAGGAACACAGGCTGCCAAAGGTACACAGGCTGCCAAAGGTGCCCAGGCCCCCACAAAAGCTCAAGCGTAGAGAACCCTGTCTGCCCGTGTGAAGGCAGAAGGACTGGTGCCACCCCTAGGTTGCTGTCTGCAGGGCACTGGTGTCTTCCTGTGCTATTTGTACAAATAAATCTAAAGCAGAACCTATCAGCCTGTGTCTGATCCCTGGGCTGGGGCTAGGGTTCACCTGGGGGTGATATCTTCATTTTGTGTGGGAGAACTGAGTTTTCCCTGAAAGGTAGGATCTGGGTAGAAGTGGGGCCCTGGGGTGCAAGAGGGACCTAGTAAATGAGGTGGTGGGGGGGGCTGTAGAGAATTTGGCACATAGCTTCCTGGACGGGGTAGGCTGCTGAGGGAAGAACATCCAAGGAAGAGAGCCCAGCTGCATTCTGTGCTGTAAGACGAGGTGTTTTAGACCTGTGGTCTGTTCCTGGTGCACCGGGCCAGCATCCACCGCCCTGGGTGGTGCTGATGCCCACAGTGCTGGAACTAGTCACCGCCAGGCTGCTGTGCCTCCTAGATCGCTGCTTCCCCTCAGTCGTTCCTCAGCCAGTGAAGCAAGTAGCTAGCACAGTGTTAACAGGCATTTGTGGAGCACCACTCCTGGTCATGCTTTTAAGGCCCCCAATCTGACCCAGTACAGCAGGTCCTCAATAACATTTCAATGTTAGCTTGAAGTTGCAGTTTCCAAGCATCCACCGAAGATGTCAAGTGAGGACTTAGTTTGTTTCAGTTCAGGTCCTGCTGAGTGGGAATGGTGGGCCTTTCCTCAAGTCAAATACCGGTATGGCAGCCACTGAGAAACTGGTCCCTTGTTTCCAGGGTGTGTCTTGCTGGGCACACAGGGTGTTGGGAAGTGCCCAGCCAGGCTGTTGAAATGGGTGGGGGTGTGGGGGGTGTGGTAACAGCATTTCCCCAGAGAAATGAGAGTCCCTGCTCCATGAACATCCTGTGAGTACTTGAGAGGCGTCCCCTGTCCACACAGACTTTATTGTTGGACGGGGGAAAGAAAGGGGTCCTTGGCACTGGTCAGGGTGGAAGCTCCAGGGGTAGAGGTGGGTAGCATGGTGCTCACTGGTCACTGGGCAAGGCGGGGACGCTGGCCAGGGCAGGCAGCAGCCGTGTATATATGTCAATGCCCCGGAGGAACACAGCCTCGTGCAGCCGCTCGTCGTGCTCATGTAGCAGCACCGGTGTGCGGTTCATGGGTGAGAAGCCCAGTGCCGGGACCCCCACCTGCAGGCAGTGAGGAGGAACCATGAGGAGTTAGGCCAGTATCTGGGACCACCCCACTCCCCAACCTGCAAGCGGCTGGCTCACAGCACGGATGTAACGGCTGTCTGTGGCGGCGGGGAAGATCTTCGGCTCTAACGGGAGGTTCCTGCAGAAGGAGGAGCCTGGTGAGTGGGGAGGAAGGGAGAGCAGGCGGGTGGGGGAGGGCCGAAAGCACAAAGGAGGAGAGGGAAGGAGAGCGGAGGGCTGGCCAGTGCTCACATGTCCTTGCAGACCCCATTAAAAGCTGCCCACCAGGGGTCTGAGTCATCAGTAGATGTCATTCGGGGCTCGGTCCACTTCTGGGGGGAGGGGAGGAACGACAGAGTCACGACAAGGCCTGGGCATCTTGCTCTGTTTTCTATAGGGTGGGCTGTAGCTGGCACAGGGCACACTCCCATCACCCACCTCCCCACCCAGACATCCAGCTGGCCAGTCCAGCCACAAGCCCTCTTTCAGTCCCTCAAAGTAACCCAGGTCAGAGGCCTTGCCATGACTTCCCTCTACTATCCACCCTTCAGATCCAGCCCAAGTGTGCCTTCCTCGAGACAGGCCTCCAGCTGTCTGGGACTGTTAGTTATTCCAATTACAGGTTCTCAGAGAGGAGGTTCCACCCTTTGCTGGGCCACGTTTCATCCTTACTTACAAGTGATATATAAATAGTTGGTTAATGTCTATTCCCTGTTCACGCCAAAGGACTGAGAGCAAGAACAGTGACTACATTTGCTTCCTGCAGCAGGCCCCAGCACCCAAGGGTCACATCCGTAACAGTTGTTGGTGTAGAAAATGTGTCTCCCATGGCTTGAGAAATGCCCAGACATAGAGCACACCCTGCGCATGCCCCCCAGCGGCATACACTTGGCGAGCCCGGTCTCAGCAACCCCGGTTAATTCACTGTCAATACCTGAGCAAACTCAAAGGTGACCCCTTCGCCAGCTGCCCGGCACCAGCTGTGCAGCTGCTCCTCAAAAGCCTGCAAGGAGGGAGACGAGCTGACTCCTCAGGCTCTCCCTGAGCCTCTAGGACTGGACTGAGAACCGGGGCTCCCTCCTCCAAACCCAGATGGAGGTGGCACCTTCAAGTCCACATCTGGTGCCACACGGAAGTCAAAGCTGGCGGTCATAGAGGCAGGTACCACATTGTAGGCCACGCCACCTTCCAGCTTAGTCAGGTTCACGGAGGTCACAGCCCCCTCTGTCATGTGGGGGTTTGACTGCAGCCTGTAGTTGGGGGCAGGAACAGCAAGGAAGAACAACAGATAAAAAAAGAGTGGCTCCGCCTCCTCTCCCAGTCTCCAGAACCTGGCCCCTCCAAGGATGCCTCACCTCTGTTTCTCCTTCTCTCGGAATGCCAGGATGGAGCTCAAAACCTTGTGCTAGGAGAGTATGAGGTTAGATGTGAGAGTGGCCCAGGATGGAGCCTCTACAACTCCCCAACAACCCCATGCCACGCACCAGCTTCTCTGCTGCAGTGTCCTCAATGAAGCGTGAACCGTGGCCTGGCTTCCCAGTGCTGGTAACCCGCACCCCTGGGAGACATAGGGGGAAGAGCGTGTCTTCAGCCTGGTGGGGGCTGGAAATGCAATGAGCTCCTCTGGCAGGGTTCTCCCAGAATGCACAATATGGAGCTGTTTTCTGCTCAGCATTAGCACCTCCCTTCATTATTAGCTCAGGAAGGCAAACCACGGGTGGGAAAGGACTGGGAGGCAGAGACTGGGTTCAAGTCACGCTCAGGTCCCAACTTGTTATGTGGCCGTTGGCAAGTGCCCACCCCACTGGCCTAGTCTGCCGTCTGCCCAGGAGCCCTTCCCTCCAAGTTCATACGCACACCAGGGGCTCCGCTCGCTGTAAAAGACAGTAAAGGCATCAGTGGGGTTGGCCAGACCTGAGGAAGGAAAGGGGGTTCAGAGAGTGGGGTGGCTCAGACCCCAACAGCAGCCTCTCCAACCCCTGCCTGCTGCTCAATGTTCTGCTACCCCGCTCACCCTCATCCAGGGCAAAGCCGGCCCTCAGGGCCTGAAACTCGGGTCGCTGCACAAATAGCTCCATGCCTTGGTGACCCCCAATCTCCTCATCTGAAAAAGCAGCAAGGACATGAGATGAGGGGACCACACGTGCCCCTCCCTAAAGGTGCTCCTTCCCAAGCCACTCCTACCTGGCACAAAGGTCATGTGGATAGTTCTGGGGAAGTGGTGGCCCTCAGCCTTCAGCCTCCTCACAGCCTCCAGGTACCTGAGGGTCAGTGAGAGGGTGTAAGCCAGGTGCTGGGGGAGCCACCAGATGCCAGAGCAGGCGGATGGAGCCCTGGGCCATGGACCCTCCTCTGCTACAATCTGGCAGGGGCTCCAGAAGGTCTCTGTCCTCTGGGCTTCAGGCTCCCTATCCATGCAGTGGTCACAATAGAAAATCTTGCCCAAGGAACAGGGGGGTGTCAAAATGTTCCTTGGGGTTTTGCCTCAATACATCTGAAAAAGCAACATGGGTCACCATGTAGCTCTATTGGAGCCACCTGAGAAAATCTGGCCAGAGTTTTCGCTCTTGTGACGCCTATTCAAGCCAGCAAAGTCTAATCCAGAAACGCAATACAGCCTCAATGTGAGCCGCTAGTGTTTCTGCCAGTACTCGAAGGATATAAGCTTCATTAAATTGGACTAAGTGAACTTCCTTCAATAGATCATTCAAGATCTCTAGCTTATGGCGGAAACAAAGCTAGCTTTGTACATACAAATTTTTAAAATACTTAAAAAAAATTCCTTGATCTCGAGATTCTCTAGTCACCAGGTCCTGGGTCAATCAGTAATCAGTGGGGATGTTGTTGGGGACCGGGGTTAGCGGACACTCACTGGATGCTGACACACTTCATGTCCTGGGCCCCCCTCGCATAGATGTAGCCCTCAGCATCCTTGACGGCCTCGAAGGGGTCATGACTCCAGTGTTCCTGTGGACAGGGATGGGAAGAGGAACCCACGTCCCAAATTTCATCATTACTCCACTCTGGTTAACTGTGGCCCACCCCTAGGAGCCCACTGTAGGGCAGGGATGACTGGTGGGTGGGCAGGGGTCAGAAGAGTGCTGAAGAAGTTAACTGGTTGCGGGGGCCTCCCTGGTGGCGCAGTGGGTTAAGCAACGCACTATGAAGCAGACCGCAGTCACTGCAGCACGAGTTCGATCCCTGCCTCCAGCTGGGGAGGTGACCCAAATGGTGCAGCAGACCTCTCCTGCCTCCTCCACTGCTCCCATCCGCAGTGTATTTCAGTAGATTGCCTGTTCTGCTCCCCACTCTGGTGAATCCTCTCACCACCACCCCGCACCTCTGACCTGTACCCCAGCTCGTGTATGCATAAATAAATAAATCTTAAAAAAAAAGAAGTTAGGGGGCCTCCCTGGTGGCGCAGTGGGTTAAGCAACGCACTATGAAGCAAACGGCAGCCGCTGCTGCATGAGTTCGATCCCTGCTGCCGGCAGCTGCTGCAGCATGAGTTCGATCCCTGCTGCCGGCCAGGGAGGGGACCCACATGGCGCAGCAGACCTCTCCTGCTGTGCCCACTGCTCCCCTCAGCAGTGTACTTCTGTTGATCTGCCTGTTCTGATCCCTGCTCTGTCTGTGGTGAATCCTCTCACCCCCCACAACTCTGGTCTGTACCCCAGTACTTATATGCATAAATAAATAAGTCTTAAAAAAAAAAAGAAGTTAACTGATTGTCACCCCTCATCTTTGCCTCCCACCTCCATCCCACCAGCTCTAGGATCTACCCTCAAAGCTCAGGGCATAAAGTAGCTGCCAGGCCAAGGCCGCTCCAGCGGAGTAATACCATATGATGTTGATATGAGAGCAGCAGGTGACAGGGCCAGTGCCGTGGGCTCCCTGAGATTGAACAGGGT
The DNA here is from genome assembly GCA_019455555.1 of Galemys pyrenaicus. NCBI lineage: Eukaryota > Metazoa > Chordata > Mammalia > Eulipotyphla > Talpidae > Galemys > Galemys pyrenaicus. Next base: position 12,820,964 of record JAGFMF010011397.1, read on the forward strand.
AGGGGTCTGCATCATCTTTGCCCCTAAGGACTGCACCATTCCCTGCACCCCCAAATACCTTGAAGACAGGCACGACATCTGTGTGGGAGTTGAGCAAAATGGAGGAGAGCCTGGGGTTGGTGCCTGGCCAGGTCAGCACCGTCACCACACGGCCAGGTGCCACCTGGAGAGGGTCAGGAAGTGGGGTAGTCAGCACAAGGTGAGGAGGTACCCCAAGTTCACTGCCTTCCCCACACAGGACTCCAGGCTCACCTCTACTTTCTGACAGCCCAGGCCCAGCTGGTGGGCTCTCTCCTCAAGGAAGGCCACGGCTGCCCCTGGGGGGAAAGAGAGTCTTGAGGCTGCTTCTGCCTACCCGGTGCTTCCACTGGCCTAGAGAGAACAGGGAGGGGCATACCTCCAAAGAGGGGAACAGACCCCAAAATGGACTGTTGCCTCAACACAATTCACATCCTCAGAGATTATTGCATTTCTGTCTCCAAAAAGATTTTTGGCCAGTGACCCTTAGTGGAAGGCCAGGTGGGAATTTCAGACTTAGAAGCCTGTGTTATTATTATCTTCCGCAGGGCCTCTCTGGTGGTGCAGGGGTTAAGTCCCAGCCATATCAAGTTATCACCAGTCACTGCTGCATGAGTTCAATCTCCGGCCAGGCAGCTGACCCTCATGGTGCAGCAGACCTCTCCTGCCTCCTCTGTTGCTCCTCTCAGCAGTGTATTTCAGTAGATCTGCCTGTTCTGCTTCCCACTCTGTCTCTGGTGAATCCTCACACACCCTGTGCCTCTGGCCTACATCCCAGTTCTTGTACGCATGAATAAATAAAAAGAAGTCTTTAAAAAAAATTATCTTCCCTAAAGATGGGACAACTGGGGTCGGGAGAACAGAAGATTGACCTAAGGTCTCCCAGCTGGTAAATCATACATCAAGGATCTGAACCCAAGTGCACAATTCCCAAAGGGCTGTTGTCTTTGCCCAGCCCAGAAGGCTTCTAGAAACTTCTTTCCTTGAGGTTGCCCCAGGCTCCCTTCCTACCCTCCCCCTTCCTCAAGCCCTGGGGAGTGAGGTGAAGTTGATCCCTAACTAGCAGAAAGGAGCAGGCAAGCCTGGGGGAACAGTTTGCTCCACAGTCTGGAGGGGCTGCTGAGCAGTCTGTTGACTTAGGCTGGAGAGGCTGCGGAGCCCGCTGAGACAGCAGTGCGGAAATGACCGGGTTAGAGCACAGACCCCACCCCTTCAGCCCCACCCCAGGCCCTGCACGGGCGTTCTCACCGTAGTCGGGCTGGGGTTGCACGGTGCGGATGCGCAGGTACTGGCGGAACAGCGTCACAGATGGGTGCTCTGCCTCGCGACCCTTGCTGGCCATGGCTGCGCGTGGTGAGCTAGGGGCAAAGCGAGTGGCTGCCTAACCCTTCCAGCCGCCGGGCCAGTGGACTCCACCTGCAAGCAGCCCCTCCCCAGGGCGGCTCCCCGGACGTCCCACGGAGAGGACACCGTTTCCTAGTCCCCAGTTAGCGCCTCCTTTCTGTTTCTGCGGCTGCAGTGGCCGCTTTCAACGCGTGTCTTTCTTTATTCCCCCCAAAGAACCCAATAAAGTTCATGCCTCTGGCTGCCCACTTTACAGGGAAGAAAGTTGAGGTCAGGAACGGCCAGAGTAGCTTCAGCCAGGTTTGAACCCAGACAGGGACTGCTCATCTCCCCCAACTTCCTAAAAAATATTTCTCCCAATTGCCCGGATTTCACGCCAGGGAGCCCCAGATCCACTACCCCTCTCCAGATCCCCCCACCTCGCGGTCTACAGGTCTCGGCACGCGCTCGCCTCTCAGCGCCTGCCGCGGACTGTGGCCGGGACGGAGGGTCCTGTGAGGTCGCAGACTCGGGACCGCCCCGGCCCGCCCACCACGTGGCCGGGCCGGGGCCGCGGGGCGGGGCCGAAGGAGTCCACCGCCCCCGGCGGGAGGTTCCAGCCTCCGCAGGTTACCCAGAGCGCGGATCTAGACGCCGGCCCTGGGTAGCCCCTCCAGCCACCAGCTCCGCCCCGCGCCTGCAGTTAGCTCTCGCCGGGCCCCGCCCTGCCCAACGGAACGCGCTGCTCGGGGACGGTCCCGCCCTCCATGGGCTCCACCTCCCGCGATTGCTGGGGAAAAAGAGGGCGGGCACAATGCTAAAGTCGCGGCCGCCCCCACGCTCTATGCGTAAAGGGCTGCACAATCCTGTAGGCCCTGCCTGCTCCCCCTCTCCTCCCAAGAGTCTCCTCCTTCTTCCCTTTTCAAGGCTTAGCACCTCACGAAGGTCCTCCCTGACTGCCTCATCCCCCTGGTTAATACTGTCGTCCCTACTGTGAGCTCCAGGTTGGTTCATGTACCTGCAGAAATCTGTTCCTGGAAAGGTGCAGAGAGGATGCCTGGACTACGTGCCACCGTGTGGGCAAATCTGTGTAGCAGTGGGGATGACAGTGGCACATACAATACCAGTGTGAGATGATGGTTGGCTGTGACAGCATCTGTGACAGGATGCAGTCATAACATTAGATGACAGTGTGAGAGGCGGGGAAAGGACACCAAAGCATAGATGCAGCACACTCTTGGCTAACCCTGTGCCAGGCCCCCAGAGAGGGGGGATAAAGAGGCACAGATGTCCCACCGGCCACCCACAGGCTGCCCCCTTGTGTGCCCAGCTGCCCTTTGTACTCCTAGCTAGTTCTGTCCTCTGTTCGGGGAGCTGAGTCAGCTTGAGGAGGGGCAGGGGTTGAAGAGTTCAACCTCTGGGCTCAAAGGAGGCTGGCTGAGAGGAGCTGTTACCTCAGCCCTCTGGGGTGTAAGTCTGGGCTGCTGACCCACAAAGTATCCAGGTGGCTCAGTGGTCATGCTGTTAATTGTTAAATTGGGTCCCCCACCCTCCCTCTGCTCCCTTTGGCCATAGATCCAACATTCCTCACTCGGGTCAGACCTTGAGATCCCATCAATCCAGTGGTCATGCAGCAGTAAGTATTGACACCTCATCCCTCCCACTCAACCCCAGCCTTGTGTGGCCAACTGCTCCTCATAGCCAGAATCACTCAACCCTCAAACTGCCTCTCAGCTGGGTGTTACCATCACATTCATTTTATAGATGAGAAAACTGAGGCACAGGGTTGTGAGGGCAGCCAGTTAGGAAGTAGCCCCTGTTCTTAGTCTTTGCAGGCCACTGGAGCACTTCTTCCAGCCCCCAGGCTCGAAGCAGTCACAGACTGGCCTCCCACTCCTTCCCCACCTGCAACAACACCCGGAAACAGGACCTGTCACTCCCCAGGCATGAGAAAAATGTTTTTTATTTCGCTTGTGAGATGAAATGAGAAGGCCTGGCTCTCTCATGTCTGCCTTCCAATCCCAGGGGCTGCCTCCCTGGGGTAGGGCTGGGGAAGACTGGCTCAGACCCTCCAAACTCAGGCCAAGACTGTGGCCTAGGCAGTGGGTAAACTCAAGACAGGTGGTCAAGGAAGGTAAGGAGGACAAGATGGAAGTCATGCGGCTTGTGGAGGTAGCAGGCGTGACCTGCGTCGCGCAGCTTCACCACAGAGTGGTTGGGCAGGTAACGGAGGTACCGCATGGACTCCATAGCGAGAATGCGGTCCAGTTCTCCATACAGGATGAGAGTCGGGGTCTGCAGGGCAAGGCAAGGAGCTGTGATCCGGCGACCTAGGGTGACCGACCCTCTCGTCCCCTCCTTAGGAAATCTTCCCCAAACACCCCATCTCTCCATCCAACGGAGACCGAAGTCCTCTCACCCCATGACTCAAGCCAGGGATGGGAAGCCAGGATCTTCCAAGACCCTCCTACTAGTACCTTAATGGCCCAGAATTGTTCCTGGCTGTAGTTCTGGGTGTAGACAGGTGCAATGGGCACGAATCCATGCAACTGGTGGTGGCCTCGGATCAGGAAAGGCAGGGCATAGTGGCCGCTCAGCGAGGGGCTCACCAGCACAGCATTCTGTACCTCCAGGTCCCGTAACACTTGTTCCAGGAGCTCCACCCTTCCTGCCTCTGTCCTTGCTTCCTTTGATGGAGCTGAGTTCCCAAAACCTGGGAACGGGAGAAGGCACCGACTGAGGAAGGCTGGGTAGCTCATGACTTCCTGCCCATCACAATGGAGTAAAAACATGGGGAGCAATAAGTGGCATCTGGTACTTGCTACCCCAAACTTCCCAGGAGGTATTTTTTTTTTTTTTTTGGTAATGCAATAGACCTACTAGAAAAACATCTTTTATTTGTTATACTGGAAAACAAATCTGACAATATCCATTGTTGGGGAAGATGCAAGGAAATGAACACTTTCATATATGACTTATGGAGGATAAAACCATATAGCACTTCTGGACAGTAAGGTAACATATGCAACACTTTTAAAATGTGTGTTCTTTGGTGCAACAATTGCCCACAGCTCAAATAAGCAAGTCCAAAGATGCTTCAGCTATATCCCTTAAGTATTTCAACTGATACTGAACACTATAAATCAACCTACATATCCTCCGGTAGAGGAGTAGCCAGGTAAAGTCTATCCACCCTCCGATGTCACACCCAGCAGAGTTTAGGACCCAGAGGGAGGTTCACCAACTGGCATGATCCATGAGACACGGGGAGAGCGAGTAAACCAAGTTGCAGATCAAGTCTCTCAGCAGACAGGACACTAGTCAGGTTCAGAACCCTCACTACAATCCTGCATATTGCTTGTGTCTCTGATTGAAATAGCTAGAAGAGGACCTGACCCCTCCAAACTACTGATAGAGGTGAAAAGGAGGGAAACGTGGCATGAGTCCCTGTGGGTGACACTGTTTTCTTTAGCGACAAAAATGGTAGCATAGATCATTTGTGTAGGTAAAAGACCAGAAAGCTACACAATTTGTCATAAAAAAGTACAGTGAGATGCATGCAATTGTGGGTGATGTGAGTCACGTTTCTCTTTGCTTTGTGCAGGCCACAATGCACACTGTAGCTTTCAAGGAAGCAAAAAGAAAACCCAAACCCACAGACCTTTTTGTGCTGCCATCTGGTGTGTGACCTTCTGCTGCTTGTCCAGCAGCGGAGTGTAGAGGCCCTGTAGCCACATCTAGTGTTTTCCTTTCCCTCCAACTCCACCCTCTGGAGGCTGCGGCCCAGACCCCGGGGTGGGGGCTCTCACCTGGGAGGTCAAGGGCCACGGCCCGGTAGCCCCTCCGCGCCAGCAGCTGCAGTGTGCCCAGCTGCTCCCATGTGTAGGAGTTAAAGGCCTTTCCGTGGAGCAGCACAACTTCCACTCTGGGGGTAGACAGGGGATTGTATGTCTTGGGGGGCCTGGGGGCAGCCCACCATTCTTTCTTCCTGGGCTTCTCCCATGCCTTCCCAGGTCTTGAGTACCCCTAAGTTCACCTGGGATCCCACACAGGGATTCCCCTGGGGTTCCATCCTCCCACTACACCTGAAGTCAACACCTACCTTCGTGTCCGGTGGAGGGGGAGTACCTCGCGGTAAAACATCGGGGAGTTGCCAGGGGTGAGACCAGCGAGGGTTGTGACATTGGGCTCTCCCCAGGGCCAGGAGGGCGGCTCAGGAGGGCCTGGAAGTCCCACATACAGCAGCAGCATGAGCAGCAGGCCCAGCCCCAGCAGGGCTACCTGACACCGACTCATGGAGGTCTGCACAGTCTGAAGGAGAGGAGAGGGGGGTCAGGCTGGCACCAAGATCCCACACGGACTCCTCGGCCCATCCCACACGCCCCCTACAGAGGAAAAGGTCTAGCACTTGCTCTGTCTCTGCTCTGAGTCCGGTCCAACAACTCCATGCACCAGGACAATGGCTCAGATGCCCCACAGCCTCAGGGCCCAAGGCCAGCTCAGTGACCCCCATCGTCCAGTGCCAGCAAACACTTCACTTCTTGAGTGCTACGACTGTCATGTGCTTGGCCCTCCACATACACATGAGGGCTCATGAATACACATGAGGGCAACGGGAAGGTATGGCTACAGGTCTATTACTCGTGAGAAAACAGATTAGGTCAAGTGAATCCTCGTGACAAAGAGCAGAGTAAGAAATGGATTTAAACCCAGGGCTGGGGTCCTAACTACCAGGTCAGGCTTGTTTTTGCCAAGGAGACAACCACGGGGTTGGGAGTGGCCGGTAAACTGGAGCCTTGCTGATGGGCACAGTTGTGAGGGCTTCAGAGGTGAGAGGACATGTGGGAAGTGATGCCCAACTGAGGGCATGGACATGACTCTTTTTACACACTGCCTAAAATACTGCCGAAGTCAGCATGTGTTTTACAGTTGATGGGAACATTTAATGTTCTACTCCAAGTGATATTCAGCAGGAGGGTTCGTGGAGAACATCCGTGACGGAGGAAATGCTGAGGCACCAGGGGACGTGGAGTTAGAGAAGTACACCAAGATGGAAAGGACAGCATGAGGGCTAGAAAGAAGCCCTCCTACCACCCCCCCACTCCAAACTTCACGTCAAACCAGACTCCTCCAGTCTGCGTCTTGTGCCAGTGGACAGAAGGACAGACTTCAGGACCCAGGGCTCAGACTGAACAGTTATCCCTGACTTTGAGAAGGTCTCTGCCACTTCCCGGCAGTGCATCTTCAGTCTGTCAGTAAGATGGGGAGAAGGATAACCTCCTGGCTGCCCTCCCAGGCCTGACACTGAATTTGACCAGGGGCTGTTCTGTCATTATTTCATCATTTCTAGGATGAGCCTGACTGCTTTGTTCCCAGATTCTACCGGACACATCTTAACTGCGTGCCGACTGGACCCTGGACAGTGTCGGGAGCTGGGGGCCAATATGGAGTCCCACCCCCCTCTCCAACTAGCTTTGGGGATATTTCCCCAGACCTACGTCCCAGGCTCTGGGATCAGGTGGTGATTGGCAGTACCAGAAGCTGAGTGGAGGAAGAGTGTGTGCCCCCAGTCCTTCTCATGGGGAACAGCTTCATATCGCTATTAGCCTGGGTGCCTACCCAGGCGTACCTCTTGGCTGGACCTCTACTCGCCTGCAAAGTGGGGGCAGAGAAGAGGTGCGGTGGGACTTCGCTGTTGCCCTGGCAACTCAGGCAGCTGGCTTCTAAGACGCTAGAGGGCGAGCAGCCAGCAGTCCTGTCTACATCACAAGGATGGGTGAGGGGAGCTGTACCCACGTGAGATCCTTGGCATATGGGTCCACGGTGAGACACACGTGCACACACACATTACCTCTTGCCCTCACACTTTCCTTTGCATAAGTTATTCCCTGCACGCAAGCCTCCTTGTACATGCACTGCCCTATGCCCAATAGAGCCTTTGAAATAGCACCCTGAATATCTCACACAGCCAGACATTAAGCAGGCAGACCGACAAACACATACTTACTTTCAAAATCAAATACAGAACCTCAAATTTGAAGCACACAGTCAAACAACCTTAAAGCTACACGCACGCAAGAAACACGCAAAGGCAGGCATTAGGACACACACGGAGAAATCCTCAGAAGCACCTCACAGACACGCTCAGACACACACCCTCAAAACCACACAAAAACACAGATACAAGCTGGCAGCCAGACGGACACACCCCCCTAGCAGAAGAACACAGAAAGAGACACACATCACGCCGATACAGCGATCACATCGACGACAGAGCAAACACTCGCGCGCACACAGCACACGAACACACGCACATGAACACGCACATTCGCTGCCCCAGCGCCTGCCCCTCCCACAGGACAGTGCCCGAAGGCGCCGGAATAAAGGGGCGGAGCAAGGGTGGCCCGCCCCTGGGCACCTTGCCGGTCTCACCTCGCGGGGACACTCACCGGGCCGACCGGGACGACCGGGCCCGCCCCGCGGGCGCGGCCCCAGCGGAACCAGCAGCCAAACAGCGCCGAGACCATGACGCTGCCTCCGCGGCTCTGCAGGCCGCCCGGGGCACCGGGATGCGGAGAGCGCCGCCACGGAGGCGCGCTTGCGCAGTCCTCAGTCGCATGCCTGTCGCCTTGGTGCCCTGGTGGAGGGGGGCGGGGGGGGGGCGGCGCCCTTAGGCACACAGGCCCGCCCCTGCCGTCCAGATTTTCCGGATTGTTCTCGGCCTGGGAGTGGCAGGGAGAGGGACTCGGCTTCTTCCCACCAGCACGTCTTCATCCTCTCTCAAGTTCTCTTGATGTACAACGGCGTTGAGGACAAGACTCATCACCCAGAGTTGTCTTCATGACTTAAGGCTCGCCAACCTCAGAACAGTCTGGCCCCGAGGCCTGGCAGTGTCAACAGATACTGTTCTACAGCAGCCCCAGGACTCCGCCCAACCATTTCCCCAGCCCTAGCAGTCAGTGAACAGCATTAGGCCAGAGCTCAAGGCGGCCTCTGGCTCCTTCCCGTCTCTGTATGGCCCCCATCTAGGTTGGTGATGTGTGACCAACACCAACGTCTGGTCTGCCCTAAGTTTAGGGGTCCGCGAGACCATCAGGCCTGCCACAGGGAGGAAGCCTGGAGCGCGCCAGATTCGCTCCTTCTTACCGTCCAGAGAAGTGAGCAATGTCACATCCACTCTACACACAAAGAAAGGCTCAGAGATGTTAGGGCAACGATCAAGACCAACGGGCTGACCATTGGCAGGGCCCTGCATTCAAGCGTGTCAGACCTCAACTATATGACAGGAGCTCAACTCTGCCCGTGCAGTCTTAGCCTGGGATGGGAAGGTGGGAGAGGAGGGTACAGGGAGCAGCAGGGATGCAACCCCAGAGGAGCCCCTCTCCTCAAGCTGCATCATGTGCAGATAGGACAGGTTGCTGAAAGCCTCGGGCCCGCACCCTGCCCAGTGCGGGGGGGCGGGACACCAGGGCCCGAGGGGTTTGGGGAGCCTGAGAACGCTGTGACAAGATGGGTCTAGCAGAGCAGAGCGAGCCGGCGGCGACTGGTGGCCACAAGAGGGCGCCCCGGCACACGGGCCCGCCCCTGGCCTCCGCCCAGCCACGGCCTTGGGTTCCCGGTCCCGCGCCCCGCTCCCTCCAGTCAGCACTGTTCTGCCTCCTATCTGCACGAGCCCACGCAGCTCCCCAGGTATCCGCCCGGCGCCCCGACCCTCACTTCCTCTCTCCAGCTACGGCCAACCCCCACCTGCTCCAAGTCTCTCCTCCTCCCATCTGTTTCCCCGCTGCCCTCCCTCGCTCTAACTCCCCGCCCCCACCCCGTCTCCCTGCGCCCTGCTAGGTCCCGCGAGGCTCGGAACCTAGGTCCGCGGAAGGGTGGGAGCCAGTCGTGGCGCGCGGGCGATCGGTCCTGAGACCGCGGCGTGGACGTCTGGGCCCTGGCGGACCCCGAGCCGAGCCCCGCCCCCGCGTCCATACTTTGTGGGCTGAACTCCACTGCCTTTCTTCGCTCTGCGTTTGGGTTTCAGCCTCCGGGAAATGGACATTTTACTCCAATCCCGATTGCTTCCTGGCTCAGGTGCCATCCCAGGACCTGCCTTGAAGAGGATGAGATTGATAAGCAAAATAGCTGCTTACTGTGGAGTGAGCATTCATTGTTTGCTGAGTGATTGGTCAGGCGCGAGTGTTTTACACGCGTGGCTTCATTTAATCCTATTAACCACCTGCGAGTTCAGTGCCACTGTATTATCCCCAGTAGTTGAAAAGGATGTTAACAAAGAGAACAACAATCAAAAAGGGGAGCCTCGCGCATTGTGTTCTTAACAAAAGCAGGCACCCTCGCTTGTCAATTCCTTTTTCTTCTAAACTCATTAATTTTTGAGATAGGCTTTATTGCACCATACATATTTTGGTTGAGGGTTCAAGGTCACACAAGTGAAAGGCAGAGGCAGAAACAGCACCTATGTCTGCCTCACTCCATAGCATGTTCTAGAGTTCCGGGAGCCTCCCGGAAGCCTCCTTACTGCTCCCTCCGGCCCTTGGCACCCTTCCCGCTTCATCTGGGCAGGGTGTTCTGTGGCTCCTCATCAGCCTGGCCTTGAACCACAGGTACTTCACCTATACAGCAGCAGGTATGGCGGCTGTGGAGCAGCAGGAGGGCACCATCCAGGTCCAGGGCCAGAATCTCTTCTTCCGAGAGGCTCGGCCAGGCGGTGGACAGGCTGCCCGCTTCTCTGTGCTGCTGTTGCACGGCATCCGCTTCTCCTCCGAGACCTGGCAGAACCTGGGCACACTGCAGGAGCTTGCCCAGGCTGGCTACCGGGCTGTGGCCATTGACCTGCCAGGTAATTCCAGGGCAGACTTCCAGAAGTCTGGGGTCTCCCTGGGGACCGAGGGCTGGGGGCTGGGAGACTGGGAGGACCTAACTATGCTGCGCCCTGAGCTAGACAGGGCCCAGTGGCTACTGTAGTGGCCTTCAAGCCTCTCTAGTCTTGATCTGGATCAAGCTGGACACTGCCTGGCTGTTACTAACTGTTCCTCGGGGCAGTGTCTCATCTGTAATGGGACATGCATTCTCTAGTGAGGATGGAATGAGAGTACCCATGTGAGTATGTGACCAGCACCTGATACCTAATAATTGCTCTGTCAGTTGTTAAGTAAAATATTTTGACAGGGCCACAACTACAGGCTCTGTTGGGAGCCCCTTGGGGTGAGACTGAATCTGACAGCTTTGGATAAAGGGCAGGGCCTGGTGGCCTGTTAAGGCCTCAGTCATGACCACACATTCAGGGCCCTCAGCTGGGTTCTGGAAGTGGGGCAGCCCCCAGACTGCCAGTCAGAACCTGGACCAGCAGGTGCCAAGTATGAAGGGGCAACGTGACTGACCTGCTCCCCTCATTGGCCATGGTGGGTATGATTTCAGTGTCCAAGGGCGGGACTCCAGGCCAGCCCAGGATTGGTTCTGACAGTGGGTTGGACTAAAGATCTTGAGCTATCTTGCTGGGGAAGGCAGAGACTGACTAATTGGAGGGGGAGGTATGTGTGCAGAGCCTGTCTCAGTCTCTGTCCTCAAGACACCCGCCCCACACTAATCCTGGCACTGGTGCCTCTTAAAACAGTTAACTCAATTTTCACAACAATCTTAATTGGCAGGTTCTTTGTTATCTTCTTTTAGCAGATGGGGAAATTGAGCTGCTGAGCGTGGGCTGAGGGGGCACATACTCAATGTCTACTTATGTGACCAAGGTCAAATAGACAGTAAATGGAGAATGGGACTTGGCCCCAGCATGCTGGCCTTCAGAGCCTGCTTCTCGTCAGGACACTGCATGGCTGGGAGAGATGGGCACAGACACGGAGAGAAACGGCTCACGCTTGCCACAGACACGGCGGCTCTAGGCTGTTGCAAGAATAAAGTCAGACCCACTGTGTGTTGTAGGAAACTGACATTGTGAGATTGACCTGGGAGGGTTTCCTGGTTTCCTGCAGGGAGGAATCCTCCCTCCCCTGTTTTCCTCCTCACTTGTACCTGTTTTGTCTCTCTAATACCTGAACCCCTGCAGGTCTGGGGCACTCTAAGGAAGCAACAGCACCTGCCCCTATAGGAGAGCTGGCCCCCAGCAGCTTCCTGGCTGCTGTGGTGGATGCCTTGGACCTGGGCCCTCCGGTTGTGATCAGCCCATCCCTGAGTGGCATGTACTCCCTGCCCTTCCTCACCGCGCCTGGCTCCCAGCTCCGAGGCTATGTGCCGGTGGCCCCCATCTGCACTGACAAAATCAGTGCTGCTGCCTACGCCAGTGTGAAGGTACCTTTGTGGCCAGGAGCAGGGAAGGGCCCTCCTGGGGCCTCTCCTTAACCGAGGGTGTGGTCACCAAGGGGTGGTTTCTGGGAGGAGCTGAAGCACCACATTCCACCCTTTTGGCTTACCTAGCAGCCAATCCCAGCGCTAAACTGCATGCTGGGGCAGACACTAGTCCACCCTCCTGTCTCTTAAGAGCTGGGGCCACTCCCCAACCAGCTTGTCTGACTTGTCACTCCTCATTTGGTGTGACCCCAGACAGAAACTTAGAAACTAGAGATGGGGAAGGCTGGAGTTGACCTCTGGGAGGCAGGGGACCGTTGGGCGGGCCTCTGACTCGGCCTTCTTTTCCTTTCTCAGATCTCTGCTCTTATCGTGTATGGAGACCAGGACTCCATGGGTCACACCAGCTTTGAGCACCTAAAGCAGCTGCCCAACCACCGGGTGCTGGTCATGGAGGGGGCAGGTCACCCGTGTTACCTCGACAAACCGAAGGAGTGGCACACTGGGCTGCTGGATTTCCTGCAGGGGCTAGCATGAGGTGTCCCCTCCCTTCCTCCTCTTCCCCTGTCTCTTCCCTTCTCTCCTCCATGGGCTCCTGCTCATCACGTACACATAGCAGGTCTGTGTTCTTGGTGGGGGGTGGGGTCTATTGTCTCTTCTTCTTTCTCTTGCAGTGACAAACTCAGGAGGTGAAATCAAGACAAAAAACCTCAGGAATCAAGGGCCGTAATCTGGTGGAGGGTAATCCGGTAGATGAACTTCTCTTACAGCTTTCCTATTCCGGGTGTTCCTTCCTCTGCCCGCCCATCCTCCCCCTACCTTCCTCCTCCTTTGGTGCCCTGCAGGGCAGTTACACCCTCTCAGACCACAGATACATACAGGCCCACATTCCGGGTTACACATTTAGAGCCATCAGTGTCCCCCAACATGACATTTCACGGGGGAGCAGCCACACAGGTAGATGCAGCTCTGGACTGACATGCACAGTCTCATCTCACACTGTATTTCCTACACACAACACACGTGTGCTTGTGCCTCCATACAAGCACATACACAGGCGTATGTGCCTTTCCAACCATGTGGCACCCCACTCTCTGGGAAGGTGGGGACCCATGCACCACCCCTTGCAGGGCACCCTTGTCCACATTGTGTGGCCAGCCCTGAACTCAGTTCACAGGCATGTTGCAGCTAGTCCCAAACCAGAATTTTCCCCTCAAAAGGGGAGGCACACCCCTGGTCCCTCAGATCTCCCTGATTCCCCCCCTCCTTCCTGGGCACACTACATCTCTCCAAGGTCTTCTCAGCCAAGCTTGTCTCCAGCGCTGAGGTTTGAGGGGGTTGGGGAGCCAGAGTGGAGGTCGGTGAAATAAAGTGATGCAATTAGACCCTGCTGGCTCTTGCCGTCTCTAGAGCGCCGCCCCTCCCCCACCCCCTTGGGACCGCCACTGCGTGCCCCTCCCCCACCCTGGCAGGACCAGATGGTCCCCCTGCCCTTTGTCCACCAGGCCAGATGGAGGGGAAGGGAGATTGGATTCCCCTCCCCACCCCCACACTCCCAGGTGCCAAGAGACTCAGCGGGGGGGTGGGGAGGGCGGCGTGGAGGTCAGTGGGACCAGGCTGAGCCGATTAGGGTGAGAGGGAGATAGATTTGCTCCCCAGTGAGAGGTGAGGGGTGCCCTGGGAGAAAGAGACTTGGGAAGTGCATAACTCCTCCCCGTACTTTTACCTGTTTCCTAGTAGAGTACTGAACTGCGTCCCGGCCCTTGCGACCCTAGCCCCCCCCCCCAAAGAATTCTGGGGGTATCTTTGGGGCATCTCGGGGCGGGAGCGCTAGGGTCACACCGCTCTCAGGCCCCTCCTCCAGCTGGTCCCGCAACCTGTCTTAGGTGGACAAGGGCCGGGCCTTGCAGAAGCTGTGGGTGGCTGAGGGTGTAAAAACAAGGGGTTTGGTGGGAGAGAGCCCCACTCGGGGAACTGAAGGCGCAGAAGCAAGGAGAGCGGGAATGCGGCCCGGCCAGGGGTCGAAGCCCTAGCTCCGAGGGTCCGGATACTGGAACGAAGAGGAGCGGAGCAGCGCGGGGGCTGGAGGCAGGGCGGAGACCGAAACGGGGGTGCAGGGGACTCGGCAGAGGCACGGGGCTGGTGGCCCGGGCCGGAAGAACTGGCAGGCGGAGAGTGGAGGGGCTCCGAGCGGGCACAGCGCGGGCGATGTAGGGAGGATCGCGATTCAGGCCAGAACCCCCCCAATCGCCCCCCCACTCACATGAGCTGGAGGAGCTGCTAGGGGAGGGTCGCCCCAGCTCTCCCGGAAGCGACCGCCGCTCGGGGCGCACCGCGGCGCGCGGGGCGGGGCGGGCGGCTGCGGCACTGGGGCGGCTGGGGCGGGCCCGCCGCGCTGTAATCGGATCCGGGGAGGGGGCGGGGAGGGGCCGGGCCGGGCTGGCCGGGGGGTGGGGGGGGGTGCGGAGCCGGGCTCCAGGCCGGCCGGGCTCCGCGCCTGTCAAACCCCTCATTGTTCGCAGCTGATGTCACTCGCAGTTGTGAGCGGCCGCCTCTCCCAGGGACAATGTGGGACTGAGCGGCCCAGCCGCCGCGCCGCCGCCGCCGCAGGACAGCTCCAGAGAGGTAGGGCGCGGGCCGGGCGGGGCAGCGCGAGCCGCGAAGTTTGGGGGTTCGGCCGGGGGCGGGGAGCCCGCGTCAATCTACAGGCCAGGATCCCCGGTTTTCGGGACTAGGAGGCTGCAAAGAACACGTTCAGTGTCCCACATGGGCCTAGGCCTGCACAGGTGGGGGCGCTGGTCGGTCAGAGGAGCCCCCAGTACTGGGGAGCGGCTTCCAGGAGATCAGAGACCCGAGATTTGAGGTCCTCATCCCATCTGCTGTTTCTGTTCATTGGACCTGCTCTCCTCTCCGTCTCCTGCACTGGGTTCTGGGTCTGCCCCATCTCTGTCCCCATCTGCCATTCCCTTGCAGTTCCTGGTCCAGCACACACCCCTTCCCATTCTCTGCAGTCTTTTTTTTTTTTTGGGGGGGGGGCTGGGGAGTCAGACCAGACCTCCAGGGAGGAGTATTTGGAGATGCTAGTTGGGGGCTCAAAAGTGGTCCTTCCTGCCCTGTGTCTCTTCAGCCCTTCAGCACTGACTTAGCTTCTTAGCTGGTCCTGGGGTCTTGGGGGGTCGTGGGAGGGTTGCTCAGGTTACTCACTTTAGCCTGGCCCTCAGGCCTGCCTGACCATGAGAGGGAGGTGCCCTCCTCCTCACTCCCCTATCCCAGGCCCGCCATCTTGAGACCTGTGGCACCCAGTGCCCCACCCGGCTCAGCATCCTGGGAGTGGTCTGCAAAGGGATGCACCCAGGGTCAGTTGCATTGTCTCCTCCCAGAAGGTGGGCTCTTGTTCCCACCAAGCCCAGGATGATTGCCTTGTTGGACCAACAGGGCATGTGTCCCCAGGGTCTTCCTTCCTCCACAAAGAGATCTGAGACCCCACGAACTCCTCAGGAGCTTAAACCTCAGCTCTGGCCCTCGCTGTTTCCTGGGGTTAACCTCATTGCTTCAGAGCCAACACCTGGGACCCTATCCTTTTCCCATCTGAACGTCCCTAGTCCCTTCTAGCCCTGGAACCCCCTCAACCTCCAAGGCACCCCCATCCCTGCCCCCAACCCCAGTCTTCATCAGCATGCAGGCTCAGGCTGCCCAAACACAAGGGGATTGTTCTTCTTGCATGCTCAGGGTGGGGGGCTGGGAGCGAGCGGCCCACACACCCTGGCAGGCCCAGGCCAGAGGGAGGCTGGTTCGCCCCGCCCTGTGTCCCTAGATGGGCTGTGTCCACCCTCCCTGCTCCCATCACTGCCTCCCCTCCAGCCTCCATCACATTTGCCCAGTGGTACTGACCTCGTGAGGGAAGAGCTCTGAGTCATACAGGTGGACTCCTGGGTCCCCAGCGCTGCCAGTTGCCTCCGATGTAACCTTACAAACAATTCCCTTCCTCTCTGGGCCTTCAATTCCTCTCCTGATTGGTGAGACCCTTCCAGATGTGACTGGTTGAGCCCAGCTTTGCAAAACCTTTGCCACACCCCAGCTCTTCTTCTAGAACCCCTGCCCCGTGGAGAAGCCCACTCTGGCTCCTTAGAAGTCTCAAAACGTAGTGCAAATCCCCCATCCTAGTGATGGGCTCAGGGAACCCCTAGTCCCAGGGAAACAGCAGAGCAGGAGATGGGGTGCTGAGAAAGAAACTGGGCATCCCATCTAGGTAGACTCTGCCTTCTCCAGGTGGCTGATCGTTCATGCTCTGGGTTCTCTCACCCAAACCCTCACTGTACCTCAGGGACCCTTGGCCTCAGCTCTGGCCCGGTGCCTCCAGGCTCTGTGAGTGCTGCCTTCTTCTTGCACACTGAGTCTGATCTTGGCTCCTGCGCACCTGAAGGCTTCTGTGTAGTAGAAAGACAGGCTGGGCGCCTCCCTGGTGGCCTAGGGGTTAAGTCTCATCATTATTACCACTACATCCTCGGTTCGATCCCAAGCCAGAGAGCTGACCCACATATGGCGCAGCGGACCTCTCCTGTCTCACCCACTGCTCCCCTCAGCAGTGTATCTCAGTAAATCCACCTGTTCTGCTCCCCACTGTCTCTGGTGAATCCTCTCGCCCCCTGCATCTCTGGCCTACATGCCAGTTCTTCTACACGAAACTTAAAAAGAAATTTAAAAAGAAAGAAAGATTCAGAAATTCCCCATGGGGGCTTCTTTGAGTTGCAGGCACATCTTTGAGGGGCACATAGACCTGAGTGGCTACATCTGAATTGAAAGGTTGGAGACGGTTTCACTAGGAGATGGCATGTGAGAAGGATTTTGACAGAGTGGGGAGGATGGACATTTCAATCTGGGATCAGCCTGGGCAAAGGCCCAGAGAGGCCTGGAGGTGCTAGGCGTGTTTTGCAGCTTGGTGTGTGTGGGGGTTGGGGTGGAGATGAGACAAGAGAAGTTGGCGAGAGCCAGATCATGAAGGACCTTGGGAGCCTGTCTGTGGAGATCGGGGTTTATTTCTTGGACACTGGGGAGCCAAGGATGGCTGTTGAGGTGCAGAGTGACCCAGTCTCCAGCATGAAGAATGGAAGCTAGACAGAACTTTCTCAGTTGGGTGAGATAGTGAGCTGATGTACCATCAGGTGGGGCTGTGCTCTTTCTCTTGGGCCTGGGCCTGCTCCCGTTTCCCTCGGTCTGAAGCCTCCTTGGGGAGGCCATAGCATTTCTGGCACCCAGAGCTTCTGGCACCCAGGCACTGAGTCCACAGATAGTCCTGGTCAGAGTTTGGAACTTGAGGACCCCAGGCTACACTCCTTCTGATCCCCTGTCTCCTCCCCCAGCCAGCTCTCCCAAGAACTGCGTATGGACAACCATTCTAGGAGACTGTAAGGCTGACAGGCGGGGGGTATGGGTGCAGGATTTGAAAATGCTGTGGCAGTTCTTGTGAGGCCTGGCTAATCAGGGAGGGTGAGCACGCCCCGGAAGAGATCAGGGGAGTCAGGGTCGCTCAGTGCTGCTCTCCCCACCGTCCACCTCCTTGCCACGCCCTGCCTCGCCTGCCGCCCCAGCCATTGCCCAGCATCACTGGGTGTGGCCAGCATGGCTGCTGTGGGGTAGGAGTAGAAGGAGGCTGCTCGATGGGGGTCGGAGGTGCTCAGGGGGACTTTGGGGGATATGAGGTGGGGGATGAACTTTGGAGATTGAAGCTACCCCACCTTCTTGTCCAGGTGGGTCATAAGCCTTAGTTGATCCAGACACTCTGGCCTGCAGGGCCGAGGGAATCCCCCAAGGGGCGGGCTAGTTCACTTGAATTGCCTGGCCCCAGGAGTCCTCCCCTCTCTGGATTGTTCTTGCTCCAGAACAAAGCCAGGGTGGACACTTGATCCCTGCATGTGTGGGGCGGGGGGAGCTGGCTAAGCCCCTGGCCCTTTGATTGGGCAGCTGTCATGAGAGAGAGACAGCTGGGGGGGAGGGGCAGGAAGGGGCAGCCACCATCGCTTACACAGCTGTCACCCCCCCCTTCGCCCCCTTCAGCCTGAGTGGCAAGAAGCCAGGGACAGAAGGAGTGGGCACTGCATCTGGGGAGGGGACCTGGGAGCAGGAGGGAACTTTCGAGGTCAGAGGCCTGGTCTGAGCTTGGTATGTTCTGCCAGGGAGCCCTGCTGACCAGACGGGGCTGGGCACCCCCAGAGGTGAGCTGGAGGTCAGTGTGGCATGTTTCACTGCTGCTGTGTGGGCAGCCCAGCAGGGACACAGGACCCACCAGGCTGGGCAGCAAATGACTCCCAGAGCCCTGGTGAGGGCTAATAAGGCCGCTTATTCTCAGGACACCTTAGGAGAATAGTTTGGGATATGTGTCAGCACCCCTTGTTTCTGCCTAAAGACAGCACAGACCTTGATCTCTCAGAACAGGAAGGACACAAAGAACACCTCCCGCCCCCCCCTAATACAGAACAGGTGGGTAAACTGAGGTCCAAATCATGTGAGTATCTGACCAAGGTGACCCACTGAATTTGGAGCAGTGGGGCTTTGCTGCAGATCTAGGTATCTTTGTCAGGGCAGGAGCCTGGTTTTGGTCACATTCCGGTTCTTCGGCCCTATTTTTCCTGGAGCCTTATGCCTGCAAGAAGTGGTA
Organism: Galemys pyrenaicus; assembly: GCA_019455555.1. Taxonomy (NCBI): domain Eukaryota; kingdom Metazoa; phylum Chordata; class Mammalia; order Eulipotyphla; family Talpidae; genus Galemys; species Galemys pyrenaicus. The sequence goes on from JAGFMF010011397.1 coordinate 12,839,256, forward strand.
TGGAAATGGTATGGGGACAATGTCAGGCCTCCCAGTAGTTACCACCACAAAGGTCCAGGAGCCCTAGAAAATTCTGGAGCTTTAAGGCCATGGCTCTAGACAAGCTGTCTGCTAGCCAGGCAAAGGTCTCAGAAATAACTAACGCCTGGTCCTCACCTCTGAAGATCCCCCCTTCTAGGAAGAAAACTGACAGACGCAGGAGCAGCAGGAAAGGGGAGGAAGATTGGGGCTATGACAGAGAGCCCCAAGCTAGCAGGCAGGACCCAGCTAGTGTCACCATGCCCCACCTCCCTGTGACCTTGGGCAGGTTACGGACCCTCTCTAGGCATCAGATTCCCCTTTAGCAAATTGAACTGTTGCGCTAACCAGTGTGTTCCAAGCACCTTCTCTGGCTTGGCTCAGGCCAGCGCGCCAGGGACACAAGGAGAAGGAGGCTGTCTTGGCTCCTGCTCTAAGGGGCTCCCAGACTTGGCTGTCCAGGGAGACAGAAACCAAGCACGTCATCACAAGTGCTTTGATGGGGGAAGTGCAGGCAGCTGGGGGAATGTTATTAGCAAGGGCAGCCAGCGTGAGAGCAGCCAGGATGTTGAGCGAGCACAGTGCATCCACCGTCAACCTCTGACCTCTGGAGGTTCTATGGGCAGAACTTGAATAGAAGAGCAGGTGCCTGGGGAGGCCACAACTTTTGGTGCTTGGGAAGGGGGCAGGGTTGTCATCCCTGTTATATAAGATGAAGAAACAGAACCTCACGCCACAGTGGCTTGCTCAGGTTTCCTGAGAAAGAAGCAGACTGAGACACACCCCCTTCCACTCCAGGCCCAGCTCTGATGAGCCAGGGGCTTCTAAAGAGGACACTGGAGAGGGCTCCATGCCCATGATTCCATATGAGGAGACAGCAGGGGGCTGAGGAGGAAGTTATCCAGAGCTTTCTGGAGTGCTTTGGGCCCAGAACACGCATCCTTCACTCCCACACCCTGCGGGCAGGAGGAATTTGCAGGGTTAGGACTCAATCTTGGCTCAGGCTTGGCACCAGCTTTCTGGTCCCCCAGTGAGCTCCTCATCAATGCTGAGCCTTGGTGGCAGACAGCCTGAGCCTTGGTGGCAGACAGCCGTTGGAGGAGAGGGATTTCCAAGCAGGATTAAGGTTCAGGATTAAGTAGGGGCATGAAACAGGGTCGGGTAGGGAGGGCAGGCGGCTGGGGCAGGCTGGCGGCTGTGCTAATCCTAGCAGCTAATCTCTGGCCCCTCCTTCCTTCATCAGTTAAAGGCCTTGACATTCCCCAGCCCCCCAAATTCCTTTCTTACCCATCACCCAGTCCCAGAGGGAAGTATTTTCTCTATTTTATGGGTAAGGAAATTGAGACTCAAGAGCCCAAATGACTTGTTTCTGGTACAGTAGAAAGTGCCCCAGGCTGGGAATGTGGCCAGTGTGGACACTTCTTACCTCCTCAGCACTTAGGAGTCGACTGGGAACGCCATTATGCAGACCGTGATCCCCTGCCACCGTTACCTGCCCTGTAGTGCGAGTGATTCCTGCTTGGAGCTGTCTGCAGGGAGCTCTGGCTCCAGTGAGCTCTAGTGCCTCTGGAGGTGGGGTGCCCAGACCACCCCCACAAGCCTTTACTGTGCAGAGGAAAGCAGCAGCAAGAGGGTCCCCTCTAGCCTCACCATCGTCACTTCTGTCTGCCTTTCAACCCCCAGCCCCATGGCTGCGGTATCCTTCTCTCCAGCTGCTCCTCCTTGCTCCAGCCAGGGGGCTCTTGTTTGAAGTAACCTTTCAACCTTAACTAAGCCTGCAAGGCCTGTTCCATAGGGGGCTCCTTTTTTAAGAGGAGAGAGAGGGGCCTCCTCCTCTGTGGATTTCCTCAGTTAATTCTTGTAACGTGGCGGGGAGGGAAGAGTACTCGCGGATATCGGGCGCCCACCCACATACACACTTCTCTCATTTTAATTCTCATAACCCTCTAGGGTTTGGAGCTGGTGTCCCTCCTCACAGATGGGGAAGCTGAGGTCCAGTGGGGCCACACAGCCTGGGAGCCGCACACAAGCACACTGGCTGGGAGGGCACTTGAAGCTCGGGCTCTGCCTTTTCTGAGGGTCTGAGCAGCCCAGCTCTGGGGGCTCCATGTCTGGGCCAGGGACCCAAATGCGCTGGGCTCCTTCCTGACCCCTTTCCTGCCGCCCCACCAGAGCCGGCCAGGCTGCAGTGTGGACACACTCCCAGGCCGCTGCGGCCCCAGCCCCGCCTGACAGGATGAGCGGCTCAGATGCGGGGCTGGAGGAGGAGCCGGAGCTCAGCATCACCCTCACGCTGCGGATGCTGATGCACGGAAAGGTGCGTGGTGCTGTGGCTTGGGAGGGGGCGGAGGGCGGGGAGCGCAGCCTGGCGGCTTGAACTTGGTCTCAGGTGCGGCCTCCAGCTTGGCTGAGGGCACTGCACACGGCTCACCGGCGCCCCTGACTTTGTCTTCTCTTGCTGCAGGAGGTGGGCAGCATAATCGGGAAGGTAGGTGCTCCCCCCGCCTGTGTGGCCCCGGTCTCCGGGGCCTCGGTCCAAGAGCGGAGACAACGGCTGCTCGGGCTGAAAGCGGTTCTCTTCTGTCTCCTGCAGAAAGGAGAGACGGTGAAGCGGATCCGAGAGCAGGTGAGGATGGAGTTTGGGGGACGAACCCAGGACGCCTGATTTGCAGGGGCGGGGAGATGGCTGTCTTCTCTCTGAACCCTGCCTGAGCGCCCCCGAGGGCGAGGGCGAGGGTGGTGCCCGCCTGCCCCCTCGGGGCCGCGGGGGGGGGAGGGGGGCAGGCTGCTGGCGAGGAGGAGGTGCGGCAGCAGCCGCCGGCTCTTGTCTTGTGCTCACAGAGCAGTGCCCGGATCACCATCTCCGAGGGCTCCTGCCCCGAGCGCATCACCACCATCACCGGGTCCACGGCGGCGGTGTTCCACGCGGTCTCCATGATCGCCTTCAAGCTGGACGAGGTCTGTGCCGGCCCGTGGGAGGCCGGGGCGGCCCGGGAGGCACAGGACGCTCGCTCCTCGTGGCCGCTCTGGGTGGGGGGCGGCCAGGCCAGGCCGCGTTCCTTTTTGGAGTGGGCTTGGGGCAGGGCTCCCCCTTCACCCCTCACCAGAAAGGGGGGCAGAGGGGTGTGCACAGCCAGCTCACGGTTTTCTGGCCCAGGACCTTTGTGCTGCTCCTGCAAACGGCGGGAGCGTCTCCAGGCCCCCGGTGACCCTGCGCCTGGTCATCCCCGCCAGCCAGTGTGGCTCCCTGATCGGGAAGGCCGGCACCAAGATCAAAGAAATCCGAGAGGTGAGAAGAAGGGGCCGTCCCGGGCAGCCCAGCCTTCCACTTCCGAGTGGGGTTCTGGCGATGGCTTCGTGCCCCCGCGGGGCTCTGAGCCTGGGCAGCCCTTCTCGGGGCGTGTGGGTAGCCAGCCGTGGCCCCTGTTCTCCGCTTGCAGACGACGGGGGCTCAGGTGCAGGTGGCGGGGGATCTGCTCCCCAACTCCACAGAGCGTGCCGTCACCGTGTCCGGGGTGCCCGACGCCATCATCCTGTGTGTGCGCCAGATCTGTGCCGTTATCCTGGAGGTGCCACCCTGGGGAAGGGGGGAGGCAGGGCGGCAGTCCCCCCGCTGCCGCCACATCCTGGGCCCTGCCCACAATGCCAGGTGGGGCAGGCCGGGCTGCAGGGATGGACCAGGAGCCCAGCACCGGGGTGTATTCACCTGTGGGCGCCAGGGAGGGTCTTAAGGACATAGGTCATTTGTGGGGGTGTCAATAGGGCCTGAGAGGGTTCTGACAGAATCTCTCCACTTGTGCCTTCCAGTCCCCACCCAAAGGAGCCACCATCCCATATCATCCAAGCCTCTCCTTAGGTACTGTCCTTCTCTCCACCAACCAGGTGAGGGGGATGACAGGGAGGGGTAGGAAGCTTTACGGGTGAAGAGACTGAGCTGGGGTGGGTGGAAGAAGGAATTGGGGGCCTGCAAAAGAGGGTAGGGGTGACTCGAGACAAACCGTGTGGATCTGTGACAGTGACCTGCTCTTCACCCGCTTGTCCCCACAGGGCTTCTCTGTCCAGGGTCAGTATGGGGCTGTGACTCCAGCTGAGGTGAGTGGCCCGCAGCCCCCCGGGGCCCTTCCTGGACCACCCCGCCTCTGACTGCGGACCCTCCTTCTCCGGCGCAGGTCACCAAGCTGCAGCAGCTCTCGGGCCACGCCGTTCCCTTTGCCTCACCCAGCATGGTGCCAGGTGAGTCCCTCCAGGAGGAGGCAGGGGCAGACCTCAAGGGGCTGGGCAGCCCCCCTAGATGGACAGGGAGGCAGGGAAGGCCCAGAACCACGCCGATCCCTCTTCTCCTTGTGCAGGACTGGATCCCGGCACACAGACCAGCTCGCAGGAGTTCCTGGTCCCCAACGACGTAAGCAGGGAATGGGTGCGTGGGGTGGGCAGGAGCTGCCGGGGTCTGGGCCTCGGCTCGGTCTGAATCCCGACCTCCCCCCAGCTGATTGGCTGTGTGATCGGGCGCCAGGGCAGCAAGATCAGCGAGATCCGCCAGGTGTCAGGCGCACACATCAAGATCGGGAACCAAGCGGAGGGCGCTGGCGAGCGGCACGTGACCATCACTGGCTCGCCGGTCGCCATCGCCCTGGCCCAGTACCTCATCACTGCCTGGTGAGTATGGGGGTGGGCGGGTTGCAGACTGTGGGGTTCACACACCCATGAAGCTCACAGGCAGGACTGGGAGCTCCGACCTCCTTCCTCCGTCCGGGTCTGTCCTCTGCTTCCCCAGCCCTGCCTAACTCGCTCCGTGTTGCCCCGTCTTCCCCTCTACACCTGCCCCTCGTTCCTTTCCCGTCCCTTTCTGTTCTCCCTGGGTCTTCAGCCTCCCCTTGGGTCCCCTCGCCCCATGCTGTATCAGCGTGTCCTGTCTGCCCGCCCTCACCTCTCTGCTTTCAAGTCTTCTCCCCAAACCCGTCCACCCCCATGTCGGTGGTCTCAATTCCTCTCTCCTGTTTTTCATCTAATTTCACCCCTGTATTTGCCCTTACTGCCCCCTCTCTCATCTCCCTCTTCCCTCTTATCTCCCCCCTATGTCCCTCTTTCCAGTCTAGAAACGGCCAAGTCTACCTCTGGGGGGACGCCCGGCTCAGCCCCTGCAGACCTGCCTGCCCCCTTCTCACCGCCCCTGACTGCCCTGCCCACAGCCCCTCCAGGCCTGCTGGGCACACCCTATGCCATCTCCCTCTCCAACTTCATCGGCCTCAAGCCTGTGCCCTTCTTGGCTCTGCCACCTGCCTCCCCAGGGCCGCCACCGGGCTTGGCTGCCTACACTGCCAAGATGGCAGCAGCCAACGGGAGCAAGAAATCTGAGCGGCAGAAATTCTCCCCCTACTGAGGCCGGCTGAGGCACGGGCTTGGGGGTGGGCAGGACCACCGGCTGGGCCCACACTCTACCTGCCCAAGGAAACTCCACCCTGGGTCCCAAATGCCGCTAATGCCCAGACGCATGGATGCACCTCCCCACCCCGTCCCAGTCTGTGGGAGTTTCTCCTCTCAGAGTTCGGGGAGTTTCTGGCTTAGTGTTCTGGGAGCTGTGGCCCCAGGGTAGGGGTTCCACCCCTTAGCTCTATTCTTGAATGCAGGGAGCATCCTTAGTGCCCCTACTTTGGGGAGTCATTCACGCACTCCCCACCCCTTAGGGCTTCCTAGCCTACTACCCCCCTGTGGGGATCAGGGAGGAGGGCTGGGGGCCAGCTGGGGGCCATGCTTCTCCCCACCTCCCTGCAGATTCCTGCTGCTTCCACCGAAACCCTTTTAACTGGAATGGACTGGTTGGGCTTGGCAGAAGGCAACCCATAGAGGGAGCACTGCCAGGTAGCTGGGGGAGTGGCATGGGGCAGGGGCCGAGTTCTCAGCAGCAGACACTCTGTACAGTTTTTTTCAATTCCTGTTTTTGAATAAATATTCTCAGAGACCAGGAAGCTGTGAAACACTGTGGGTATTGGGATGGTAACCCCCTGAAAGTGGGTGCAGTTGAGGTCCCAGAGGACCCCCAATTGGTGAGTCCATCAGTCCCAGTGGGCCCTGGTCCCTTCTGCATCCCCGTCCGGGGCTTCAGGGCCCTTTGGGGATCATGTTATCCAGCCTCCTGCCTCTGGCACCAAGCTGATCCAGTTGTTTTCCAGGCATTTTAGAAGCTGGTGAAGAGTCGCAGTAGCTTTGTCCAGTTTCTCCTGGGCGCAGATGTCAGAAAGTCTCCCTGTTGGCTCCTCCTGCTGTGGCTGAAATTCAGACCCTGCCCTGCTTGGCCCATCCCTCTGGCTGTGAGCTCTAGGGCTCCTTATCCATGCCCCTGGCACCTCTACTCCTTCTTTGGCCTGGGGACCACCCAAAACAGCTAAGCTGGAGGAGCCCTTAGACGTGGTCCAGGGTAGGGGTGGGAAAACCAAGGCCCATGGACGGGTAGGTCTGTGCACAAGGCCGTGTAGAGTGGGACCCAGAACCGAGGCTTCCTGGCTACCCGAGGTCTTTGGGCCTCACCAGTCTCAGGTACACTTTCTCCCGTGTGGAGCCAGAAGGCCAGGTAGGACACCTGCTACAGCCTATGCAGGAGGCTGGGCGGGTCCCTTGGTTCTCCAGTCCTGGGCTCAGCTTGGGAGAGCTCTCTCATGTGGCTTCTGGCATGTGCAGCCTCTCCCCTCTTGTCAAATCCAAGTCTTGTTCTGGTGCCTCAGAATGACCTGGGGCAGGGCCGTCTGGAGGTCCCTGGAGGTGCTGCAAGAGTGCAGGTAGATGCCAGGTCCTTGGAGTGCAGGCCCGGGGTGGCCGCGGCAGGACCCGGCGAGTCAGGCGGCCCAGGGCCCGGCGCACGGGGCGCTGCAGGAGGCCATACAGGAAGGGGTGGACTGCGAAGGCCGAGTAAGCCACCCAGGTGACCGCGGTCTCTGCTGCTGCGGCCTGCGCAGCAGGTGCTAGACAGGCGCAGCCATAAGGGAGCCAGCAGGCTGCAAACTGGCCCACGGCCAGCGCTGGGGCCAGGGCTGCTTTGCCCCCGGGCAGGCGAGGCCGGAGGGGCTGCAAAATGGAGAGGCGGCTGTCCAGGGAGTCGGAGCGTGGACGGGACCCGCGCGCTGGCCGTGGGGGCCGCTGGGCAGCGCGGCGCGCTACAATAAAAATACCGCTATAGGCCCCGAGAAGCAGGAAGGTGGGCAGCGCGAAGGCCACCAGCGCCCAGAGTGGCCGGAAGGGCCCAAGGCCCCCAGCTAGCACCGAGCAGCTAGCCGGGGCAGGGGGCCGTGCGGCAGGTGGCCCGAGCAAGGAGAGTGCGCCCAGCAGCGCCGCCACAGCCCACAGGGCGGTGAGCACAAGAGTAGGCGGAGGCCACGCGCTTGGCCGCAGCGGTTGCTCTATGAGGCGGTAGCGCGCTAGGCTGAGCGCGGCCACGCCGAGAGTGCAGGCGGGCAGGAGCGCAGCTGAGAGGAAACGCGCCGCGCGGCAGGGTGCGGGGCCCAGGTGCATGCGGCCCAGCCCGGGGGGCTGCGCGGACAGCAGGCCCAGCGGCATAATGGAGGCCGCTGCCAGCAGGTCCACGATGCACAGGTGCATCAGGTAGAGCGCGTCGCGCAGTCCCGGCGTGCGAAGCACCACGACCAGCAGCGCACCGTTGCCCAGCAGTGCTGCCGCCTCCACCAGTGCCGCCAGGACCAACGCCATGGAGCCTGCTACCTCTGTGGCGCTCCGCCCTGTGGTGTTGGCCATCCAAGCGCTCAGGCTTCACCCTGTGCTAGGATGCAGAGAGCGAAATGGAATGTGCCCTTCCCCTCCCCTTCCTCCGCCCCCATCACCAGTCCCATGCTCCTTTGGCCCCTCACCTCATAGGCTGCCCAGGTACTGGCTCCCTTGCCCAGGCTGCCATCCTCTGGGGGGCTTGGCTGGCCCCATCAGGGGTGCAAGACTGGGCCTGGCGGCTCGCTCCTCTGCCCCAGCTACTCAGCCCCAGCTGGAGATGGTACTGGCTGTCACTCTGATGTCCCTTTGGAGACACAAAGCTAGCAAGGGAGGGGCAGGGCCTGGCACCACACCAGCCTCCTGGGTCCTAGCAGCTGCCAGCTGAAGGCTGGAGGCTCTGCTGTGGAAGTGCCTGGGAGGGGCAGAATAGGCCCAGGCTGGCGTCTAGGCTGAGGACATTAGAGTGTGGGCTTTGGAGTCACCCAGACCCTGTTCTGCTGCCCCCAAGTAGCTCCCCATCTATTCTCCCCTCCCGTCCCCATCAGTGGGAGTAATCAGCTCATATAGCCCTCCTACTGGGGAAATTGAGGTACCAAGGAGACCTAAGTTAGAGCAGGGAGCCCTCCCCTGCGCTACATCCCCCCTACCCCGGGGTAGTTCTTACAGAAAGAGAGGAGGCGAGGTAAAATGAGAGAAAAATCACAGGGCTTGACACACAGTGGGTGCTCAGCTAGTATTTATTGGCTTGGCACAAATAGGCACTTCATGATAGTGCGTGGAATAAATGAAAGGACTCCATAGGGAACAACTGCTGGTCTTGTTTGTTTTTGCTGCTCAAACAAGTCCTAAACTTATTTAAGAACACTCTGACTTCTTTAAGAAATCACCCCTCCCCAACTCCCAATTGGGTATGGACCTCCAAAATAAGACTTTATCCCTTTGATTAGGCACGAAACGTAGTCCTAGCCAGCCAGGCACCCCCAACCTCGCCCCCTCCCTGCCCAGATGGCCGGCTCAAGGAAAGTCATGTGACTCCAGAGGGGTTTGTTCCCTAAGTGAAGACACCCAGTCGCACCACAAGGCCCTGTCTATGCACTGATGGCTTTGTATCTCCTTTGTGTCCCTGAACCCCACATTTGAGTGTCCAGTTGCCTCTTCAGTATCTCCATCAGAACTCTGACTGCTGGGCATCTCAAACTTCCTGTTCAAAACAGCCATGACACCTGACCCCTCCCCAGCCTGTCCTCTCCGTCCATCTTAGCAAACTCCATCTCTGAGGTTTTCATTGCTGCCTCTTTTACTCCGTTAACGCACCGAATCCATTCATTCCTTCCACCACCACTGCACTGGCCCGGCCCCAGCTCTCACCTGGACTGTTTTCATTGTCCCGCTAACGGATCTCCTGGCCTCTGCCCCTTGCACCTCATGCTAGACATTTGCTTCAATCCACCCCCCTCTCCCCCCGTTCTCCATAGTGCTGCGCTGCCCTTTAGGGAGCTGTACTCCCAGCTTTCTTTGCCAGTCAAATTTTGGGTATGTTCATCCAATGGAAGTAGCCAGCAGGACACCGGAGGGTGAAGGGAGGAAAAGGGACACTCCTTCTCGCGCTTAGCTTGGAGCTCTGGGTCTACCTCTGTAGAAGACAGCCTCTTTCTCCATGGCCCTGCTGAGGCTTGGAATGACCATTTTCTTCCATCAGTCCCCCAGCTAAAGTTTTGTTGCTCATCTTTGAAATGTCTTACCATCTCCTTTAGTAGCTCAATTCCTTCCCCGTATCAAATTCCTCTTGCCCAGAAAACCTACAGTGATTTCAGTTTTGCTGACAGCATCTTGGCCAACATAGTCTATATTCCATTCTCCACAAAGCACCTAAGACATCAGATCTGACACTATTCTCACCCCTCAGAGTAGAATTCCTCTGAGAAATTTCTCAGAATAGAATGCTCTATCAGAATAGAATATCTGTTGCTTAGATCGGCCTTCCTCTGGGCTGAGTTGCCCTCTCCCACCTCACCCTCCACCTTGCCCACCAAGCTGCCAGCCACAGCAGTTACCTTGCTGGTCCTCCTCCATGTCCAACTGTCCACCTCAGGACCTTTGCACTTGCAGTTTCCTCTGTCAGAACACCCTTCCCATAGAGCTCCCCTTACCAACTCAGGTCTCTGCTTGAGAGAGGCCTTCAGTGACCATCTTTTCTAAAATCATTCCACCTTCCCATCACTAATCCTTTCACCCTGCTTCATTTTTATTTCTGGCTCATCTGCCTGATGTGCTATTTCGTATCCAGGTACATGTTTGCTTAGAGCCCACTGTCCTACACAGTACGCTCCATGACACTAGGGGCCTCTGCCTGCTTATCTTGCTCATACCAGTGCCCCTAGGCCCCATCACAGGTACAGTTAGCATCAGTACAGAGCAGGCGGTGGAGACCACCTGGAGCTCCAAGTTTGACTTGTTTCTTGCTGGAATTCGGAGGGCCTCAGTATAATTTTCCATAATTCAGACGAGAACACTGGCACCAGAGAGGGGAGGAATGAGCCCCAGATCACCAGCTGAGCTATACCTTGTTTCTTAGGCTCTGTCCACACAGAAACTACTTCCTGTACTTGGTCTCAACTTGAACATGGATTTGCTTCTGGGAGGTGAAATTGGTTCCAGGAAGGGAAAGGCCAACGCCTCCTCCGTTCTCTTCTCCCTGTCCAATTGGGTCTGTAGGCTTGAGGCAGCCCCTGAGCTATCAGGGTCTGGAGATGGCTTAGCAGGGCCAGGTAGGAGCAGCCAACAACAACGATGGGCTGGAGATGGCAACAGGGAGGGGTGGGAACTATGGTGGGTTGGAGGGTACATGTTCCCTTCAAAACCACTCAAAGAAATTAAAAAATTAAAGCACTTTGAAGTTTATCTGTTGTTGTTTAGTTGGCAAAAAGAAATTCAGGATTAACCAGAAACTAATGACCTTGGCTTTGTACAGCAGGTAGTTGGGAATGGCGTGAACGGTGAGGAGATGGACAATTCTGAGCATGTAATTTTGTATAGATTAGGACTTTTGGAATTATGTTAATGTTCAGCGTATTGAAAGAAAAATAGGTCAGCGAAGATGGGGAAGAGCCCCTAAAAGTGAATGTTAACAGAAATAAATGAACCTACCTATATATTTCAAGTTAATAACACAACTACTCTAAAGGGAAATAAATAACTCATCTAACTAACATTTTGATCATTGGCCCTTAGTCTGAAGACAGAAAGATAATCTTGAATAAGATGCACTAATATTCGAGCTTTGCTTTGGAAGTTTGTTTTTCACAATGGCATGAGTATAGCAGTTCCTAAATGCCTTTCTGTGTGGGACTGAGAGAAAAATTTGTGTGTGGGGGACTGCTGGAAACCAAGGTTCTTATCATCAGAGCAGGGAGGTATCAATGTGGATTGGGGAAGAAGGCAGTGTTCCACTGGAATTGGAGAAATACATCTAGACAGATGTGTCCTTGTGTATTTATGATACTGTCTCCTGGCACTCTTGCTACAAGGACGTGAAGGCCCAGTGCCAAGGAACATAGCTATTAGCCAGAGCCCGAATTCTAAAGTATCATTTCCTGCTCAACGGAACCAAAGCTTGGAAAAAATGGCTAATTCAAGTTTGTGCAAGAGGAGCCTGGGATGTCCTGTGAGGCCAGAAAGTAAGGGACTGCTCAAGAAGCACAGACACAGAAGTCAGCTTCAAGGACCTTTATTGGTCAAACCTGGGGTAATCTGGGGATCAAAATAAGTAACAAGAGTAATGGACTACATAGCGCATTGCATAAAATAAGAATCCATAAATGCATCGTGATAATAAAGAAAGGGGAATATTAGTTAATAAATATGAAAGAAATGATAAAATCAGAAACTACTACTTGCAACCTAAATCGATTCAGCAAAAATTGATGCACGTAATCACTTTCAGGTGAAAATCATCAATGGCTATTAAAAGCCAATGGTCGAAAGTTAATGAGGAGTGGGACATTTATATTTCAAAATATTTCCCCACAGATTCCTGGGTAGTTACAAACAGGAGAAATGATAACTCCTCAGTGGAGAAACCTGGTGGACACCACTGTAATTAAACAATCAAAGTTACCACCAAGCATGAGACGTGTCCTTTCTGATGTATGTCCTGAGGACATCGTTTATGCAATGTTCCTGCCCAAAAGGCAATACCTGAATCTAATCTTGATAAAACTTGGACAAAGCCAAATTGAGAGAAATTCCCTAAGACATCTGCTGTATATTCTTCAGGAGTGTCAGATGCCAACCGCGAAGGGGGAAAAGGCTGAGGAACAGTGTCGGGTTACAGGAGCCTACAGAGACTTGACAGCCCAAGGCAGAGTCTGATCATGGGCTGGGTCCTGACCTGCTCTCCGGCATCACCGTCCTTCGTCTGTGGACAGGGGTTATCTGGGGTGACAGCAGAGCTGCGCCCCTTTGATGTACGTTCAACTCATTTATAATCAGACATAAGACACGTGAGGATGCTGAGACATGAAAACTGCTTGACCTGCCTGGCAACCCTGGGCCAAAGTGGCAGACTCACCAGGGGGTTCTCCGAACGGCTAATTTGGAGTTAGGGTCCTCTTTGAAGACTCGGTTATCAGAAAAGGTCGGTTGTTGCGGTGATGGATATCGTTGATCAGGCAGGAGTGAGTGAGTGAGTGTGTGTGTGTGTGTGTGTGTGTCCCACGTCAGCCTGTGAGTGCATGCTCCGTGCCGTGGAGCTGGAGTGGCTCGATGAGTTGCCACGGAGAAAGGAGGTCCGGGCCTGGTGTGGCTGCAGCGCAGAAAGGAGAAGCCGGGGCGGGTGGGTGGCTGAGGGAGTGAGTGCACACTTAATGACTTGCTTGCGGTGCTTGAAGTTCAGCTCACCTTGGTGATCACACCTCTCGGATGGACCGTTTGGGCGAGGGTGCACAGCCTGGGTGGATGAGGGATCTGCCCACTTTTAGCCTGCGCCCCTCTAACCACACAGCCTGGACTAGCCTGCTTCATCCAGTAATAATGCCAGCCCAGCATGCCCCTCACCTCAGGAGGCGACACCTTGGGGACATACCAAGGCTAACAAGCACTGGGGGCTCACCGCCTGGGACACAGAAGGGAGATCTGGGAGCTAGGAGGGGACTATGGGGACATAGAGGTGGGCAGGAAGGTTGGCGCTGATGGTCTGGCTCCCAGTAGGGACCTGGGGCCAGGGTGGCAGCTCAGAGGTGAATCTCCAGTAGGTAGCGCAGGTGGCACTGGCTCTCTTGGTAGATGAGGTACTCGCTCTGGGAGAAGCTAGAGCTGCTGAACTCCGGGCAGCGCACGGGTCGGCCCTGGGGCACTGCCACTTGCTGGCCGTCCAGTTCCAGCTTTGTGTCCTGGGCCGGATCTGCAGGGCACAGCAAAGGTCACGGTGCTTCATCTCGACAGTGAGCCTCGCTGCCTATGCTACTTCTGCTTCGGGGATGCCCGTTCGCGCCCAACTTGCCAATGTCTAAAGCATTGCCCCTTGTCACAGCTCTTCTCTGCAGCTCTCCGGAGGCCCAGGAGTGATTTTTTGAGACAGCAAATGTTTGATGACAAAGTGAATGACTTCAGAGAGAGCCTGCTTGTTTCTGTCCCTCTCAACACCCCATTCCTTGCTCACCTCCTCCCTGAAAGCCTCCTGTCCCCCATCTCAGTCGTGCCTCTGTTGTAGGGCCTCCCCAGCTTCTTGGGACTCACCGGGCTCTGTGTGGCCTCGTGCAATGACACTGTCAAAGCCAGGGGGCGGCGTCTTCAAGCTGGGCTCATCCATGGTGATGTGGTGCTCCCTGCCCAGGGCCACCTCACTCAGGAACATGTAGCCGACTCTATGGGTCCCGCAGGACATGGCCGTCACTGGGGACATGGAGAGCCTCAGGCGGGCAGTCTGGCCCCTCCTGCTTGGCTCCCCGTGCTCCTCTGCTCCCCTGTTGTCTCCTCTGGTTTTGCTGCCCCACCCCAGAAAAGTGCCCCCTCTTTATCCATCCCAGAGCACCCTGTGTCCTGGTTGTGCTCCTTCACACCTTCCTCCCTCACCCTTGGGCCCTCTGCAGCCAGGCCTCTGTACCCCAGCTGTCCTCACCAAGGTGAAAAATGGCTTCCCGGTGATCCAATCAGGGGCGGGGGGCTTTTCTCCTTGGCTTGTTCTTCTGGTTTTTCTTTTTTTTTTAAAGATTTATTTTTATTTATGCATACAAGCACTGGGGTACAGGCCAGAGGTGTGGGGGGTGAGAGGATTCACCACAGAGAGCCGGGAGCAGAACAGGCAGATCAACAGAAGCACACTGCTGAGGGAAGCAGTGGGCACAACAGGAGAGGTCTGCTGCACCATGTGGGTGTCCCCCCCTGGCCGGCAGCAGGGATCGAACTTGTGCTGCAGTTTGCTTCATAGTGCGTTGCTTAACCCACTGCGCCACCAGGGGAGGCCCTCTTCTGGCTTTTCCATTGGCATCTTTCACCCCCCACCCTGGGACCTGCTTGCACTGGCTCTCCTGGGGTCACCCTTTCTTAGACTCCTCTGCCCTCCTGGTGGACTTCTTGGCTTTGGGCAACCTCAGGACTCCCTAGCATTCCGGCCCCATCTGTCCTAGGATGATCTCTTGGATGGATGGGTGGTGGCAGTCACCGATGATGGGGTCTGCCTGGGCTGGGAAATCAGTCTGGGGAGGTCATGTCAGCGAGGACACCTTTGGACAGAAACTTGGGGGTCATCAGAGACACCCCAGACCTTTTCCCATATGCTGCCCATCCCTCCTCCCACAGGTCCCTTTCCTCCCCCACCTCCACTGCCTTAGGTGCCATCACATCTGACCTGACGACAGCGAGGCCGCCCCTCAACCTCCGCCTCAGCCATGGAGCCTGCCACGTACAAGGCCAGCTGGATGCCACACGGCTCCCTTGATCTTCTGGAACCCCCAAGGCTTAGCCCATGCTAAATCTTTGCTCTGCGTTATACAGTCAGGCTGAGCTTGGAGGCCCTGGCCTTCCACAAACTTCCAGCCTCTACTATGTCCTCTTTCAGCCCCTCCTGGCCTGGTCGCCATGCTCGTTTTAACTGTATCACCTCCAGGGAGTTGGCCCCGACCGCTGGGTGCATTCCGAGTCTCCCCAGGCCCCAGCATGCCCTGCTGAGCACTCTGACCAGTAACTACTCAACGGTTCCTCTCTAGGGCCCATGGTGGTGGACAAGGGTAGGGCCCAATCCTCCTAGTGTCTTCATGTCTGCCCCGAACTTGGCCCTGAGGGGTGCCTCACCGTAGCCAGCTGACTTGCTGTTCTCCGAGGCAAAGTAGATGCCCTTGCCAACGCGGCCACCAGAATGGGGCATGATGCGGAGTCCGCTTGTGAGAATGGCGGCCACCACAGCCACGTTGGTGCCATGCCAAAGTAGCCTCCGATTACCCAGTTTGGAGTGGGCCTGGAACCTGTCTCCCTGAAGCGGAGGGGAACGTTGGAAACAGAAGAGTCATCCCTTCCAAGCTCACCCACCTACCCCTGATTTGCAGAGAGGGTGACCAAGGCCATGGGCTCCTCTGGTCACTCACACACGGTCACGCCCACATGCACAATGCCTAGGCCCGGCGGAAGCTGGTCAGCATTGCTAAGCGGACTCGCTCACGGTAGGAAGGCTGAGATCATCTCTCTAAGAGACAAGGTGATGACGGGGAGGAGACTGGGCAAACTTCCCTCACCTCCCCTTCCCGGTTCACTTTCCAAACATGTTGAAGATCAGGACACCTGTAGTGGTTGCCGGTCTGTTTTAAGTAGGTAAGTATCACCTGTGGGGAGAGCAGACGCTGGGTGCCAAAGTTGAGAAATGTGTGAATGACCCCCCAGACCCCTGACCCCAGAGGTCTTCCTCAGGTTCCAGAGACACGGACTGAGGGCGATGGCTCCTCTGGGTACCTAGAAGGCAGGAGGGCAGAGATTAGGGTCCTACCGTAAGCCCGGCCCACCTGGTACTCTGGTGCCTTTGAGTCCAGCAACTGGAGCTGGCATTTGAGGAGCTGGTAATCTCTGTCCAGGGGGTGTGGCACCTCCTCCACCTGCTCCTCCTCCTCGGGAGCTGCCTGCAGGGTCTGGGCCAGCTCGATGTCCGCCAGCACCTAAGACAAAGGGCATGGGCAGCTTGTCTGCCCACCTGACCCCAGCTGCCCCTCCCTCCCACATGCTGGTAACACGGCCGCCCCGTCTGTCCATCTACCTGCGACCCCCTTCCATTCCTTTGTCTGCTCTTCCACTCCTCTGTCCTTCAGTCCGCCCAGGGCAGTCTGTCCCTCTGCCTTCTCAGCCGCCTGTGCCCATGTCCCTGGCCTGCCTGCCTGGCACCCCGCTGCCCGCGCAGCGCTCCTGCCGCCTCACCAGCAGCATGTCTTTCTTGGCCTGCAGCAGCTCAGGGGTGTTAATGAGTGGGGGCCGGCTGCGGCCGAAGTTGTGGGGGATGACAGTGTAGAAGTGGGAGGACAGCTCCTCCAGGCTGGGGCCCTTGTTTGCAGGGCTTCTCAGGGCTTCCTCCAGGGCCTCCAGGGCCTCGAAGCCCCGGGCAATCTGCTGCTTGCTCAGCTTCCCCAGGGGCATCTTCTTCACATCTAGGGGAGAGGGCAAGCGGGGGACTCAGCCCCACGGTCCCACCTCCCGGGCCCCTGCCGCCCTGCCTGGCCGCTCCCCCCCACCCAGGTTCATGAGGGCCATGGAGTCCTTGAACATGTCCTTGCTGAAGATGTTGGTGATGAGCTTCTGTGTAGCTGCATCCAGCGAACAGGGCCGCACCCGCTGGAGCATGGTCTTCGCTGGGCCTCCGTCCACCTAGCAGAGAGGGCACACGGGTGCTGGAGCAGCTGAACTGGGCACCCACATCTGGAGCAGGGCCCGGACTGGACAGAGAAGGGCCAGACTGAGGCCAGAGCAGGGACATCTGTGCCTGAGTTTACACAGCTGGGCCGTGGCACACCCCAACTGGCTGGGCCTCTCCGTCCAATCCCTTCCCTTGGCCCAGGACCCACTTCCATCCCAGGCCATTTTACCTTCACCACAGCTTCCTGGGCATCATCCTCTGCCTGCACTTCAATAAGTGTGTATTTCCCGGGGTGGGCCACGAAGTGGTTGCGCTCTGCCCAGCTGTTCTTGGTTTTGTCCCGAAATTTCTTCTCAAAGTCCTTCTTTGCATCCTCCAGTGATGTGAAGTGGCTGAGCTTCGACTGGCCCACTTCCCCCTGCAACCGACAGCCTTCAGGGCCTGCCCACCCATTTGCTGGACTCTGTGGTGCCAGGCCTTGTATCTAGCACCCCTGGACAGGCGGTGGATGGGAGAGGGCAGTGGGCAGCTGTGGCTTTTTGTTCCGAGTAAGCTTGGGCATTGGAGGGCGCAGAGGGCATAAAGGGGGGAGGCAGGCATGGGAGAGCAGGAGGCACTCACCACACGGCCCCAGCGGTTCCAGCAGGCAAAGCCATCACCTTCTTTCAGCAGCTGGATGATGTAGAACTTATTGTTGTTGTTCCCAATGTTGGTCTGATTTAGGGTGCAGTCATAGTCTTCGTGCACCTGGGGTGGAGAGGGTGGGGGTGGGGGTGCAGGCTGGGTGGGGCAGGGTCTCTGGTGCAGCACGTGGCGGGGGCTGAGCAGGGCAGGGGTCACCTGCTCCCCAAGATGTGACGAGACTGAGCTTTAAGAGGAGGCCATCTTCAAAAGCATGAGGGGGTTCGGGTTCAGTCCTGGGGGATGCAGTCTGAGGGGAGACGGCTAAACTTGGGCATGGTGGGGGAGGATCTAGAACATGGCTGTGTCCTGGGTGGGGAGATCTGAGAGAGACATGGTTCCTCCTTTGGCATTCGACAGGGACACAATCCTGCCCACCGAGGTGTCTCAGGGGAACATGGCCCTCCTTTGGGGGCGCTGATTTGAGGGGACACAGGTGGGGGGGCCTGAGAAGCTCAGGGACCTGCCTGGGTCTGAAGAGCAGACACGACCTACTGTATGATGGGCTATAGCCCTCTGTGACCTTTGGGACTTTGGGAGAACGTAGCTTACCTGGAGACTTGAACGACCGAGTCAAGCCTAAGGGCTAGGGCGCAGATCTGAAAGCATTTGCGCTTTCAGAGGAGGGACGACAGCTTACCTGGGTCTCGAGGTTTCTACTGAGTGGGCACTCGAGGTCCACTCGGACTGTGTGCTTCTCTGTGGGTGCAGCCCTCAGGGCCTCTGCCGCTGAGTGGAAGCTGTCCTCCTCTGCACCCTCCTGTGCCTTCTTTTTCTCAGGGACCTCATGCGGTACTGGAGCCTTGCGCTTTGGAGCCATGGCTGTTCTGGGGCACAGAGCAGGCTCAGGTATCCACGGCCTCTGTACCCTTCCCAGCTGGCACAGCATCAAATATGCCCCACCCTGGATTTGCTCTTTGGCAGCCTCCCCCTGCCTCCACTGTCCCCAACCCCAACTGGCTCTCTGCACCTCAGGTATAGATAGACCCCTCCCCCCAGCCACAGGGGCAAGGCCAGTCTGCCCACTCTGTTTAGGAAGGGTGGTTCCCTACCCTGACTAGCTCCAGTATATCCGGAGGTGTTCAGGAAAGTGAAAGAAGCATCTCTCCCCTCCCACTTCTAAACTCCTCCTCCCTCCAGAGCTCTCTCTGGGTGCTGCCTGCTCCTCCCTCTCTCTCAGCTAACACCACCTTGGCATGGTTGCAGGGCTGAGTCACCCCAGCTATGGAGGAGAGTGGGCAGTGGCTCCCTGGGGCAGTACTCCTAGGGCCAGATCTGCTTGCCCTCTGGAGCTTGGAACCCAGTGGCGCAACTCCCAGCTGGGGCTCAAGAGCTCTAGGGTGCCAGTCAGGGTCCCAGATCATGGCCTTGAACGACCAAAGGGCAAGGGTTGGTTCCACCCTGGCTTCCCAGCCCTGTCCAGGGCTGCCGGCAAAACCTTCCTTAGGGCACTCACCCAAGAGAAGCCTTGACCTGGGAGAGGTGGCTGCCGCAGGGCCTAGTATCAGGGTCTCCTACAAGCAGGCTTTGTATCAGGACCTTCTACAGCAGTCAAAGTTCTAGGGTTCCCTCTAGCCTCTAGCAATCCTCAGTAAGCCTTAGGAATGACTTAGGGAGGGACTTCCCGACAGTCATGGGGTCGGGGTGGGGGAGGAGTAGGGGGAGTGTGCGGGGAGGAGTGTGTGTAGATTCTAACTACTTGGCCACTAGTCAGTGAGTCAGAGGCTGCCCAGGCAGAGGCCAGTGGGCTGTCCCATGGATGGGTGGACACTTGATCAGGGCATAGCCAAAGTCGGGGGGACTGATGTGTCTTTAGTGCTGCTCGTCTGGATTGAGGCATATAATCCGCGTCTACCGGATGCATAATGACCTTGGGCGTGGGTGCGGGCACTACCTCAGTTTCCCTGGATTGCGGGGATCCCCCCGTTATCTGGCGCCAGCCGGGTTCCACCCTACCCCCGCCCCTGACGGGGTGGAGTCAGGCTCTGAACACATAACCCCGCATCTCTGACACCCCCTAGCGTCCATGGAGGGCGCAAACACACAGGGAAAGCACTTCTAGTCCGACGCGTCCCTAGACGCACGCGAGCTGCAGAGCGCACGCGCCACACAGCCTTGGCCGGAAGCGCGGGGAAGAGACTCTTCCTGGAGGCTGGCGCGGGAGCCTATAGGAACTCTAGGAGGCGTGGCCACAGGCGCTTACCCTATGGGAGCTTGAGGGCGTGACTGAGACTGCCGAAGAACCCAATGGAGCTGTGGGAGGCGGGGCCCGCCGGACGGTGAGAGCCTATCAGGGCGTCGAGTCTTGCCAGACCGCGGGGTTGTATCCGCCACGTGAGTTCTTCAGCCGCTGCTGTGACACACACGGCGGCAGCATGTCGGGGACGAGTACGGCTCGGAAGCGGGGCAGGCCGAGCTCAGGGACCGGGGCCAGTGTTGGTGCCGGAACCAGCAAGCGTCGGCGAAAGGTGAGAAGGCTGTTTTGCGGGTAGGGGTCATATCCGTTCTCGGACCACCGTTATCCAGTCCTCGGGTCTCCCGTGCCAGTCCCCACGCTCTCCCTTCTCCCGGGACCCCAGCCGGAGTCAGCTTCGTCCCTCTCACCGCGGGCCGAGGCCTGGAAAGCCTTACTTTTGGGCTGGGGCCATCTCCTTTCCATTCCTGGGTTCTCGAGAGACCGACAGGGCCCCTTGGTCAGTGTGGCGTGGAGATGCCTTACCAAAGAAAAGATCTTGTAATTCCCAGGCCGACTCTGCCGGGGACAGGGGCAAGTCCAGGGGTGGCGGCAAGATGAATGAGGAGATCTCCAGCGACTCTGAGACTGAGAGGTGAGCTCTTCTTTTCTACCTAGTGAAAGGGCGCACCGAGGCCTTTGGGGTGTGGAGGACTGATCGGGAGCAGAGTTGGGCTAAGAATCCAGGACTCCTGGCTCTCAATGCTGACTCTTTCTTCCAGTTTCCGTTCTGACCCTGAGAAGTACCTTCTTTCGTGCAGGGTCTCTGTGTGATCAGAACCTCAGCCCCAATGGGAGACATGAGACCACCCTGCCTCAGTATGGGAGGTAGCTGAGCACAGGCCGCACTCACTGTCAAGAAGGTGGAGGGATACAAGAAATGCTGCTAATTCTTTATTCTGTTTTTCTATAATTTCACCATCACCTGACTCAGTTATGAGCCAGGCACTGGCTTCCCTGTTGAGGGTACAGAGATGAGCAGGCAGATGAGGACAGAATGTGTTGTAGCGGGATGAGTATCTTAAAACTGTGTTCTCTGAATAGAAGAGGGGATATTTAAATAGGGTCTGGTGAGACGAGGAGGAAAACTTCATGGAGACAGGGAAGGCATTTAGGGATCAGAGAAAAATCTGGGGTGGAAGTGTGCCAAAATGGAAGATGGAAAAGATGGAATGGCAGGTGGTGGGCACCTGCCCACCAGATTGTGGAGGACCTTGACTACCTCCCTCACTCTGAGGTGACAGAGGAGTTGGGGCATGTTGGAAGGCTTCAAAGGGGTGAACAGGTATCAGACCCTGCCCTGTGGAGTGGAAACTTTCATATTTGGAAGTCCTAGTGCTTCTTTAAGAGGTGGTTTTAGGAATTCTTTGAATATGTGTTGACCGAACCTGTCCACTGAAAGACAATATATTTTTCTTAATCCTAGGGTGCTCTGGGTATGTGTGTGTGTTAGAGTCTGCATTAAGCACTTTTAAATATTTTAAAAATGTGTTATGGAATGTATCAGATACAGAAGAATCGGAAAAGTACTTGAACTATAGCTTACTGAGGTAATGAACCTCTGTGCATCCACCCCTTCTGTTAAGAACTAGACCAGTTGCAGAAATTTATAAGTCCCAACTGCTGTTCTTGACCTGAGTTAGTGATTTCTTCGGTTTCCTTCCTTCCCTCCTCACCCCCAAACTGCCATATTTTCACTCAGGTAGGGTTTATGTACAGCAGCAGTCACCGTTTTTGGTGTGCAGTTCTGTGAATTTTGATCATCGCAAACAGTTGTATAGCTGCCACCGCACTGAAGCATTTCATCACCCTCCAGAATTCTTCCCTCCTCCTCTGTAGTCGGTTCCTTCCTCTTTCCCCAGCCCCGATGACCACCTTCCCTAGTTTTGCTTTTTCCAGAGTGTTATATGAATAGAATCAAACAGTGTATACTTCACTTGATTTTCTTTAGAGTTCTGTCTCCTATGTGTGAATTCCTGAATAATAGATTGAGTAGCTTGTATAAACTGAGTGGAAAGTGGGAGCTTGGCTGTATAAGGGAAGGGAAGCATCACCCTCTTGGTTAAAGGCTTGTGGGTACCAAGTAGTCTCTGGGTGGGTGGTTTGGTCTTGGCTTCCTTGAGAATTTTCATGGTCCCTTTTGGAAAAGTTGTAGGCAATGTCATGAATGAATTCTGGGAGACAGTTGGGACAACTAAGAGGCAGGCATGTATAAGAAGGAATGAATGAGCTGGGTTTCCCGCTTCTGAGATCCTGTGACCTACTGTAGCTCCTAGGAGCAAGTCAAAGTAGGACTTGTCTTGAGTAAACTGAGTGTTCTCAGCTGGACCAGGGATTGGACTGTAGAGGGGAAAGCTGGAATAGCACCTGCAAAGGTCAAGCCAAGACCAGTTCCTGCTTGACCCAGAATCTCCATCCTCCAGGTCATCGTGGGATGGCAATAGTCCCACTGTGCCTGCCTCTCCAGTCCTTGGTTGGCTGCTCCCTCATGTCTGGGGCGGTTGTTCTGGAATCTACCCTTTTTTTCCTCCACGTTGGAGATGTGGTTTCCTATCTCCCATGCCTTTGTCATTCTTATTTTACCCTCTTGTTTGGGAGCACATCCTTCTTCCTTAAAGGCAGGAGAAAGGACCCTTTCTGTGGCACCTTCTGCATCTGACAGTATCTTTATCGACACCCGGCATTCCAGGGATTAGCACTTTGCTTGAGAATTTTGTGTGTGGCTCCTTTGTTGTCCTGCTCTCAGTGTTCCTGCTGAGATGTCTGAAGCTATTTTGATTCCTGATCTGGCCTGATTTTTCTTGGAGGCCTGTAGACCTGTTGTTTCCAAGAGATTTCATAGTGATCTCTTCAAATTTTGGGTCTGTTTTCACCCTTATGTAGGCCACTGGATGGGGCCTGTTCCATTTGGTAAGTCACGTCCCTAGGTTTTCTGCGTGTGTAATCATTAGCTGTGCAGGCAGACAGGGATGGGGGTGGTTGAGAGGCAGGGGGAACAGTGAGGAGGGATAGTCTTAATGACTGGAGGAGCCCTTCAAACCCAGCTACCTCTTGCCCACAGCCTAGCTCCGAGGAGGACTGAGGAAGAGGAGGAGGAGGAACTGGAGGAGACAGCACAGGAGAAGAAGCTGCGCTTGGCCAAGCTCTACCTTGAGCAGCTCAGGCAGCAAGGTGAGCCCGTGGGTTGGGCAGGGGAGGGCTGGAGCCTGTGCCTAAGTCTGCCTGCTGCCGCAGCCCCAGCCCCCATTGGTGACTGACACAGGGCCCCAGGGGGCAGCCAGGGACACCAGGGCTGCTGAGGCCGATACCCTTTGGGAGGGACAGGCCAGCCCTTCGGGGGTTTAGACTGATCTGATCAGTAAAGGCAGGGGTGGGCACAAGACCATCCAGCCCTTTGCCAGAGGCAGCCTGAACTTCCTGTGGGCCCTGACCCACGTGTTTGGGGCCCAGGCCTGAGGTGGTTGGGATGGGGGGATGGGAAAGGAAAAGAGGAGTCTCGACCTCAGTTTGCTTGGTTTGGTCTGTTTTACACAGAGGAGGAAAAGGCTGAGGCTCGAGAATTTGAGGAGGACCAGGTGGCTGGGCGCCTGAAGGAGGATGTGGTAAGTGGGGAGGAGGTGGGAGGAGGGGTGGGTAGGATAGTATTTTCCTGGGATCTCACACCTTTCTTCTCCATGCAGCTGGAACAGAGGGGAAGGCTCCAGAAGACAGTGGCAAAGGAGGTGAGTGGACAGGAACTCTGGAGGGAATTGGGTTGGGGAGTGCCCAGTTGGGCATCGCTCTGGAACATGGTAGACACTTGGGCAGACAGGGTCAGATAAAGGTTTGGTCTGCTGCCCTGTATCTGGTTTCCTTCTGGCCAGGGGGTGGGAAATGATAGCAGGTAGGTGTGGAGGGGGTGGCAGGTAGGTGTGGAGGGATGCCTTCATGTTCCTGACTGCAGTGATTTGTCCCTGCCTGCCCAGATCCAGGCCCCAGACCCGGCTGACATTCGAGTCTTACGGGGCCACCAGCTCCCCATCACGTGTTTGGTCATCACCCCTGATGACTTAGCCATCTTTTCTGCTGCCAAAGACTGCACCATTATTAAGTGTGAGTGAGTGCCTGGGCTGGGGTGCAGCCCTCTGGGGTCTTCTGGGAGGGCTGACCTTGGGAGGAGGTGGTCATCAGGGCAAATGGAAGCCCACTGGGGAAAGCTTCTGGAGGCAGGTTTGCTTCCAAGGGGGTGTTTGCTGGGTGACCAGGTGTGGGGCTCGTGAGTTCCCTGTCACAGTCATCGGAGACAGTCGATCACAGGTGGGATGAGAATGTAATGGGAAGTGACGCTGAAGGTGGGCACGTGGGCCAGATGGTGCCGAGGCTCTGCACTGTCCTGGAGCTGAGGTCCTGGTGCTCTGGATACCCAGCCTTCAACAGCTGCGCGCTGTCCTCATCCACCCCCAGTGTCGGGGAGAACTCACACCATTTGTCCAAAGGACTTTCCCGTCCCTTCTGGGCTTCCTGGCTGCCCTTTGGGATGCTTGTCATCACCTCACAGGTGAAGAAACTGAGGTGTCCAGGGGTTCACAGTGGCCGAGACAGATCTCACTTGAGCCCAGGATATTTCTATGGCCTCGTGCTGTCCCTGTGGAGCGGTTCCTGGCCAGCCCTGCTCCCCATTCCAGTAGCCTCTCCTCCCCTGGCAGGGAGTGTGGAGAGTGGACGGAAGCTTCATGTGATCCCCAGAGCCAAGAAGGGCACAGAGGGACAGCCCCCTGGCCACAGCAGCCACGTCCTCTGCATGGCCATTTCTTCTGACGGCAAGTACCTCGTAAGGCAGGGCTGGCCTTGGGGACGGGCGAGAGGCTGGGAGCACAGTTGGTGCCTGTAGCCATTGTCTTCATCCCTCCAGGCTTCTGGTGACCGCAGCAAGCTCATTCTCATCTGGGAGGCCCAGAGCTGCCGGCACCTGTACACCTTCACCGGACACCGTGACGCTGTTTCGGTGAGCTGGGCCTCCTTTGGCGGACATTTATTCAGGGCCGAGTAGGCCAGGCCTGGTGGTGGACCCTGGAGCATGGGGTGACAGAGGCACAGGCTCCCATTCTCAGGGAAGCTGTACTTCGGTGTAGTGGTTGGCACTCTGAAGGACGTAAGTGGCAGAGGGGTTGGGGGAGACTGAGTTCAGCTTGCTCAGGGAGCAAGAAGGCCTCCAAGAAGCCTGCAGCCGCTCTAGGGCAGGTGAGTGTGCTTCTGGCTCCAGACGGCTGCATAGACCACTCTGGAGAAGCCGGCCCCCTGTGCCTGTGACTTGCTTCTCTCCAGGCCTGACCTCTGTCATGCCTGCATAGTCCAGGACCCCGTGCCTCTCCACACCCGCAGGGGCTGGCGTTCCGCAGAGGTACCCACCAGCTCTACAGCACCTCCCATGACCGCTCTGTGAAGGTGTGGAACGTGGCGGAGAACGCCTATGTGGAGACGCTGTGAGTGTATGGGAAGAGGCTGTGCAGGGGTGTGTGTTCAAGTTCCCGTGCGACCCCTCGCCTCCCTCTATCTCCCTGTCCAGCTTCGGGCACCAGGATGCTGTGGCTGCACTGGATGCCCTGAGCAGGGAGTGCTGTGTGACAGCGGGGGGCCGGGATGGGACTGTGCGTGTGTGGAAGATCCCAGAGGAGTCCCAGCTTGTCTTCTACGGCCACCAGTAAGGCGGCTGCCGGGCCAGGTGGGGCCTGTGGGAACGGTGGGGGTGGGGTGGCTGGACCCCTGCTGCCTCCCTGCTCCCTCCTCAGGGGCTCCATAGACTGCCTCCAGCTCATCAACGAGGAGCACATGGTGTCAGGCGCAGATGACGGGTAAGGGCTGCCTTTCGGACGTCTCCTGGCATTGCCCCCGGGCTGGCCTCTTGGGGTCCCCCTGAGGGGAAGCTGTTTTAACCCTCTTCTGGATAAGGGCGCTGTAGAGCGCTCAGGGAGCCTCGTGTGACTCCTGTGACTGCGGCGCACTTGATCCCTTCCCGCGGCACTTGATCCCTTCCCGCGCGGGCCTTTCTGCCCGGCCCCATCATGTCTGTGCTCCCTGTCCACAGCTCTGTGGCCGTGTGGGGCCTGTCCAAGAAGCGGCCCCTTGCCCTGCAGCGTGAGGCCCATGGGCTACGGGGGGAGCCGGGCCTGGAACAACCCTTCTGGGTGTCATCAGTGGCCTCCCTGCTCAACACAGACCTGGTGGCCACAGGTGAGCGCCCTGGGTTTCGAGAGCAGGGCTGCGCGGGGTGGGCCCCTGAGGGGTGGGGGCGCTCAACTGTCTCCCTGTCCCCCAGGCTCCCATAGCTCCTGTGTGCGGCTCTGGCAGTGTGGAGAGGGCTTCCGGCGGCTTGACCTTCTCTGTGACATCCCCCTGGTGAGTGGGGCTTGAATGCTCAGCATGCGTTTGCCACACCGGCAAGGCCCCTGGTGCTCATGGCCCTTAGAATTAGCCTCATACTATAGTCCCAGCTGCTCACGCAGGACCTGGCAATGACTCTCCCTCCTCCTTCCTCGCTCCAGTCTTCCCCTCCACCCCGCCCCTCCCTGTCCAGGGCCCTGCTCTGGGTACAGGGGCACAAGGCGCAGATGGTGTGGGCAGAGGCATGGAGGGCCTGGTGCTGTGATTGCTTCTGCACAATCAGATGCCTGGCTAGGGCGAGCGGACTTGATCTGTCAGTGACGTCTAAGAAAGTGCAGCGCTTGCGTCAACTGTGATGGTCTTGAGGTGTCCAGGCCCTGGCCACACCTGACACACTTGGCACACACTGTCACCTCAGTCCTCATGGACTCACCTTAAAGCTGTCGCCTACTCCCCCATCTCACAGATGTGGAGGCCCTGAGGGTAGACTCTAGGTAGCAGGAGACAGAGTGGGAACCTAACGCAGGCCCGGGCAGGTGAGGCGAGGGATCTCTTCGCACATTTAACGTTGTCATTCCCTCTTCTCAGGTGGGCTTTATCAATAGCCTCAAGTTCTCCAGTGCTGGGGACTTCCTGGTGGCGGGGGTAGGCCAGGAGCACAGGTATGAGGCAGCCCTTGAGTTGTGAGGGTGGGACTGGGGAGCTGGGGGACAGAGGAGCCTGCATGGGGGCTGGGCTGGGCTCAGCTGCTCTCTCCACCCTGCAGGCTTGGCCGATGGTGGAGGATCAAAGAGGCTCGGAACTCTGTCTGCATCATCCCCCTTCGCAGGACCCCCAGGTCTCCTGCTGCTGGCTCCTGACACTCTCAGCCCTTTTATTTAAGTACTCCCCAAACCGTACCCTGCCTCTTTATATTAAAAACTTTCTCTTTTCGGCCTTGTCTCCTATAGTTTCTTGGGTAGGAAAGGAGAAGGGGTGGCAGGGACAGTGGACTGGAAAGGTCTAAGGGAAGGACGGCCACTTCGTTCTGCCCCTCGGTTGGCCTATGGGGCTTTTTTATCCTTTTCCAGGGAACTTGGGGATGGGGACCTCAGCTGGCTCCTGCCTTCCGGTCTCCGAGTGTTCTCTCTGACCTCACTGCGGCCGGTCCCCACTCACTGCTGCAGTGGATGGGGGTGGAAGCTGCTGAGCCTCCCCTAAGAAGCCAGACTGTCCACTGTGTGTAAGTGCTGGCTGTGGGGCTGAGCACTGACATAGCCCAGCCTGCCCGTCAGCTGACCTCCCCACTGAGGGCAGGGGGTCGTGTGGGTCCCTGCTCTGCTTACCGCCTGGGACAAGGCGCAGAGCCGCGAGTCGCTCTGCCCTTGGTCCAAGTGACAGTCGGGCCACACATCTGTCATAGCAGTGACTCTGCCAGCCGAACATGTCAACGGAATTTCGTTTCCTGATTTCACCAACTGGCTAATTCACTCCAGCACTGGGCTGATGCCAAAGAGGTAGAGAGGTCCGGTTAGGTCCATGGAAAGTGAGAGGGAATGTTAAGGACTCTGCCCTTAACCTTCCCCTGGACCTGTTGGATCCAGGTTAACCTCTGGCTCTCAAGGGGTGGTGTGGTCCTTCCTGAGGAGGAAGCCACCGGCTCCCCTCCTGCTTCCATGCACATGGACTTCTTCCTCAGACAGACCTGCCCCTGCCTTCATCCTGGGACCAGAGGGGTGAGGTTTAGATTTAATCCCTGAAAATCCATCAGAAGATGTTGATAGCATTTACTCTCTGTGTCCTGCATCAGATTAAACTCATCGATGACTTAAACCTACCCGCTGCTTAACTTTGCAAGCAACACTGAAATGCCCCTTAGTATATGAACCCTTTTCCTATTAGCACATCCCCAGAGAGAAATCAGAATAAAAAGTGTGTGCCCTTGGAGTTGATACTACACTTGATCTTAGCCAAAAGGCCGAGAAGCAATGCGCCCTTGGAGTTGAAATGGGCAACAATTTCTCCTGTGGCTTCTATTCGCAGCCTTAGTCAGCTGGTGTAGTTGAGCTCTTAATTATAATAAAAACCAAAAAATATAACTTCTTAAATATACAGTTTAGTAGTAATAAGTATATTCACGTTGTTGTACAACAGATCTACAGAATCTTTTCATCTTGTAAACCTGCTCTGTAATCATTAAACTACCCTCTTCCCTGTCCGCCAGTCTCTGCTATGGACTTGACTACAATAACTTAGGTAAGTGGGGTCATGCATAGTATTCGTCTCTGGCTTATTTTACTTAGCACACTGTTCTCAAGATTCATCCATGTAGGGGCCTTCCTGGTTGTGCAAGGGGTTAAGCACCGCACTATGAAACGTCCGCAGCCACTGCAGCACGAGTTCGATCCCTGCCGCAGGCCAGGGAAGGGACCCACATGGCGCAGCAGACCTCTCCTGCCTTGCCCGCTGCTCCCCTCAGCAGTGTATTTCAGACGATCTACCTGTTCTGCTTCCCACTCTCAGGTGAATCCTCTCACCCCCTGCACCTCTGGCCTATACCCCAGTTCTTCTATGCATAAATAAATAAATCTTAAAAAAATAAAGATCCATCGTGTAGCATGTGACATGGTTCCTTTTGAAGGCCTGTCTGTCTCTATCTCACATTTTCTCTATCTACTCATTGGTCAATGGACATTTGGGTTGATTCTATCTCCTGTTTTAACTAATGTTGCTGTAAACCTCAATTCTTTTGGTTATGTGTATACATGTTCACAAGTGGGATCGCTGGATCCTGGGTAGTTTTTAATTTTTTTAAGAACTGCTATTTTGCATAGTGTTTGTCCCATTTTGCAGTAGTGCACCTGAGTTTTAGTTTCTCCACTTCCTCCCCAATACTTGCCCTTTCATTTTATATCATACTATTTATCTTTTTGATAGTAAGCATCTTAATGGGTGTGAGGTGCTATTTCATTGTGATTTTGATCTTCATTTCTTTAATGATGTTGAGCATTTTTTCATGTATTTTTGTTCTTTTGGATGTCTGCCTTAGAGAAATATCTATTCCTTTGCTCACTTTGACTCATACTTTGTTACATTTTGGAAGTTCTCTATTTATCCTTTTTAAGATACAGTGGTTTGCCAATGTTTTCTCCCATTGTGGGTTGCCTTTTTACTTTGTAGATATTGTCTTGATTCATAAAAATTTTACATTTTCATGAAGTCCTTTTGTCCATCTTTTATTGCTTGTGTCTTTGGTGTCATCTAGAGTATTGCCAAATCCAATGTCATAAAGTCTTTATTTTCTCCTAAGAGTTATGTAAGTTTTGGGTCTTAGATTTAAGTCTGATCCATTTTAAGTTCATTTTTGTGTGTTGCGTAAGGTAAGGGTCCGGTTTCATTCTTCTGTGTGTGTATCTAGTTTTGCCAGCACCATTTGCCAAAGAGACTGTCCTTTTCTCCACTGAGGGTCGTGGCTCCCTTGTTGAAAATCATTTGACCATATATGGAGGGTTTATTTCTGGGCTCTAGTCCATGTAGTTCTTGAGCAGCTGCTGCCATTAGCAAACCTGGTGCTTTCAGCCACTTCTGGGCTCCTTTCCTTCTCCTTCTGCTGTGACCAAAACCTGACAATTTCATGAGGCTGTGCCTCCCACCTAGCTTCTGAAAGTAGAACGGGTATTCTCCACACTCCTGCGTCAGTTAGCTGTTGCTGGGTAACAGACTGTCTTAAACTCAGTGACTTATAACAGTTACTGCTTGGACAGCTGATTGATCTGGTCTCAAATGAGCTTATTCATGCTTTGCTGTCATCCTTGGGTTGGCGACTGTTGATCTTGGCTGATCCCTCCTGTTTTGGTTGGCAGTAGGCCAGTCTAAGACCTCAGCTGGGAAACTGGGCACCTCTCCTATGCATTATTCCTCTTTCTCTGGCACGTGAGCTCCAGCCTGTTCACAGAGTGAGTAGAACTGCAGAAGTCATCAAGAGACCTTGACTTACGTCTGGTACTTCTGTCACATTCTGTTGACTAATCCCCAGGCTAGCCCAGATTCCAGGGGAAGGGGTTCCACTTCTTGATGGGAAGCACTTCAGTCATGCTGTGAAAGGTGTAGAAACTAGAGATGTTTCTGCAGGTGTTTCTACTGTATGCTCTGCTGCTCAGTTCAGGACATCACTTCCCACAGTCAGAGCTGGTATGCAACTGCAGAGGGGAGGATGTTGCTAGAAGGCAGTGTCAGACTCACGATTCAGAGGAGTCAAGGATGGGATGACCAGACTCCAGTTTTCTGGCCACCATTCGGAGGCTGGCACATCCAGTGAGCGGCCAGTGACCACATTCCCCTCCCTCCGCCTGAGAATGGGCCTAGGAGTAAGGTATAAGCACCCTCCCCCCACCCCCAATGAAATGAAACAGCTCCCTGGTATCACTCTGGGGTAAGGTCCATCTACCCTGACTCCAAAAGGGGAGTGAATCAGAGAGGTGAAGGCAGTGTGGCCGGCAAGCCTCCTCCCCAGGATGAAGCCCTGAGCATCTTTCCGTAGTGCTGAGATACCCTCTGGTGTCAGCGTCAGGGGTGAGGCCACTTCACAGGAGGGTGACAATGTTCCTGTCTTCTGAAATGGAACTTCCGTTTCTCTTGAAAAACATCCCTTCTCCATGTAGCATGTGCAGCCATCCATCCATCTGTTCAGCAGAACTTTACTTAGTTTCTATCACACCCAATGTTCTGGGTCATGGGGATAAAAAAAAAATTTTCCTACGTTGAAGAAGTTTACGGGACAGACATGTAAACAAACAGACATATTACAGAAATTCATATGATTGATGTTATGAAGACAAAGCAGAGCAAGCGGGGCCTCCCTGGTGGCGCAGTGGGTTAAGTAGCGCACTATGAAGCAAACCGCAGCCACTGCAGCACGAGTTCGATTCCTGCTGCCGGCCAGGGAGGGGACCCGCATGGTGCGGCAGACCTCTCCTGCTGTGCCCGCTGCTCCCCTCAGCAGTGTGTTTCAGTTATTCTGCCTCTTCTACTCCCCACTATCTCTGGTGGGTCCTCTCACCCCTTACACCGCTGGCCTGTACCCCAGTTCTTGTTATGTACAAATAAATCTTTAAAAAACTACAATAACAACAAACCCAAAGCAGAGCAAGAGAGTAGTCTGGAGAAGTGACACTGAGTGAGGCCTAAGTAATGGGGAGATCTAGGGGAGAACATTCCAGCCCCTGGGATAATCTGCACAGGCCTCAAGGCAAGAGAAGCAGGTGGCTGGCATGACTGGAGCAGATGGTGGGAAGGAGGGGAGAGCTGGAGATGTCAGAGGGCAAGTTTGAGTGGGAGTTGGGTTCATGGGGTTTTATTTAGATGCAGTGCAAAGCTGGGAGAGGACTGAGCAGAAAAGTAGTAACTACCTGGTCCACAATAAGAAAAACAGCTCAGGCTTCTAGAGAATGATTAGGGGTGAAGGTTTGGGGGAGGGAGAGAGGCTGGTTAGCAAGTGATAATAACAGCAGACCTGAGACCAGAGCCATCAAAACAGCTATGGGCACACAGTCTGCTGCAGGTGTTCACAGCCCGCACGGTCATCCAGCGGCAGCTGATAGGCACCCGCAACTGGTAACAACTATGGATTAATTTAGCCAAGGCCTCTTGCCCTGCTCTCTCAGCCAATAAAGTTTAATTTCTGTGTTCTCAAAGTACAGTCCTAAAACCGTTACAGACTCCTGGAACCCCAGCACCTCCTCGAGTCTCTCATGCCCAGAGAGGTCTCCCTGAAACACTCGCTTTTTCACTAATCAGTAAATACCGACTCCTTGCCTGCCCTCACTGGTGCCTGGGGGCCTCTTTTCAGTCTTGACCAGAGGGTGTCATTTCCCAGCCTGGGCATGGGAAGCCTCGGCCACCGCTCTGACTCCTGGCGGCGGAGGAGTGTACAGCGGTTGGCACACTGCTGGCTTATCTGCTTGTTTTGTGAGGGAGGTCGGGGTCAGGCTGAGGGTGCAGGGCCTGCTCCCGGGTCCGGTAACAATATCACCAGCAAGCAGAGATGATTTTTCTTTTGCAAAACCAACTTGGATGTCTTTTATTTCTTTTTCTCACCTAATTGCTCTGGTTAGGGTTTGCAGTAGCATGTTTTTGGTTCTTTGTTATGGAGGATGACCTTAGCTGTGGGCTTGTCCTATATGGCATCTGTTATATTGAGGTACATTCCTTCTCTACTGAATCTGCTGAGAGGTTGGTTTTTTTTTGTTGTTTTTCATGAAAGGATTTTGAATTTTATCCAATGCTTTCTCTGTGTCTATTGATGCAGCCATTCACCTCTCCTGAGGGGATAGTTGGGTGACAGTTTGGTGTGTGTGTCTTTCCCTCCTTGCATTTATCATACCAGATAAAAATTATGTATCTTGACTGTTTTACCTACATAAATGGGATTATAATGATCTTCAAACTTTTCACTTAAAAATACATCTTTTACCCATTTCCTCATCAAATTAATTACTTTTATTTTATTTGGACAACAGAAAAGTTGGATTTATTGAAATACACTGCTAAGAGAAGCA
Organism: Galemys pyrenaicus; assembly: GCA_019455555.1. NCBI lineage: Eukaryota > Metazoa > Chordata > Mammalia > Eulipotyphla > Talpidae > Galemys > Galemys pyrenaicus. The sequence goes on from JAGFMF010011397.1 coordinate 12,871,627, forward strand.
GCAGGTGGGACAGGAGAGAGAGATCTGCTGCACACAATTATTTTTTAAACAGTTATGTAGAGTTCTATAGCATGAAAGGATTATAAACCATTAAGTCCACCCCTGAGTTTACTACTTGGGGGTTTGTCAGTGACTCACTATCCTTGTACACCTTTATGTCAACAGGCAGTAGTTCTTGGTTTGTAGCCAGCACTTGGATCGTTTCTAGCAGGAAAGAATGGCCAGTACCTCTGTCTTTTCCTTGGAGGAGGTTTAACTCTTGGGAGCCGTTCTGGCGCCTGAGTCATAACTGCCCTTATGACATCATCGGTCTCCGTTCTCTTCACTTTCTACCCATGCCATAGCTGGAGAAACACAGACCTGAGGGGATTTGATCCATCTACACCCAGTCCATGCAAGACCAATGGTAAGTAAGAGAGAGACGGAACATACCAGGCTTTTTAGGGATGTGCCATAGATCTCTCAGGATGAAGGAACCCCCTTGACATCTGAACACTCTGGAGAGCCCTAGAAATAGGGGATGGGTGTGTGGGGTACTAATGGAGGGGGGACACAGCCCCACCGGTTAGTCTTTCGTCCAACCATTGATTGCAGGAAAAGGACCAGCCTAAAATTACTGAAGAACAGACTAAAGATGAGCTTCCGCAGGAAACGAAGCTGACTGGTTTACCCTCAAAACCATCAGCAGGCTCAGTGAAGACAGAGGTAGGCGGAGCCCTGACTTGTCTCTTGTCTTTGTGCACTGGTGCTGCTGGTTAGTTGCTGGAGCTCAGCCCGGTGAACAGGGCTGAGGAGAGGCACCGACTGAACCCGGAAATAGAGATGACAGACACAAAAATAGTTTAAGAAAAGCGGGCCCCAGGAGACGCAAGGCCTTTCTCTCTCTCTCTAGGCTCAAGCATCCCGGGGGTCAGGCACAGCTCATATTTATTGAGAAAAACTGCCCCCTTTAGGTTAGTTACAAGACAATGGCTCGTTCTGTTATTTCTTAGTATTCAGCATCATTCCAGTACACATTCACCATCATCATCAATGTTCTGCATTATCAGGCTGCACTGCTCTCCCTTCTAATCTAGTTTACTCCCTGGGCGATGGTCTCACTGGCACAAGAAAGAACATCTGATCTGTGCCTGGGCCAGTCTTCTACTCACGCCGATCAGTGTTTTAGCCATGACCTGTCTTCCGGCCATGACCCAGATATTTGCCTTGTCTCAGCTCTCCACGCCTTAGGGGTCTCCGACAGTTAGTGCCGTTGTATGACTCAGAGCTAAGAGCAGGAATAAGCTTATCCTTTTCTGTCTTCTAATTTATTTTTCAGGCTAAATCTATGAATTTGACTGACACAAAGGGAGTGAATGATTCTACCAAGACACCGAGACAAGTATGACTTCCAGGACCCAAGGGCTGGGGCTGGGAATATGGGCTATGTGCGTGGAATGGGATGGCTGAGATGTAGGAAGTTAGATTTAATATTATGCGTGTGTGCTTGAGTTTGTGCACGCCTGTTTGCTTATAATGAAGATTTAAAGTGTGAAAGTTAAGCGAAGTGAAGAAGGGGAAGAAATAAGAGGGAAATTTATGGAGATGGAGGAAACGTAAGACTATGACATGACAGGAAGGCTCACACTGTGCATGGAGCTGGTGCCAGGGATGAAAGGGAAGGTTAACAAAGCGTGTGGCTTCTCCAGCAGGTGGTGGGGGTTGGGCTGGGCAGGGGACTGAAGGTTTACAAGATCCTAGTTAGGTGGACAGGCTCAGACAGGACATGGGGAGTAAGACTTTGACCCACAAATCATGCTGTTCTTGCCATAGCCTGACCAGCTTGATCCAGGTAGGCTCGGGTACCCAGGGCAGTTGCACAGCCATTGCCCAGATGGGGGTGCTAGCATTCAGAGGGCAGTCTGACGTGCGCATGCGCATTAACCAGAATGTGCGGAGGCAGATGGCGCACTTGGTGCTCCGGTCCCAGCCAGTGTCCAATGATTCTGAGGGTCACAGGAAGGGATGAAGATTGATAGGGAGTTAGGGCCTCCCTGGTGGCGCAGTGGATTAAGCAACGCACTATGAAGCAAACCGCAGCCACTGCAGCACGAGTTCGATCCCTGCCGCCGGCCAGGGAGGGGACCCACATGGTGCAGCAGACTTCTCCTGCCTCACCGGCTGCTCCCCTCAGCAGTGTGTTTCAGTCAGTCTGCCTGTTCTACTCCCCACTCTGTCTCTGGTGAATCCTCTCACTCCCCACACTTCTGGCCTATACCCCAGCTCTTGTATGCATAAGTAAATAAATCTTTAAAAAAAAAAAAGATTGATAGGGAGTTAGGGCCCCTTTCTGGCAAACTCTGGGACTAAGGTGGGTGGGGAACATTTTCTGACTAGCCCCTCTTTTCTCTTCCAAGATCCCCAAAAACCCTCCTAGCAATAAAACAAATGTCGTAAGGATCCAGGCCTGGTGGCGGGGCACCCTGGTGCGGCGGACGCTGCTGCACGCGGCCCTCTGTGCCTGGGTCATCCAGCGCTGGTGGAGGAAGAAGCTGATGAAGCAGCTGGAGAAGAGGCGGCAGACGGCTCTGGAGACCTTTACACGGAAGGAGTGGGCGGCAGTCAGGCTGCAGTCCTGGGTCCGCATGTGGCGCATCCGCCGGCGCTACTGCCGTTTGCTCAACGCCGCCCGCATCATCCAGGCCTACTGGAGGTGCCGCTCCTGTGCTTCCCGAGGCTTCATCAAGGGCCAGTACAGGGTCACTGCCGACCAGCTGCATCTCGAGTTAGAGATCTTGCTGGGCTCAGGGCCTTGCATTGTGTCAGAGTGTATTCCCCTCCCAATAAAGCAGTGATGTGGTCATCCTGTGTCTCTCTGCTGCCGGTGGGAAATTGGATCAAAGTGTTTGAACACAGGCTCAGTCTTCCTCGATTCACATTCATAGGCACTTACACTAAATAAGGGAACGTGTTTATTTTTAAATCTCTAATCATTCAGGAGATTTCACAGAAGGGCTTGTTGCCTCCGCTTCTGGGAGTGCTGATGGTGGCTGCCAGCCACTGCAGGGGCTGCTTCAGCACAGAGATCAAAGGCAGGACCTCAGACACCGCCCACAACGATGAGCCAGATGGAGGATTTAAGGGGGAAGTTCTGCTGGGTCTTTTCAGCATCAGCGCTTCCTGGGGTGCCGTGGAGGCTGTCAGCCAAAATACATGATCTCCCGCCTCTCCGCAATCCTGCTGTGCCCCTTCCCTCCCATGTGTATAGATCCTAAAGATATTCCCTAGCAGACACCCCAAACACTCAACTCTCAGTCTCCTCTCTGAGAACTCAGACTGCAAAAGCTGATGTCTGAGAAAGACGACAATGAAATGGGGTTTTGAGGTGGTTCATTCACTTCATCCCTGCCTGTCCAGCATGAGGACCCCAATGCTGGTGGTAAGTGGAGGACAGAGAGCCTGAGGCGAAAGGTGGGGTTTGAAATGCTACCCACAGACGGCAAGCTGGGATCATACAATGGAGGTGGGAACGCAGCTGCTGATGAGACATGCAGGTATTTGAAAAATATGGGGGGGATTAACTAAAAGATTGGATGGTTATTTTGAGGCTCTATTGAAGCTGTGGGAAAGATACAAAAGACTGAGAACAAGTAGCAGGAATTAAAAGCCACGTATCGGGCCTCCCTGGTGGTGCAATGGATTGAGCATAGCACTGTGGGGCGAGCCGTGGCCCTGTGGCACGAGTTCAATCTCCACCGCCGGCCAGGGGGCTGGCACAGAGGTGCAGCAGACCTCTCCTGCCTCGCTCACTCGCTGCTCCCCTCAGCAGTGTGTTTCACTCGATTTGCCTTTTCTACTCCCCACTCTGTCTCTGGTAAACCCTCTCCCCCACCCCCGCACCTCTGGCCTGTACCCCAGCTCTTGTATGCATTTAAAAAAAAAAAAGCCTAGCATAAAAGCTAGAAGGTCTCCATGTTGCATATGCAGATGAGAACTCACCTCCTAGAGCAGGGCTGAGGGCAAATCAACAGAGTGGCCAACCTCTTAAGGGTAACCTTGACCCTGGGTGGGGACATTGGGTTGAGACCCCCGAATCTTAAGTTCCCGGATCCCCCTGAGCCCTTCTCTAGGCCAACACATCCTAGTGGGGACTGACAACGAGAAACTGACAAAACAGAGTGGGCAGGTAGCCTAGATGCTCAAGTAGCGCCCGCTGTACCCCACCCCATCTCAGCTCACACCCAGGGGGCTTGCGTGGAACCCCTTGGGACCAGCTGACAGAAGAGAAGAATGCCTGCGCCTGATTTGTAGATTGTTAAACTTGTGCCAGAGCCCAGCTCCGGTGAACAGGGCTGAGGAGAGGCGCCGAGTGACCCAGGAAACAGATGACAGACCCAAAATAGTTTAAGAAAAGCGGGCCCAGAGGATGCAAGGCCCCTCTCTTCTGGACACATGTGTCCCGAGCGTCGGGCACAACTCATATTTATTGAGAAAAACTGCCCCCCCTTAGTTTAGTTACAAGACAGCGATTTGTTCTTTTATTTCGTAGTGTTCAGCATTATTCCAGAATACGTTCACGTCAACGTTCTGCGCTATCGGGCTGCACTGCTCTAGCTTACTCCCTCGGCAGTGGTCTCACTGGCACGAGAAAGAATACCCTAATCTGTGCACGGGCCAGTCCTCTAGGCCACGGCGATCAGTTTTTTTAGGCATGACTAGTCTTTTGGCCACGACGCAGACATTTTCCTTGTCCCAGCGCTCCACACCTTAAGGGGTCTCCAACAGAGGCAGGTCTCCCTGGGGCCTGGCTAACACCTTTACCTTCAGAGCTTATGCATCTTCACCATCCCATGCATCCCACTTGTTCTCCTGTCCTCCCACCTACTCCAGTCTTCTCCTCCCCCTCTCACTGATGCCCCCACCCCACGTCCTTAGAGGGCTTCCTCCTCTTCTCCTTTTCCCCACACCACTTACTGAATAACAGTCAGGTTTTAATTTGTATCACTATACGTATTTGTATCAGTGGGTCAGATTTGGGATGTTAGGGCAAAGAACAACAGGTCTTCTTAGCAGAAACTCAACTATTGGTAAGCCGTCCTGAGTCATAGTGCCCTTATGACATCATAGCTCTCTCTCCCACTCTTCCAGCCAGAGCTCTGGCTGGAGACCAGACCTGAGGGCAATGGGACCATCTAGCCCCTAACCATGGGTAATCTAGTAGCGTGCCGACCTGAGGGGCTGTGACCGTCCATCCTGAGCACTGGGCATAATGGTTTGTGAGAGAGTCAGACTCACCCCAGCTTTCTGGCAGGGCGGTGCGTCTCCCATAGCTACCTGAGCCTGGCAACCCTCCCCTTCTCCAGAAGATGGGAGGGGGCTGAAGGAAAGCGACATGGCTGCCAGGCGGGCAGTCAAGTCCAGGCAAAACTTGTGTTCCTCTCACCTCTGGATCATGGCGCTCTGGCCCTAGACTGGCCATTCCGGTCCATGCACCGCTGGGTGAACTGCAGGCACAGGCGTACCCCCAGTTTGCAGACGGAGGCCCTGAGCCTCAGGGAGAGATGCTGTGTCTATGTCCAGCGGCCAGAGGGGCAGAAGCAGGACACCGGGCCGCCTGGTTCGAGTTGTTGCTCTTGACGTCTCTCCTGGATGTCAGGAAAAGGGGCGACTGTCGATACAACATTAGGGCCCCTTCGTGGCAAACTTTGCAGTTGAAATGTGGTTTTCCTGTGTCCCCTGTTTTCTCTTGCAAGGTCCAAATGCTAATAGCACAGAGGTCAAAGAGCAGGCAGCTGTGTCTATCCAGGCCTGGTGGCGGGGCACCTTGGTGCGCAGGACCCTGCTGCACGCGGCGCTGAGAGCATGTATCATTCAGTGCTGGTGGAAGCAGAAGCTGGCGGAGATCCTGGAGGGCCGGCGTCAGGCAGCGCTAGAGCGCTATGCGCGGCAGGCGTGGGCAGCCGTCAAGCTGCAGTCCTTGGTCCGCATGTGGCGCATCCGCAGGCGCTACTGCCAGTTGCTCCATGCCGTCCGTATTATCCAGGTCTACTGGCGCTGGCACAGTTGCCATACTCGTGGCATCATCCAGGGACAGTATGACCTCAAGGAAAACCAACTGAATGTTCAACTTGACATCTCTTTGGGCTCACAGGCTTGTAGAGTGCAACAATGCATACCCTTCCCAATAAAGGAATGATCAGGTCTGCCATAGCCTTGACCTCAGCTCTCTCTGTCAGACATAGTTCAAGGAAGTTCATTGAGCTAACAGTGGCAAACTTTTGGGATCTCGCAAATGAACTTTGAGAAAGTAGCAGTTGTCTGGGGGCCCAGCATTGTCTGGGTCCAGTGTGGAGAAGGACCTCAGACCCAGGTGCTGGAAGAGCAGGGCCTGTGACTGATTAGCAAGGTCTGCCATGGGGAGGGGAGTCAGGATGACGGGGCACCCGAGTGGTGACGGGGTGAGTGAGGGTGACGGGCACCCGAGTCTCCAGGGAGACTCCTTGACAAGCGTCGGTGGACACGGCTCCCCCTTTAATGGTCAGCAGGACACCTGTGTCATCTTGTGCTTCTCCCCCTTCCAAAAGTTTTTTAAGTATTTAAAAAATAGTAATTGAGCATACATAACATAAAATTTATCATTTCAATCATAAAGCAAACCTTTTAGGGGCCTCACGTTTATATTTACGTTGTTGTGCAAAGTCGTCAATATCCATCCACCTCCAGAACCATATCCACCTTGCAAAATTAAAACTCTGTACACAATAAAAGTAATTCTCCATTCATTGCCTCCTCCCACAGTCCCCGGCAACCAAAATTCTACTTTCTGTCTCTATAAACTTGATTGCTCTAAATGCCTTGTGTTCATGGAATCAGAGTTTTTGTCATTTTTGTGGCCAACTTAGTTCACTCTGCATAAGGTCTTGATGTTCGATATTGTAACATGTCAGGATTTTTTTTCTTCGTAAGGGTCAGTAATATTCCCTGCATGTATATCCACATTTTGTTTACTCATCCACGAATGGACACGTGGGTTGCTTCCACCTTGGTTATTGTGAATAACGCTCTTGTTAACATGGGTGTTCAAAGATCTCTCTGAGACTGATTCTTTGGGGTATATGCCCAGGAGCAGAATGGACAGCTCATACGCAGTTTTAATTTTGAGGACCTGTTATGCTGTCTTTCAGAGCACCTATGAAAAGGTGCGTAACAGTCCACAGAACACAAGGGTTACAATTTCTCCACATCCCCCTGACACTGGTTAATCTTTTTTGCTGATAGTTCTCATTTGGGTATGAAGGGATAGCTTACTGTAATTTTGATTTGCATTTCCCTAGTTAGTGTTGTCAAGCATCTTTTCATGCTTGTGTTGGGCATTTCTATATCTTGTTTGGAGAAATAGCTATTTGAGTCTTTTGCCCATTTCGACTCAGTATTTTTATTGCTGTTGAGTTGTAGGTGTTCTTTATATATTCTAGACTTTAATACCTATCAGATGTTTGACTTGCAAAGATTTTCTCCTGTCCTATGAGTGACCTTTGCACTCTGTTTTTGTTCTTTGATGTACAGAAAGGTAAATTCTGATGTAATTCAAGTTATCTATTTTTTCTCTTATTGTCTGTGCTTTTGGTGTTGCATATAAGAAATTACTAAATCCATGGGCCTCCCTGGTGGCGCAGTAGGTTAAGAACACACTATGAAGCAAACCGCAGCCACTGCCATACAAGTTCGATCCCTGCCGCCGGCCAGGGAGCTGACCCACATGGTGCAGCAGACCTCCTGCCTCGCCCACTGCTCCCCTCAGCAGTGTGTTTCGGTCAGTCTGCCTGTTCTGCTCCCCACTCTGTCTCTGGTGAATCCTCTCACTGCCCTGGACTCTGGCCTGTACCCCAGCTCTTGTATGCATAAGTAAATAAATCTTTAAAAAAAAAGAGATTACTAAATCCAGTGTCATGAAGCTTATTGAAGATCATTCGACTCTATCTATAAATGTTATTGATGGGCTCTCTATTTTATTCCACTGATCTTTATGTCTGCTTTGCTTACTGTAGCTCTGTAGTGAGCTTTGATGTCAGCAATGTGAGACTTTCCACTTAGGCCTTCTTTTCAAGATTGGTTATTTGGGGTCCTTTGAGATTCCAAATGCATTCTAGGATGGATTTTTCTCTTTCTGCAAAAAATAACACTTGCATTTTAATAGGGATTCCGTTAAATCTATAGATTCCTGTGGGTATGTTGACATCTTATAACTAGTAAATCTTCTGTGTCTATGGGATGTGTCTCCATTTACTTGCGTATATTTTTAGTAATGTTTTCATAGTTTTAAAAAAAGTATCCATTTATCCACACAAGAACTGGGGTACAGGCTAGAGGTGTGAGGGTGAGATGATTCACCAGAGACAAAGCAGGGAGCAGAACAGCCAGATTGTCTGAAATAGACTGCTGAGAGGAGCAGCAGGCAAGGCAGGTGAGGTCTGCTGCGCTATGTGGGACCCTCCCTGGCCGGGGATCGAACTCATGCTGCAGTGGCTGTGGATGCTTCATAGTGCGGTGCTTAACCCCTTGAGCCACCAGGGAGGCCCATGAGTGTTTCATCTCTTTTGCTAAGTTTGTTCTTAAGTATTTTGTTGTTTGTGATGCTATTGGAAATGGATTGTTGATTTTACTTTTGCTCTGTTCATTGTTAGTATTTAAAAGTGTGGCTGACATTTATGTGTTTATGTTGTATGCTGCTACTTTTCTGAATTGGTTTTAACAGGTGTTTCTTTAACGATGAAAAAAATCATATTTAGAATTAGCCAGCTGGGCTCTGCTCAGACGATCCCGATTTTGCGGGCAGCATCCACAGCACCGTAGGCGGGAGCCAGAGGAACATGTGCCTTCTTCGCCCCTCGCGTCTGGTCAGGGCCTTGACCCTGGCCAAATCGTTGTCACGGGGCTTGTCACAGCCGTCTGACCCGGAGCTGGAGCTCCCCACAGACAAGTGCGCCGAGGCCTTCCCTCTTGTGCGCGGCCCCTGAGGGGGAGCTGTCCCCGGACTTAGGGTTGTGACGAGGGTCTCCTTTCACTTGCGGCTGTGGACGCCTTTCAGCACTGCTTCCTGGCCTGCAAAGCTCTGGCTTGGCCTGGGCTTTGGGAGGGGCAGGGGCTTCCTTCTTTCCATGCTGTCTTTGTGAAAAAATGTTAACAGTTTTAAAAGTTTAAAGGAACCCATACAGGTTCATAAGGAGCTCATGCAACTCAATAGCAAAATAAACAAAGCCACCAAAGAGCCCAATAAAAAGCGAGCAAAGGAATTTGTAAAATCAAATGGCTCCCAGGTAAGGAAAGGAGCTCAGCCTCACTCATCATCATGGAAATACAAATGAAAACCACAATGAGGCAGAACGCACTCCTGTAAGAAAGGGCACTACAAAAAAGACAGGCAAAAAACAAGTGTTGGTGAGGGTGCGGGGAGGGGGAATCCGTGCACTGCTGGTGGGAGTGTAAATGGGACAGTCGTTCTTTTGAACACCATGGAATTTCTGACACTCGAAATAGAACCGCCATATGATCTGGACAGCCCGCCGCTGGGCACATGTCCAAAGAAGATGAAATCACCGTTATCAAGGAGCTCTCTGCACTCTTGTGCTCATTGCAGCAGCATCCACAATAGTGAGGGCATGGACATGCCTTAGATGTTCTATCAAAGGACGGATGGGTATACGCACACGTGTGACGTATTTGTGTATAGCCATGCATCGCTATATAAAATACTATTCAGCTGTGAAAGAGGAACTCTTGCTGTTCGTGACAGTGGAGATGAAGCTGGAGGACAGAATGCTCAATGAAATAGACAAAGACGAATACCATGGGTTGACACTGAAATGTGGAATCTAGTAAAATCAGTAGACTGGAAGGTGGGGAAAGGGGAGATTTTGGTCAAAGGCATACAACTTTTAGTTATATGATGAGTAAGTTCAGAAATTAAATGTATAGTATTGTGAATATAATAAGTTAAAAAAGAAATGCATCTCTTCATTCTTTGGTAGAACACTCAGGGTATTTCCATATCTTTAAGATTACCAGGTACATCTATTTCTCTCTGGTTTCTTCGATTAATATGGACATCCTTCCCCAACGCACTCTCTTGGCTTTATAGTTTACACACTCAGCCTCAGTATTGGAAAGTGTGATTGGGTCCACTTATTTATTCATCCCTTTCAAGTTTCCTTTAGGTAATTTAGGGCTTGCACCTTTCCATACAAATTTTATTTTATTTTATTTTTTTTTATTTTTATTTTTTTTAGATTTATTTATTTATGCATACAAGCACTGGGGTACAGGCCAGAGGTGTGGGGGTGGTGAGAGGATTCACCAGAGACAGAGTGGGGAGCAGAACAGGCAGATCAACCGAAGTACACTGCTGAGGGGAGCAGCGGGCGTGGCAGGAGAGGTCTGCCACGCCATGTGGGTCCCCTCCCTGGCCGGCAGCAGGGATTGAACTCGTGCTGCAGTGGCTGCGGTTTGCTTCATAGTGTGTTCTTAACCTACTGTGCCACCAGGGAGGCCCCCATACAAATTTTAAAATAAGCTTGTCTGTGTCTGCAAAATACCTTCTGGTGGCTTGATTAAAAATATCAATTTGGGTAGAATTGCCATTGCTGCTCGTTGAGTCTTACAGTTGTAACCTGGTATGTTTTCCCATTGACTTTGTTCTTCTGTTGATTTTTTTCATTATCATTTTGTAATATTTACCATACAGATATTATACCTTATTTGTTAAGAGTATATCTACAGGCCTCCCTGGTGGCTCACTATAAAGCATCAGTAGCCACTGTAGCACGAGTTCGATCCCCACCCACGGAGGGGACCCACATGGTGCAGCAGACCTCTCCTGCCTCACCCACTGCTCCCCTCAGCAGTGTGTTTCAGTCAGTCTGCCTGTTCTGCTCCCCACTCTGTCTCTGGTGAATCCTCTCACTGCCCTGGACTCTGGCCTGTACCCCAGTTCTTGTGTGCATAAATAAATAAATCTTTAAAAAATTTCTCCAGTGAAGCCTTCTATACACAGAGATTTATTTTTGGGGAGCTTATAATTCAGCGTCTTTTATAGTGTTAGGACAATTCAGATAATTTATTTCACCTGACTAACTTGGTCCTGGGTGGCTTACAATAACTGATCCGTTTCTTCTCGGTTGTTGAGTTAATGAGAGTAACGTCGCTCACGGTATTCCCTTGCTAAGCCTTTACTTGCTGACACATCTGGAGTGACACGTTCTACATCTCTCTTCTTTAATTTTTGTCAGTATTGCTAGACCTCTGTCAAAGAGCCAGCTTTTGATTTCATTTATTTTCTCTCTGTTGTTTCCCTGTTTTATATTTCATTTCTGCTCTTGTTTAAACTCTTTTTAAGTTTATTTAGTTATTTGGATTTAATTTCCTTTTTTCCCCCTAGTGAATTGACGTAAGCATGTAGGAAATTTGACTAGATTCTTTCTCTAATGTAAAAATTTGATACTATAAATTTTATTCTCAGCTGCATCCCACACATTTTGATAGTGTATTCATTTTTACTCATTCCTATGTATTAAAAATCTCCTTTGATACTTCCTATTACTTCCATATTTTTAAAGAAGTGTGATATTTAATATACAGGGGTTTGAAGATTTTATTGTCTTTCAGTTATTGAATGTTAGTTTTATTACATTGGTCATAGAACACACTATTATTTAAATCTATAAATTTGAGGCTTGTTTTATGAAGCAGGCTAAGTCTGTTTTGGGGAATGTTTCTATTTGAGCTGACAGTTCTGTGTAGCTTTCAGAGTTACAGTTTCTCACTTCATGGATGAAAGTAGCTTGAGTGTTTGAAGTGTTACATGGTGTTTTCTAATACTGAGTAAATCCTTTTGATTGATGCTACTGTTCAGTTCTTTTACATATTCTCTAGTTTTTTGTCTAGTAATTTTGAAGTATGGTGTTGTAATCAAGTACTTACTCCATTTTCAGCACTCTCAATGTTTAGAGAAGGCATGAGGCGCGAGGGACTGGCTGTTCCTAGGATCAAAGGTCCTGTATTTATTTCATCTGAAGAGAAGGGAACAAGTATGGTCCAGATGGAGCTGGGGTAGAGGATGAGGTGGGTGGATAGATGAGACTGTACCTGCTCCTGCATCTTCAATGGGGAGATACATCACATATGAGTTCAATGTCAGAAGGGGAATTGGACATGTGCAGAGATGTGAACTTTTTGAATAAAAAAGGAAGTGCAAACAGACCAGAGAAGTTGACTGGGAAGTCTGTGGAGACATCTGAGGTCAGGAACACAAACTGAGGCCACCGCCCATGGTTGCGTGGCCTGCTGCAGTCACACTCACCCCATGCAGGCACAGAGGCAGACGGGTGCTCACCCGCACGACTGCAGCAGGGAGAGGGTTAAGAGAAGTCACGCTGTGCGGGGGAGAGACAGCAAGTGATTAACCATAGACTCTGCCTGGGTCAAGAAGATGCGAGGGCTGTAAAATAAACCGGTAGCTCAGAGACTGGAAGACCTTGATGTGTCTGAAGAAGCATCCTTCTGGGTATGTTCGCAAGGGAACAAGAAGGAGAGAAGTAATCAGAGAACACGAGAATGACTGACGACGGGCAACGAGGAAGACGAGAGCCGTCATGTCCAAGGAACAGACGCCAGCCACATGTGGGTATTTAATTTAAACTAGTCTTAACGACATTTAAATTCCGTTGAAAAGTCAACTCTGGTTGCACGTGGCACATTTCAGGGCCCCACAGGCGTGGGTGGTTTGTGCCTCATTATTGAGCCCAGAAGACACGGAAAATCCCACCACGCAGAAAGTTCTGTTGAATATCTGTGTTTTAGCGAGACTGTGGGACCGGCTGAGCCTGAGGAGGCTAAGGAGGGAGCACAGGTCTTCACAGTGGCGACGCTGGAGGAGACTGGTGTGATCACCTTGACCTGCGATCCGCCACCGAGAAGGGAGACGGGCAGGTGGGTGCACAGAGGGAGTCCTGCTTGTTGCAGGGCCCTGGGGAAGGAGTTCTGAGCAGGGCTGAATACCAGGAACCCTGATTTCATGGCACTCGTCCCCAGGTGGCCATATGCTCGTTAGCATGTCCAGGCCGCCCTACAGCCACGGCCAGCCTCCTGTCCTTCCCCCGGGGCTGCATTGCCCTGACCTGGAAGGGGCGGCCAGAGGCTGGCATTTCCTCTAGGTCCTTGCCAAAGACACTTTGCTTGCGGCATCCACCAGCCCCCACCAGGCGGCAGAGAAGCTCTCCCATGCAGAGGTGCTCAGAGATTCAGGGGTATGGAGCCCACCTGTTTCCCAGACCCCGGATGAGAAGGAATGGGGTGTGTGCCAACTGGGACTTCTGGTCCTTCACATCAGGGTGGACTAGGAGCTCAGTTTCTGTCCTGACAAGCCAACACGTGCAAGTGCACATGGCCGGTAGCAATCAGAGCATGGTCCGGGGGACAGCGGGGAAACTGCCCTGAAGCTCTCTCCCAGGGAGGACAGAGGCTGCGTGGCCTGGGTGCCGAGACTTCCGGCTGCTAGGGGAGACGAGGAGGCACAGCGCACCAGCTTAGACCTTTACTAGGGCAGGAGACACAGTGCTCCTCTTGCCAACCCTTAGGGGTTAATGACCTCAATGTGGAACTGTAGGTGAGTGGCTGTGACGACACAGTGGCCCCGGAGGAGGGCACAGGTCTGGCATTGGTGGCACCGCCAGTGGCACTGGATGACGTAGATGGCATCGAGCACCTGACAGTATCGCCAGTGGATGCGCCACATGCGGACTAGGGACTGGAGCTTGACCACGGCCCTTTCTCTGGTTGCGTAGACAATCAGGGCTTGCCTCTGCATCTTCTGCCGCTGCCTGTCCAGAATCAGCCTCCACCAGCACTGGATGACCCAGGCCCTGAGGGCCGCGTGCAGCAGCGTCCGGCGCACTAGGGTGCCCCGCCACCAGGCCTGGATGGTTGTGGCTGCCTCGGAGTTGTCTTCTGATGTGTCTTTCTTCACCTTTTTCTTCTTCTAGGCACAAATGAGACAGACACAACTCAGGGACTCTCCTGCCACCGGCCTCCAGTGTCTTCCTGGAAGGGACCTGGATTCTCCTACTTTAAGTCAACCTAACTTTGGAGAGTTCTGGGGCGTTAGCAGGACACTAAGAGCCAGGAGGCTTTGGCGCTCCCGGTGCATGAGTAGGGGACCCTGGGCTGCATCCGGGCCACAAGGGGCTTTGCACCGGCGCTCCCTGGACCTGCAGTCCAGACCACGGTGCTGGTGCCGTCGACTGGTGTCCGCCCAGGCTTCTCCCAGGCCCTGGCCGATTTCTCTCTGCTCAGCGCGGCCGTGTTTTCAGCACCCTCCCCCACGTGCTGCTTCCCAGGGCCTTCCCCTGTGTAGTCTGAGCCCTACATCTCACTCCTCATTCTTCACGGCACAGGCAGGCCCACACCCAGAGCCGTGGTGGCTGCGAGGGAGAAATCAGCCACTACGGAGCTGACTCCCAACTCCTTAAACTCTGACTCCATGAGAGACACAATTCCACATGCTCACGCCACAGACGTAGGTGCTGCTAGCTCCTAGCACGTGGGAGTTTACCCACCTTGTTTTTCTTCTTCAGTTCCTTGATCAATTCAATTTCTTCTGCATCTTCGTATACTACTACCACTAGATTGCCACGATACTGTCATCAGAACCAAATAAGGGATTATGCATAAATTAACCCTGCTGATTCTCCGAATGGCTCTGCGTAGGATCCCCAGTTCTCTAGCATCCCCCCTTTGCCCGAGACCTTGAATGAAGGATGATTCCCACCCACCTCAGGCCTGCCTAGGAGAGCTGGTCATGTTTCTTACACAAAATCGAAATGACATTGCTTCTTTCTGGTTGATTCATTGACCTGATGATCTCTCTCCTTCCCCAGGTCTGGCATGAGTAACATGAAGGCAGTGCTGTCAGTTCCCTACTCATTATGACATCGGCTAGGACACCTGGCAGCAGGTGAGTCTCCTGCAGAAACGGCTCCACGGTAACTTGATCCTTCCAATATGAGGGCTTCACCTCCCCCCATTTGCTCAGCAATATTTTAGTCCTTCTATATCATCTTAACAGTTTTGTCTTCAAGATCCCCTTTGAAGATCCCTTTTCACTTTCTATAAAACTATCTAAAGTTGTACATCAGTAGTTTCTGACATATTCACAAAGTTGTGTGATTATCGCCAGAGTCTGATTAGTCACCCCTAAGTAAACCCCGTGCTCGTTAGCAGACAATCTCCTTCTCCCACCTCTTCCCTCAGTCTCTGACAATCTCTGATTTACTCTGTTTTATATAGGTGTCTATTTGGATATATATGGTGGTTGGAGTTACGCATTAAATGTCTTTTCACGTCTGCTTCTTTTCCAAGTTCACCTATCCTGGCGGCATGTGTACTGAAGGACAATCGGGTTGTTCTCCTGTCACAGCTGTTACGAATGATGCCAGCAGACATGGGAAGTCATAATTCTTGTGTGTGCACACATGTTTGCACATCTCTTGCTGTTTACCTGGGCGTTGACTTGGGTACATGAGAACTGTGTTTAGCCACTTGGGGAACTGACATCTGTTTTACACCGTTTACATTTCCAGCACCTGTGTTTGTAGCTTCTGATTTCTCCTCACCTTACCAGTGAGTGAGGATAAACCCTGGGGAGTTAGGGGTAACGGGTTAGGTGGGTCCCCCCCACACGAGACTGCAGGACCAGTCACGTGGGGAGAAACAACTACCAGCATTTATCACATCAGGCCTTGAGAGAGGGGCCGCTTACCTGCTCCGTGTAGTGTCTTAGTTCAGAGTCCCGCGTCCAAGCAGTAACCGCAGGGAAGATGATGGCCTTCATGTCATCCCCAGGACGGTAAGGGTGTCTTTGTACTCGTGCTCATGTATATGTATGTGGCTAATCTAAAAATGACAGGTGTACGGACTTCACTTAAACCTGTGTGTGTGTGTGTGTTTGTCTATGTTATCATCAGTCAGGTTTGACCACAAGACAACAAGAGGCACCAGAAAATGAGGTTCATGAAACAGCCCAGAGAGGAGGTGAGTGCGTGTCCCACAGGGACAGGGAGCGTCAGGGCCGGTCAGGTGGAGGAGAAGGGGCTGAAGAGAGATGAAGCTGTTGTCTCTCCTGGTTGGGAGAAGCCCGCAGGGCGGGGCGAAGGCCTCGAGTGACAGTTTGCGTATTGTCAGGGCATGCTAAGCTATAGGGATGTCTCCAGGTATCTGGTGCTGGGGTGGTTAAGGCAGAGGAATGCTGCCTTCTGGATGGAGATGTCAGCACGACAGGGCGTGGCTCTGCTTAGTTTCCAAATCAGAGGCATGTTCTGGGGTCACTTCTTCGCTGTCTAACTGGCTGGCCAGGAAGGCCAGGCTCTCCCCAGCTGGAAAGGGCGTGTCTAAAATGTATCAAACACCCTAATATCCACAAAATAAAAACAAATACAGGAATGTACTGAGAGCGAGGACCTACTATCCTGGGTGCAGGGAACAGCGCACTGAGCTCAGAACCCCTGTGCTCCTGGAGCTCACCCTCTAGCAGAAAGGCGGGTGGGCAGAACACAGAGAAAGAGGCGAGAGTCCCGCTGAGAGTGACCAGGACTTTGACGCAGGAAAGGGACGTCGGGAAGGAGCCAGCGCATGTACAGCAGGTGTGGAGTAAGGTATTTTGACCAGGCGGTCGGAGAAGGCCCCTGAGGAGGGGGCATGAGGCATGAGGCGCACAGGACCCCAAGGGGGCAGAGCTTGCTGGGAGAAAGCGGCCTTGAGAGGAGGTGGCCAGTGCAGGGCTGAGCTGGGGCCTCCTGGAGACAGGGAGCCTGGCAGAGCGGCCAAGGAGGACACGAAGCGGGGGGCTGACCACGGCCACCCCTGCAGGCTTTGTAGGCCTCAGGGAGGGCTTAGGAGAGGACACTGAAGAATTAAGGCTCTGATGCCACGCCCAGCATGCAGCATGAGCAGCGGGGCACCAATCACGCCTTATGCTGCCCCACCCCTTGGGCTGACGGAGGCGTGAAGCCAACACTCAGACTCACGGCCGACAGCAGTAACCAGTCACAGCCCCTCTCATCTGGCGCAGAGCTCTAGAATCCTCCATGTAGGACCCCAGGCAAGTGTAGTCCTCCTCAGAACCTACCTGTGAGAGGCCAGGTCTTTACCATCATGTTACCGGCCCTCCCCTCGGATAAGGACGATGCGGCTGTGTGACAGAGGTCTCGGTGTGGGCTCCTGAATTTCCCCTCCACTGTCTTCAGCTGTACCCTGCTCTAGATGGGTGGCACTTCCCATCGCTCTTCCGGGGAGTTGGGGCTACCGGCCTTGGGAGTTGGCAGGGCTCCCTGCATTTCCCACCTGGGTGCACGTCCGGACCCTTGTCTGTTATGGCAGGTGTTGCTCTGGGCTGTGATTTGCTCCAGGAGCCCCTGTTTCTCTGGCCCCCACTATGCAAGGTGGGGTCCAGCACGACCACCTGCAGCATCCATTTCTCTAGCGACCTGGCGACGCAGGTTGGGAGCAGACCGATCAGTTCTTTATTGGGAAGGGAACGCAGTCTGCAATCCGACAGGTGTGTGGTCCCAGAGAGACATCAAGCTCAAAGCCCAACTGGTTGGATGTGATTTTGTAGTTACCATGGAGAAAACCGCGGCCGTGGCAGTTATGCCAGCGCCAGTAGGCCTGGATGATGCGGGCGGCGTTGAGCAAACGGCAGTAGTGCCGGCGGACGCGCCACATGCGGAAAAGGGACTGCAGTTTGACCACTGCCCGTGCTTGCCAGGTGTGGTACTGCAGCACCAGCCGCCGCCTCTGCTCCAGCAGCTTGGCGAGCACCGCCCTCCACCAGCACTGGATGACCCAGGCCCTGAGGGCCGCGTGCAGCAGCGTCCGGCGCACCAGGGTGCCCCGCCACCAGGCCTGGATGGTTGTGGCTGCCTCGGAGTTGTCTTCTGAGGTGTCTTCCTGCTCCTCCTCCTCCTCCTTTTTCTTCTTCTAGGCACAAATGAGACAGACACAACTCAGGGACTCTCCTGCCACCGGCCTCCAGTGTCTTCCTGGAAGGGACCTGGATTCTCCTACTTTAAGTCAACCTAACTTTGGAGAGTTCTGGGGCGTTAGCAGGACACTAAGAGCCAGGAGGCTTTGGCGCTCCCGGTGCATGAGTAGGGGACCCTGGGCTGCATCCGGGCCACAAGGGGCTTTGCACCGGCGCTCCCTGGACCTGCAGTCCAGACCACGGTGCTGGTGCCGTCGACTGGTGTCCGCCCAGGCTTCTCCCAGGCCCTGGCCGATTTCTCTCTGCTCAGCGCGGCCGTGTTTTCAGCACCCTCCCCCACGTGCTGCTTCCCAGGGCCTTCCCCTGTGTAGTCTGAGCCCTACATCTCACTCCTCATTCTTCACGGCACAGGCAGGCCCACACCCAGAGCCGTGGTGGCTGCGAGGGAGAAATCAGCCACTACGGAGCTGACTCCCAACTCCTTAAACTCTGACTCCATGAGAGACACAATTCCACATGCTCACGCCACAGACGTAGGTGCTGCTAGCTCCTAGCACGTGGGAGTTTACCCACCTGGCTTTGTATTTTAGGCTCTTCTACTTTCCCATGTATTATTTCCTCAGCCTCATCGAGGATGATCAGAATATAGTGTTCGTCAGTCTGGCATCAGAGGTAGCAGGAAATGAATAAATGAATGAATGACATAAAACTTATTTATCTATGGCTCTGCACAGGGTCCCCACTAGCTCAGCATCCCCCTCCCTCCTTTGCCCGAGACCTTGAATGAAGGGTGATTCCCACCCACCCCAGGCCTGCCTAGGAGAGCTGGTCATGTTTCTTACACAAAGTTTAACTTTCATTGTTTGTTTCTGGATGTTTCATTGACCTGATGATCTCTCTCCTTCCCCAGGTCTGGCATGAGTAACATGAAGGCAGCGCTGTCAGTTCCCTACTCATTATGACATCGGCTAGGACACCTGGCAGCAGGTGAGTCTCCTGCAGAAACGGCTCCACGGTAACTTGAATCCCCTGAGCACTGCCCTCCTGCCACGCAGGTACCGTGCTCAGAGTGGACGACAGGGCCACGAGCGCCATTCCACGCAGGGCTCCTCCCTGAGGCCGGCCTGTCCTCTCACTGCAGTCTGGACAGCGGGAGGCCTGCGCTGGGCAGCCACCTCTGTGCAGCTCTGTCCTGGCCCCGCGTCTGGCCCTTCCTGTCTCCCCTTCACCCAGGGCCACTCAGGGCCTCACACACCCGAGGAAGCTAGAGACACCGGCGGCATGCAGAAAGCACGGGTGACTCAAAAACTTAGATTAGTGAGCTAGGAAACAAAAATGGGAGGTGGAAATCAATTCAAAGGGTGGTTTTGGAAGGACCAGTAGTAGAGAGAATCACTCCACCAGGGGGAGTGTGGGGTGAGGGAGAACAGAGTGGGCGGGACAGCCAGGTGACCCCAGGGAGGCTTAGGAGAGTGGGAGAGACTGGACGGTGACAAGTTTGAGCACTAAGAGGGAAGGATTTCTGAACAAATGTAAAGTCACCAAAGAAAGTACATAAGAAGAAGGCTGTTAAAGGTACATCATAAAGAAGGCACCAAGAACAGGTAGATTCATGATTCAATTTCTAAAAATTTACAATCCACTATTTCCAAAGTGACAGACATTCAAAGCTGTGATTAAAGATAGACATTTCTATTGAGGTTTGTGTGGTGTGTAAATTATCTGAATAGCTTTGCTTGATTTTGACTGTAAGTGCTTCGATTTTGGGGAGAAGCTTGTCTTTATGACACTGATTTCTTCCAATATGCGGGCATCACCCTCCCCCCATTTGCTTAGCAATTATTTTAAGTCCTTCTATATCATCTTAACAGTTTTGTCTTCAAGATCCCCTTTGAAGATCCCTTTTCACTTTCTATAAAACTATCTAAAGTTGTACATCAGTAGTTTCTGACATATTCACAAAGTTGTGTGATTATCGCCAGAGTCTGATTAGTCACCCCTAAGTAAACCCCGTGCTCGTTAGCAGACAATCTCCTTCTCCCACCTCTTCCCTCAGTCTCTGACAATCTCTGATTTACTCTGTTTTATATAGGTGTCTATTTGGATATATATGGTGGTTGGAGTTACGCATTAAATGTCTTTTCACGTCTGCTTCTTTTCCAAGTTCACCTATCCTGGCGGCATGTGTACTGAAGGACAATCGGGTTGTTCTCCTGTCACAGCTGTTACGAATGATGCCAGCAGACATGGGAAGTCATAATTCTTGTGTGTGCACACATGTTTGCACATCTCTTGCTGTTTACCTGGGCGTTGACTTGGGTACATGAGAACTGTGTTTAGCCACTTGGGGAACTGACATCTGTTTTACACCGTTTACATTTCCAGCACCTGTGTTTGTAGCTTCTGATTTCTCCTCACCTTACCAGTGAGTGAGGATAAACCCTGGGGAGTTAGGGGTAACGGGTTAGGTGGGTCCCCCCCACACGAGACTGCAGGACCAGTCACGTGGGGAGAAACAACTACCAGCATTTATCACATCAGGCCTTGAGAGAGGGGCCGCTTACCTGCTCCGTGTAGTGTCTTAGTTCAGAGTCCCGCGTCCAAGCAGTAACCGCAGGGAAGATGATGGCCTGCTCCTCAGCAGAAGCCCAAGACCATGGCAACATGGCGGCTGAACCTCTTAGCAGGAGTGGGCGTGGTCAAGGGGCTGTCTGCTAAGGCCTGAGCTTTAACCAGGAACCAGATGCATGCTGCTTGGCTTGAGGGCAAAAGTTGGAACTGGAGAAGCCCACCTGAGGAAGAGCCCTGGCAGCCTGCCGGCTTGGGGGTGATGGAACCCGAGGGCAGGCCTACCGAGAACAGCACTTCCCAGAGGGAACCGCATGGGTCAACTCCCACCGCATTGTCCACCAGGCCTAGTCACGGCGTCTGGCTTTAAAACTGTCATGGCTGCTCAGCTTCTCCTGTTAGTCCCTGCTGCTCTCCTTCAGAAAGTCAGGGTATGGGCTCCCAGAGACTTGGTGGGAGGAGGGGTGAGGGGAGGTCCCGCCAAGTGGGCTGCACTACCAGGGTGTCTTGCCAGTTGGTTGCAGGAGGAAGCCCACCCGCAGCCCATGGGCTGGCGGCTGGATGCCAAGGCAGGGTTCCCTGGACCGTGCTGGCTGGCCAGGTGCAGGGAGCGCTGCGTGGGAGCACCGTTTCCTCCGCCTCCAGGAGCTCTAGCAGCCAGCGGGAAGGGGGGTGGGAGGGCAGTGGTGGAGACTCACAGGGGTCCAAGCTGGGAGCCCCAAGCCCATGCTTTGCCACCCATCCCTGCATGAGAGGGAATGGGTGCAAGCCAGGCCGAGCACCCCGTGGCCCTATTCCAGGCCTCAGCAGCTCTTCACGGTCACACAGGAGGTGGTGAGGTTGCATCTCTGACACCAGGGCTGGTCATTATCTGATTTATTTTTTCTTTATCGAGTAACATCAGTTTATAACACTGTGATTTAGGGGGATAGGTTGATACCTCCTTAGATGTATGTGACCACTCCCGCTCCCCCATCGACACACCCATAATCCTTTGGTTTATAGTTCTTTGGTTTCTTACCCAAGAAATTCCAGACTTGTGAGATTATAGAAAATATAGATTGATCCCTTATCATCTCCACCACTTCCCCTCATCCCGCCATTTCCTGCCCCAAAGTTTCTGAAACCTTTTTAATTTCCTAAGTAGGGCCTCCCTGGTGGCACAGTGGGTTGAGCGCTGCACTGTGAAGCATCTCTGGCACAGCAGCAGGAGTTTGATCCCCAGCCAGGGAGGGGATCCACATGGAGCAGCAGACCTCTCCTGCCTTGCCCACTGCTCCTCTCAGCAGTGTGTTTTTGTGGATCTGCCTGTTCTGCTCCCTGCTCTGTCTCTGGTGAATCCTCTCACCTCCTGTGGCTCTGGCCTGTACCTCAGCTCCTGTGTGCATAAATAAATCTGATTTATTTATTTATGCATACAAGCACTGGGGTACAGGCCAGAGGTATGGGGGTGGTGAGAGAATCCACCAGAAAGAGCAGGATGCAGAACAGGCAGATTGACAGAAACACACTGCTGAGGGGAGTAGCGGGCGAGGCAGGAGAGGTCTGCTGCGCCATGTGGTTCCCCTCCCTGGCCAGCGGCAGGGATCGAACTCGTGCTGCAGTGGCTGTGGTTTGCTTTGTAGTGCGTTGCTTAACCCACTGCGCCACCAGGGCGGGCCCAATAAATAAATCTTAAAAAAAAAAAAAGTCAGGCCCTCAAGTGGTTGGTGCCAGCACTGTAGCTGGGCGGTTATGGGTGACGACAGGGGTCAGGGCAGTGCTACCCAAGGCGTGGTGGGCGTTTGTCCCCAAGAAGGTAAATACAGAGGCTGAGAGTGAGCATTTAGAAAACTTTATAGCAAATTGAAATGATACTTTCACGTAGGTCTTATCTAATAGTTAGACAAGTGCATCTGTATGCCTTTTCCATTTATTTTTCTCATAATTCACTTTTATTATTTTACAAAAGAGCTGGTCTATGATGGATTGGACATTTAAATAATGTCACTTCCCCACAGATAGTTGAGAAGCAGCGGTCTACAGTATGATCACAGGAGTAGGTGAGCAGGCAGACTGAACCAGATTGACAGAGACGCCAGGGCCTGGGCCTCAGCTGATGGTCAGCGCCGAAGCCACCAGGAATGGTGTCAGACACAAGGTGGGGCTGACATCTGTGGGATAGTTCAGCACCTTGGGACACGCATCCTGAGGAGGGAGGACAGAGTGTAAAATGTTATCCTTAAGATCATGTGGTCAGCATCCAGGTTAGCCTAAGGCCTACAAAGCCATGTGCCTGGTCTCCTCAGGCCAGACTCCTGTGCTTTCTCTGGCCTATATTGCCCCCAGGAGAGCCAGCAAGTGCCTGATTTTGGCCTGAAGGCCAATGTGGGCAAGCCGCAGCTGGCACCCTGTGCAGGTTGACAGGGCCTGGTTTCAGAGGCAACTCGCACAAGAGGAGTTGCCCAGAGCCTTCAGTGTATGAAGCCCTAGCCCTCCCAGTTGCAGGTTCAGGAGACAGGAACGGTGCTGAGACCATGGGAGGTGCACCTGGTTCGGTGTGTAAGCCCTTGGGCAGTAGTTTCAGATTTGGGTAGAATCAGTGGCAAGTGGCCCCCATCAAAAGAATAGGGGCCATCGGCCCTGAGGGGTGTGCATGGGGGTGGGGTGGGTGAGAAGTACTTGTATAGAAGTCTTTCCCCAAATACAAGAGGAGGTGCTGGGCCTGAATTATCGGGGTTCCCACGAGGTGGGGTTCACGAGGCACACAGAACCTGGTCATACATTTATTAGGGTGGTGGAGTGGTCCTCCACCCTGCAGTACTTTTAGACAGACAGGATTTCAACATGGAACTCCAGCTGGTTGGAAGTGCTTTTGAATTGTGCCTGCAAAAACTCTTGCGTCGGGAAGGCTAGGCAGGCGCCTGGGGCCTGGGGTACGCAGAGGGCTCTGCACATCTGGTCGTAACGCTGATGGCACTCCCACATGCGGACCAAGGACTGGAGCTTGACCGCTGCCTGCTCCTGGATCACGTAGTTCTGCAAGAGGCTCTGCCTCAGCTTCAGTCTCCGCCTCCGCGTGGCGTTCCTCCACCACTGCTGAATCATCCAGGCCCTGAGGGCGGCCACCAGCAGCACCCTCCGCACCAGGGTGCCCCGCCACCAGGCCTGGATCTTCTTGGCCGCCCTGATTCTTGCTGTTCGTTGCCGTCGTCGCTGGTTTCGTTCTCGTTTTGCATCAAGCAACTGACCAAGCAAAGCAGAGGGCTCCGGTGAATTTGTCGCGTCGGCCACAGCTCGGGTCTCTGCCACCTTCTCTCGATAATCAGCTTTCCCCTGGGGGTTCTGAGGACCCAGAGCACCTGGGTGGGGTTTCACCTCTACTCCGTCTTGTCAATGGCCAGGGACACAATCACTCGCGGACGTGCCAGCTCGCTGTCTTAGTGACAGTGTTCTCGGCTCTGAAAGGGGAACGTGCGTGCCCTGTGGCCTTCACAGGTCTGTGGAACCAGTAGACTTTCTGATCCAGGACACACACATGGGCAAGAGGAACCAGCGTCTACATGAAAATAGGCCTCTGCATTTATGGCCTGCGTCTCAGCCCAAATTCCAGCCCCTGTGTTGTTTTCTGATGCCTCACCCATGGCACTGCTCTTATCTCACTTCTTTTGACTCCCAACACCCCAGTCACCCCCATAACCTTCTAGACCGCGTCTGACCCTTCTCTAATGTCTAGTTTCATTGTGTTGTGCCCTACCTTCCACGAGGCCTGTCTGCGTCCTGATTTCTCACCCCTCTACTCTCTCTCTCCATGCTTAATACAGCTTGTCCAGAACAGGGAGGGGATTTATAGAGGCTGGGGAGCCATGTTGAGCTGACTCCCGTGGGACCAGCCCTGGATTGCCCACTTCCAGGGATCCCTGGCGCTAAAGGGTCAGTGATCTGTGGCTCTTCTCATGCTCCTGGGCCCCACCTACCTTCTGTCTCTCTTTCACTACTATTCTCTCTAGCTCTTCTTTAGATGCTTGAGTCTTCTGCAATCAGAACGTAAGGAGAAAGCATGTGTAAGGGCCAGCCCCTGTGAAAAGTCCTCACAGCCACAACTCCCCATTCTTTCCCTGGATCCTTTGACGTCATCCGGGGCTTCCTTTTGTCATGGGGCCACTGCCCACCCCAGGCGGAGGTGTCTGACCGCATCTTACACAGAGCAGAGTGCCCATGGTCTGCAGGCAGTGTCCAGGTGTCCACGCCCTCTGCTGGTGGCTGCTCCATTGGCCCTGGCAGGAGCGGGAGGGGTGGGGAGGGGGAGCAGGGGCGTGATGTCACAAAGGCAGCTATGACCAGGGGCTCCTTGCCTTCTCCAGACTCAAAGTTGCTGGATAGAGGAGGAAACACCTGGCCTTTCCCTCCTGCGGGATGGCCCGGTCTTCGTGGAATACAGCCTCTGAGTCTGTCTTGCGCCAAGAAAGACGTGTGCTCTGCTGCCCTTAGGACCACCCTACCACCAGCCTCGGCGGCGCGCCAGCCCTGTGTGTAGAGGAAGCTGCCTGGGTTCAGGTTGCTGCCCGTGCCCTCCTGCCTTTCCGGCCAAGGTGCCTGTCCTCGGGGCGGGGAGTCCTTTTAGTGGAGTCACTGTGGGTGTGGAGTGTCAGCAGAGGGCCAGGGTGGTGGTACCTCAGGAGGCTTCTGCTCCCTCCCTTCAGCTGCCAGAGCCCCCGCCCATCTGAAGCTGTTTTGGCCCTGAGCTGTCTTCCTATCGCTGTTCCTTCAAGTGAAACAAGCCTTCCACTCTGGCTCCAAAGTCTAGCGGGCTGGTGGAATTTCCAAGCATGAGTCACCACGCAGGAGATGGCTTCCCTTCCGCACTGCAGATTTCTCTGGCGATGGCAGTGGTCCTTTTAAAGAGGCCCCAGCTACTCAGGTTGGCTTCCCCCACCAGCCCTCCTCTGGCTGTCCCAGCCACGAGTCCTGGCCACGTCGCTTCTCTTAGCCAGCCCTGGGAGCCCTCCCCCCAGATCTTGGTGACTCACTAACGTGGCCTCTTCATTTCAAGGCATTATCCATCACCTTTCCAAAAAAGGGGAGATGAGGATGTCACTTTCTGCCTCATCCCAAACCACCCTGGCTTTTCCTCCTCTCACCTTCCCCATGAGGTCACCTGCAGCTCAGGTCCCATGACCCGACCCGTAGGTGCTGCTCACTGCTGCCCCGCAGCGCCCTCGCCTCCCCTTCCTCTCTCTGCACAGCCTCCCGAGCCTCCTATTATGAACTGTTTGCGTATGGGCAAGATACAGCAGACAATGGCCTTCACCTGTCCTCCTGACCCAGCATTGCTTGTGCTGCTCCTCTCTTCTCCACTGATGAATTAATTTCCAAGTCGCCTCCAACGAGTCTCCACACAGACCACGCCGGGAGGACGTGCATTTCTACCGTGAGTTTCTGGGCAACCACAGGCGGCATCCTCCAGGGGATACACACCGGGGTGCTTGTTGAGTCATAGGCCAGGGGGCTCCTCCATGCCACTAAATGCCGACAGATTGCTCCCCGCAGTCGTGGCTCCAGTCTGACCTCTGTCAGTCACTTTCCAGTTTTTACTGTAAATATGCCAAGATGCTGCCTCGTTCTCATTTGCATTTCTCTGAGGAGGGATGTGAGCAGAATGCGACTCAGGGATGAGGACCTGGGCCTCAGTCTGGATGGAGAGGCTGCCTGGCTGTGTGGACTCGAGTGAGCCGTCCCACCTCCTTGTGTCTTTTTCCTCTGGTGAAATTTTAGGGGGTAACATCCTTCTTCCCTCACTGAGTCACTATGGGATCCCTATTGGCCCTGTCCTTGGGACAGCACCTTGTCCTAACACCGCCTAGTGTCTTTTAGCCCCTGTTGTGATCAAATCTCGGCCCTTGGACATCGCTACACAATTGCCTGGTCCTTTCCTGGGCCTATTTTTCTACTGGATCCCCAGAGTTCTCTTGTATGGCTTCCCCAGATGACTCTGTCTTTCTGTTTGTTGTTTTTTTTTTTTTAAAGATTTATTTATTTATGCACACAAGAGCTGGGATACAGGCCAGAGTCGCAGGAGGTGAGAGGATTCACCAGAGACTGAGCGGGGAGCAGAACAGGCAGATGGACCGAAACACACTGCTGAGGGGAGCAGCGGGCGAGGCAGGAGAGGTCCGCCTCGCCATGTGGGTCCCCTCCCTGGCCTGGGAACAAACTCACGCTGCTGTGCCACGGATGCTTCACAGTGCGGCGCTCAACCCGCTGAGCCACCAGGGAGGCCCCATTCCCTGGATGACTGTGCTGGATAGAAATGCTACAAGAATTTCCCAGACTGTCAACTCTCTGTTAACTTTTTCACAGCATCTTACACTGCACAAATCTTTCCACCGATTCCCCCTTTATGATTATGCTTTTGACAGTGTTTAGTGGGAAAATCCAGGGTTGTATGTTTACACTGAGGGCTTCACCAAGTGACAGGAACATGATCTGTACACTGTGTCTCTCTTTCTCTCATTCAGTCCCTCGTTTTGGCAGAACATATCCTATGATAGTTCCCTAAGAAAATGTGCATGGATATAAATTTGTAGACTTGCATGTTTGAAAAATGGATTTATCCTGCACTCAAAACTTTTGATTATTTTCTTTTTTAAAGATTTATTTTATTTATTCAGACAAGAACTGGGGTGTAGGTCAGGGGTATGGGGAGTAAGAGAATTCACCAGAGATAGAGTGGGGAGCAGAACAGGCAGATCTACTGGAAAACACTGCCGAGGGGAGGAGCAGGCAAGACAGGAGAGGTCTGCGGTGCCATGTGGGTCCCCTCCCTGGCCTGGGATCAAACTCAGGCTGCTGATAGCTTCATAGTGCTCAGACTTAACCCCTGTGCCACAAGGGAGGCCCCTGATTGCCTTCTTTTTTTTTTTCTGATTGTCTTCTTAATGTAAAATTCTAGATTGAAATTTTTTCCTCAAAGCTTTGAGGATTTTTTTCCACTTTCTTCTAGAAATCTAATGTTAATTTTATTCCTTTGCCCATGGCCTATAACCTGTCATTTCCCTCTCTGGAAGACTTTAGGATCTTTTCTTTATTCCTGATGTTCTGAAATCATTGTAATTGCAATAAATATTTATGCAATGAATACAGGACTCTACCCAACTGCTTTTCATCGCTGAACCAGTCCCTCAACCACCATCCCAGTTCCCGCAGACATCACAGCAAGTTGTTCTCAGTGTCTCCGAGAAGAGCTGATCATAGTGTACGATCCTTTCAAAATATTGCTGAGTTCCGTTTGCTCAGATTTTATAGTTTTCTTTGCTTGTGCTATCCTTGTCTGCTTTTGGTATCAGGGTAATGTTGCCTCATAAAATGTGTTTGGAAGCATTCCTTCTTCATTTTTTTGGGAAGATTTTGAGAAGAACAGATATTAGTTCACCTTTGAAGATTTGGCAGAACTTACCGGTGAAACCAGTGTGTCTCTCTTAGAATGACAGCCTCGGGGCCACTGAGGAACGCATTTGGAAAGTGGAGGGTGCGTATGAGAGAAATAAGTATGGGACTGTGGGGGGAATAGAGAGACAAGGAGGAGGCTGTTTAAAGCTTGGCTTGTTGGTGTGAAGGGAGTGAGGAAAATAGGAGCAAGCTGTAAGGTGGGGAAAGGGGCAGGTATGATGATGAATGGTTCAGGAAGGTACAAGATGAGTCTGTCTGAAGATAAAGGTTTTGGACAATGCTCAAATGCCAGTCTTGCATTTCTAGATTTCTTTCTTAGTTTATTTAGCTCATGGACCAAAAATTTTTTACTACATTTTTACTTTTCAATTCCTTCAATCAGAAATTCTAAAATAATTTGATCAGTTTTTCCATTTAGTCTCAACAAGAAGGATGAATCCTATTACTTAGCGTACTGGAAGTAAGAGTCTTTCCCCTGCTATATTTTTATCCACTACTTTATTTTTAACTTTTCAGCTTCTTTTGTTAACAAAAATACAGGTGTGTCTATTTTGATCCAATAAGAAAGTCTTATTTTTAATTTTTAAAAAAGATTTATTATGTATACAAGACCTGGGTGAAGGTCAGAGGTGCAGGGGCTGAGAGGATTTACCAGAGACAGAGTGGGGAGCAGAATCTACTGAAATACACTGCTGAGGGGAGCAGCGGGTGAGACAGGAGAGGTCTGCTGCGCCATGAGGGTAGGCCAGGGATAGAACTCCTGCTTCAGTGACGCTGATAGCTTCATAGTACTGTGCCTTAAGGCCTTGCACCACCAGAGAGGCCCAAGAGTCTTATTTTTAATAAACAAATACTGAAAATTCATATTTATTCCAATTTCTAATATGCCTGGACTTACTGTCATGTTGCTTCATGGTTTCTGTCATCTTTTTTTTTCTGCTTCATTTCTTTATCTTTGTTGTATTGATTAAGATTTCTACGGAGGGCCTCCCTGGTGGCGCAGTGGGCTAAGCAATGCACTATGAAGCAAACCACAGCCACTGCAGCACAAGTTCGATCCCTGCTGCCGGCCAGGGAAGGGACGGACCCACATGGCGCAGCAGACCTCTCCTGCCTCGCCCACTGCTCCCCTCAGCAGTATGTTTCAGTCCATCTGCCTGTTCTGCTCCCCACTCTGTCTCTGGTGGATCTTCTCACCTCCCCCCCACCTCTGGCCTGTACCCCAGTGCTTGTATGCATAAATAAATAAATCTTTAAAAAAAAGATTTCTATGGAATTCTATTCCTTAGAAGTGGAGCTAGAGACTACTACTTTTCCAGATAAGTATCCATTTCCTCACTAATAAAACCATTACTTGAGGTAGCAATATGTCCAGAATAGAGAGGGAAGAAAGACAACCTTTATCAGCCTCCCTTGTAGTTAAGGGTGGTCATGTGACACTCACTGACCATGAGCTGTCAGTAAAAGTCACTGGGTATGTCTTCTGGGAAAGCTTGTAAAGAGATGCCTCAGGCAAGGATGACCTTCTTGCCTATACCCTTCTTCTTCCTTGAATTATACAAGTGCTGGCTGGCGCTCTCACAGCCACACTGAGAGTAAGAGGTAAGGGTCTTTTCATGAGGATGGGAGAAAAGAGTGACAGAAGTCTGAATTTCAGCTAGGGACAACCCATGTGTATATAAGATAAAAATCTAGCCTTTTCCTATATGAAATACAAATAACCTTCCTTACCTAACCTTACTGGAGCCACTGTTGTCTAGGTTCCTAGTATATAATGAAATACAATTCCCTATTGATATAAAAGTTATGTATCTTATCCTTGTTTTTCAAATACGATTCCATATTAATGTTTATTTTGTTTTGTAATTTGCTGGTAACATTTGAAATAAGTCATTACCTATCTCCTCCTCCTCCAATCAAGCAAGAAGTTTAACCCAATTTCTTTTCCTCCACCACTCCCTCAACACTCTTACATGTTATCATCTTAAGTAAACTGGCATGATGCTGAGTCAAGTCTTGTTTAGACTTAATAAATTTGATTGACATCTCAGCTCACTGCTGCTTCTTTTATTATTCCCTTACTAGTTTTTTTTTTTTTTTAAACTGTGGTGGGGCTTATTGCACAGTAAACTCTGCTGGTTGGGATAGTAAGCATTCTGAGTCCGTGTATATGAATGGTCTCTCCTTTGCCTTACACTTTAATAACATTTGAATGAGTTTATAATTCTGTTCTCAAAAAGTTATTTCTTCAGAAAGCTGAGGATCTTTCTCTACTCCTTCCTTGCTGCTGAGTTAAATAATGTCAATTTGACTCACTGCTTGGTAAGTAAAATCCTCAGTAGGTTTTATTTCCTCTTTTAATGTTGAAATATTTATCCTTGCTAGATGAGACTGCCCCACAACATGTTTTAGGTTTCCAATCATCTGTTTCCAATCATCTCGGTGCAAGCAAGAGGCAACCCACTGTCTCCAACTGTGATTCTTTCCAAAGGAGCACTTTAAAAATGCATCAATGATTGGAAATTCTCCCATCAGTGCTCTGCACACTGCTTCCATGCATTCTCTCATCTTCCTTCCTCAGGAGCACACATGGACCAGTGCTAGGACTTCTGGGTCTTCTGTTTCTCTGTCCTTTTGTGCTACATTTCAAGAGAATTTCTCAATGTTAAACAACCTGCACTTTAGTTTTCTCCATTCTGCTCTTCATTTCATCCACTGGATTCCAATCAAGACAACTATGTTGTTCCTAATTTCTATAGGTGACTTTTAAAAATAACAGTTTGTTCTTTTATCCTGGCAGTGGTCTTCTCCCATCCATCAAGAATGTTAAGTTTATACGGACTACAGAGGAACAAGGTGACGAGTAAGACAGAACCAAGCTCATAACAACCCTAGAAGTCTGACTGTAGAATTCAGGGTCCCAGAGAGAGAAGAAGAAAGTGCAGAGCAGGGGGTAGAGGGGCCCCAACAGACCATAGAGAAGGACCTGGGGTGCCTTGGCGCAGTGGGTGTGGTAACACACATCTAAAGAGGCGTCATCCTATACCTCTGAGTCATATATGGTGTTGTAAACCAATGTTATCTTAAGAACAGGAAAGAATAATAACAATATTAACTTTATTTTTTAAAATTATCTTCTTAACGCTTGCCCTTGCCATTGTGTTTCTGCTTGCTGAGTTCGGGATGCTTTTTCATGCTCTTGGTTTCCTCCAAAGTGGGTGCTGAGCTTTGTTTGAAGACTTCACCGAGCCTTCAATGCAAGCCACGACCCTTACTCCACAGACTGGCGGGGAGCTGGGAGCCGCCAGGGGGTGGAGGGGAGCTTCCTGTCCAGGGGCGCTTGGAAACTAGGCCCCCGGCCATCCACCCCAGGTCCGTCATAGCTCCTCCCTAGAGACAGGCCCTCTCTTGCGAACCGTGTGACTCAGCTGGACAGGTGGCTGCTCCTCCGGCAGGGCTACTGGGCCGAACCCCGCAGTAGGCCACGCCCTCCGGACCAGCACCTCCCGCTCCGAGGGCCGGCTTGACCACTGTCTGCTTTTGTGTAAGGATGTTTTTTAGAGTTTTAGTTTATTTTCTTTCCATCTTTTTATATCTTCTTCTGTTCTTTGAAGAGCCACATGCTTTCTGTTCACTGAAGGTCGCTTTTTGAATTTTTAGGTAGTATGAGAGGTTTTTAAAATAGTGTATTCCTTTTCTTTTATGCCCATGAACCTACAGTAGGAGAAATTCTGAGCCTGAGTTTAAATATTTTAATTCACTTTCTAATGGGCATTCAGAATTTCCTTTATGGTTATTTTTCCTTGGGGCACGGGGTGAGAGCATTGAAACAGATTTTATCTAGGGACTGAAAATTTCCTCTGCAGATGGTATGTCTCTACTTTTTAAAATAAAGAAGCGAGAATGTCATTTCTTCTTGTTCTTCCATCTGTTTCTTCCCCTCATTTCCTAAACCACTCAGCCCGAAAATCACTAGTCCGGGCAGTGCGATGTCGGCGCACTCGGAGGACAGGGCCGCTGTGGGACAGAATGGGTGTGGGCCCCCCAGGGTAAGGAAGGTGTGAGCATCGGCGAGTTGCCCAGCGTGGAACTGGGGCACCCTACGCAGTGGGAGGAGGAGGGTGCCCCAGGAAGCCGAAACTTGAGTGTGAGGAGGATAACCACAGAGGGGGGCCTGGCACTTCGTGTCCCCTCGGATTCCGTGGGGGGATGACTCACACAGATGCGTACACCAGCGAGGGGCGCCATGAGGAGTGCGTCCTCAGGGGGCCTGTCTGGTACAGACGGCTGGGACCTGAGCAGGGGAAGGAGGTGTCACTGTGAGGAGGTGCCCAGCGTGGGGGTGCAGGCCCTGCAACGGGGCAAGGCACGTTGTCCATGCCGAGCGGCAGTTGGCAGAGGTGCCAGAGCCTAAATAGCACCAAGCGGGTGTGTACCTGGGAGCAGGGCAGCAGCGGGGATGGAAGACTGGTCACAAAAGGGAAGATTGATCAGACAGAAGATTCTGGGGCTAGTGGGAGCCAGAGTAATGCCAGCAGGATGGCAGAGAATGAGACACCAGCCTTCAGCGACGCACAGAAAGCAACTAGCAACTACTCATAAGCGAAAGTAGCCCTGTGAGCGCTCAAGAGTCCAAATAAGAACCTATAGCAACATATGAAGCCAAAAGTAGGCTGGGCTTGTCGTGCAGAATGGCTCCCTGGGGAGGCTGGCTTACATGAGACGCCTGGAGACTCGAGCAGAGAAGGGCAGGAGCTGTGAGGATCAGCCATGTGACGACGCCATCTCGCTCCTGTGGCCTGCTTGCGAAAGCCCCTCGTCACCTGTGCTACTGAGGCCCTCAGCACCGCTGTGGGATCCCCACAACTTGCACAGCAGAGGACCCCACAGTGCTCGTCCACGCAGGCCCCAGCAGCCCGCTCCTCAGAAGACGTTGCAGCGTTCACCAATGAGGCAAAAAGACAGCCACAGTTGTTAGACTCCTCAAGAGGGAGATCTGCTGTGCCTCCTGCCCCCAGGTGTGCCACTCTGCTGCACCACCCAGGAATAAAGCTACCTGTACACCCCATGTGCCCCACAGGCACAGCTGCTCTGCACGAACCACCAATTTGGATACCGCTATTCAGGCCCCTTCCCCCACACCACGCTCCAAGCCCTGGCTCTGGCCTCTGTTCATGTCCCCACGCTCCTGACTCCATCCCCTGGCTGCCCTGCACACCCACATGCCGGGCTCCAGAGTTCACACTGGAGCCAGAGCTGCTGTCGTGAAATGCGTCCCTATGCACAGACAGCCCTTCGTGGCTCCTTGGCAGGCGCCCGCATCTCCAAACCGGAGCCGCTGCTGCTGCGGGGCATCCAGACCCCGGCCAGAGGCCTGATGGCTCCCTGAGCACCCGGCCTGGTCTCGGCTCCGTGGCTGCTCCACCCCTGCTTGCACAGCTTCCTGCTCACCTCTCAGGGCATCCTCCGACCTCCCGCATACAGTTGAGCGCTCCTCTCAGGATAGCGCGCTCTCCCGACTCCCGCCTTGCCTTTCCCTCATGTAAACACCGCCTATGTCACTGCTCCACGGAGGCACGGATGTCGCCAGCTTTTTAAACCATTAGCCCCGGTCCTTCGGCATGTGAGACAGTGTGGGTGCTCAGTGAGTGAGTGCTGAATGAATGAATTCAGCCTAAGCTGGTTAAATAAGTAAGCTAGGACTGAGCGCAAATCACCCCCTCCTGGGGCACAAACAAATGCCTTCCCTTGGTCACAGGGCCTGGTCGCAAATTCCACAAAACCTGAACTGGTAACTTTTTGTTCATTCAGTCACTCAGCAATTATTGAACCCCAGCTGTGTGCCCACTGTGATACTATCATAGGCATTTGCGGAAGCAAAGACTGAGACATGCAGAGTCCCTGCCGGCACGGACTCCTATTCCAGTGAAAGAGCCAAACCAACAAACAAAGATGCTGTCTGTGAATGGGAGCAGATGGCCATTTAGAACTGCTGTGCACTGCGTGGTTTATGGATTTCACTGTCTAGTTTTAACAATGCTTATCTTCACCCATGTGAGCTAGTGGGAAAAAAGATTCCTGCAAAAAACATAAACTGAAATGTAAGTATAAAACCATTAAGAAACCCTGCTGATATTTTTCTCAACCATAGAGGGAGCTCCTCATCAGTCAAAATAAGATGCCATGGAAAATGCTTTCAGAAAACATGTTTTGAAACGCTTCCTTCTCTGTGTGATTTTCTTGCCAATGGGAACATGGTTCACTCATAAAGACTCTGAGCTGAACACTTTGGAAGCAAAATTTCCTCACCTACATATCACTAAGTTATCTTCCTTCTAATAATTATGCTTTGGATCCATTTGTTAAAAATATAAAAATGCAACATCTTCTGATTAGTCTTAGAATTAGTTAGGGAATATGGACTTTTTTAAATTTGGAGAGGAACACTTTTGCTCCTCCATATGTGCACATGTTCCACTCGCCTTCCACCAAACCACCCAGGCCGACACCCCACCAGCCTCCTCTCCCCTACCCTTCCTCCATCTCCCTGTTCCCTCTGGTAACCATTAAATTCTCGAAGTCTAAGATTTATTCCTGCTATATTTTGCAAAATATGTTTTTTGGTTATTTATATTCCACAGTTGAGTGAAACCATCCAATATCGATCTCTCATTTTCTGACTTATTTCAACATTAATACCTCAAGTTCCATTCCTTTTGTCCCAAATGCGATTTCATTTTTCACAGCTGTGTAATACTCCACTGAGTATAGGAAATACAGAATTTTTGAGACATATTTTGGTAAAATTCTTCGCATCATTGGTGGTTACAACTAGAAACTGAGTGTCTTGAATTGAGAGGCTGACTAGGAGACAAAGTCCATACTTTGTCCACCAAGTCACAGTTCTCTGTGAAAATCTTTTCCAAATTTGGCATCAATGTCAAAGGGAAACAGAGCCACAGGTCACTGTATGATAAAGGATTAAACCAAGACGTCTCTAATAGGAAAAGCAAAATCAATCCCCTAGTCAAAGGACATGGACAGTTCACATAAAAAGAAACAGAAGGGGGAAAAGAATTTTGAACATATACAAACATATTCAATTCATCCATATTAAAACTAAAGGTACATTGATGAGGACAGTTTCTCCATATTGGTTGGAGAGAAAAACAGACAGTATCATATATTGTTGGCTGGAGTGCAACTTGACAACGTCCCTTTGAGTAGTAATTTGACATATACACAAAAACTAAAAGTGCGCAATCCCCTCAATCCAGTAATTCCATGGTGGGAACTTTTCCTACAGAAATATTCCAAAAGTTAATACCCACTTGACACCAAAATCAAATTAGTCAGTAAAAGAAAACAATAGGGTAATCTGACTTACAAAACCAGATGCAAATATTAACAAATGAAATCCAATAGTAAATTCAAATAATACTTCAATAAGCAGGATTTACTCCACAAATACAACCATATTGGTCATTATTCCAAATTTCAAACAGTATGCACTGATTCACATTTATTTAATCAGATAATAAAAGTACTAAAACAATATTTAATAGCTCTCCAAATTGGCAGGTAGCTTGGGGACTCAGCTCAGAAATAAGCAGAAATAAGAAATAAGCAAAGAAGTTACACATCCAGGCACACAGAAGACTCCATCACATAAAACCAACCTGAAGAATCAGGTTGCTACAAACAAAGCATTTTTGGTTCTCTGGATCCTGCATATGCTGCGGATAAACATCCCCAGAGGATACATTTAATTGCTCAAACCTGTTCATGTTTCTGCCCCCAGAAGCCACCGGAACTGGGTAAGGAACAAACAGGCATTTCAGTTCTATCACAGAGGTAAGCTATCTCCAAGACAGATTAAAAGGATAGCCCCCAACACAGGGAAGGGGCCCAGGCTGCCAGGCAGCCTAAAATATGGCCGAGGCCCATCACTGTGAAGAGGATAACATAGTAAAAAAAATAAATAAATCGATCAATTTATTTTATTAGCAGATCACAGGAAAACCATGCAATTCTCTCTGTAGTTGTTAAAAAAAAAAGCACTGAAGAGAGGTATTCATTTTTAAAAATTACCTGAAAATCCAATTCAGAACCTTAACAGAAGCCTCACCAAAGAAGATACACAGATGCTCACTTAAACATAGGAAAAGATGCCCCACCTCACATGCCACCAGAGAAGTGCAAGTTAAAATAATGAGCTAGGGCCTCCCTGGTGGCACAGTGGGTTAAGCAACGCACTATGAAGCAAATGCAGCCATTGTAGCACGAGTTTGATCCCTGCTGCCGGCCAGGGAGGGGACCCACATGGCACGGCAGACCTCTCCTGTCTTGCCCACTGCTGCCCTCGGCAGTGTGTTTCGGTTGGTCTGCCTGTTCTGCCTCCCACTCTGTCTGGTGAATCCTCTCACCTCCCTGACTCTGACCTGTACCCCAGCTCTTGTATGCATAAATAAATACATATTTAAAAATAAAAACTTGTTTAAAATAATGAGCTAGAGCTCATAACAGACACACTCTTGGAATGTCCAAAATCCAGAACCCTGGCAATAGCAAGTGCTGCTGAGTATGTGGAGCAACAGTAGCTCTCACTCGCTGCTGGTGAAAATCCAGCATGTACAGCTACTTTGGATGGCAATTTGGCAGTTTCTTCCAACTAGACATATAATCTTGCTCCTTAGTTTAATGCACACTCCCGCACACAGACACTTCTAGAAGCTTTATTCGTCATTTCCAAAACTTGGAAGCCACCAAGATGATCTTCACTAAGTGACTAGATAAAATGTGGCATATGATTCAGTGCTTTATAAAATAAAAAAACTGGGGCCTCCCTGGTGGCGCAAGGAGTTAAGTTGCAGCACTATGAAGCTATCTGCAGTCACTACAGCACACTGCAGCTGACCCATATGGTGCGGCAGACCGCTCCTATCTCACCCGCTGCTCCCCTCACAGTGTACTCAGTTTATCTACCTGTTCTGCTCCCCACTCTGTCTCTGGTGAATCTTCTCACTCCCCATACCTCTGGCCTGTACCCCAGTTATTGTATGCATAAATAAATAAATATTTAAAAATAAAACAAAATGGCGAAGGATGCGTGTCATTGTACAACTGAGCAAGCCTACAGAATACACAACACCAAAGTGAACTGCACCATAAATTGTGGACTTGGGGTGATAATGATACATCAGCGCAGGTTTAACAATGATAACAAAAGGTGCCACTTTGGGAGGGATGCTGACAGCAGAAAAGGTTGCCCATGTGGGGGAGAAGGCATAACAAGGGGAATCCCCATACTTTCTGTTCAATTTTGCAGTGGACCTAAAACTGCTCCAAAGAATAAAATCTTAAAAAAAAAAAAACCCACAAAAGTCTAAGAAATATACCAGAAAAGGAAGGAACGTTAATTTGAAAATGTTAACATCTCACAAACATCTTTGTGGTGGGAAAGCATAAAAAGTGGTGCCATGCTTGAGATCCTTTTCAACACTGTTGGAGCCCTTGTGTGATAATAAAAATAAACAAAAAGAGGGGGAAAAAGGTGTGCATAGCAGGGGAAATCACTACGAAGTTGTCAGCATTACAGTGGGTATGGCAAACTTTTTCTGTAAAGTCAGGTAGTAACTACTTTCCATTTGTGGGCCTCACTGTTTCTGTTGCAATGACTTGACTCAAAATTGAAGCACAAAAGCAGCACAAGCCTTATATGAATGAATGAGGGTGGTGCTG
Source organism: Galemys pyrenaicus (assembly GCA_019455555.1). Taxonomy (NCBI): domain Eukaryota; kingdom Metazoa; phylum Chordata; class Mammalia; order Eulipotyphla; family Talpidae; genus Galemys; species Galemys pyrenaicus. The sequence continues at coordinate 12,909,374 of JAGFMF010011397.1, forward strand.
TTCTGATAAAACTCAATATGAACACCAAAATTTGAATTTGATACAATTTCCACCTTAGACAGTCCTGTATTTTAATTTTTAGCAACAGAAATACTATACAGTCGAGAAAAATCAAGTAAGATGAGAACCAGAAGTTGGGAAGAGGAGCCAAGGATAGCGGTCTGAGGAAACCTAAATAAAGATTCAGGGGTTCATTTTACTCCCGCTGCTCATCTGCTGCCTCACTGCAAGTAATCTCAAAAGTGTGAATGTAAGAGGGACCAGCAGCTTTTCCAGGGTCTTCTAAGGAGACAAAGCTAGGATATTCTGGCAGTAACCAGCCAAGCCCGAGTAAAGGAGGGGGAGAGCCACGAGGAATGGCAGGTGTGAGGCCTGACCATGGCCAGGATGGACTGAGCCCAGAGCACTGGCCATGTCCACAGTCCCCTTCCAAGTGATCCTTCAGCAGAATCCGGTGGACCAAACTGGAAGTGGATGCCTGATGTCAGGGCCGACATTTACTGCAGCAACAGAGAACTGGAGGTGGCCGACACCTGCACTCTACTCATCTGACTGATGGTCAGTAAAAGAAACCAGTCTTGAGAACTTTTGACTCCATGCAGAGGTTGCTTGGTTGACTACAGGGCTGGAAGCTGCAAGACGCCCCAATGGACAGTGCTATGCAACCAGCACAAGTGATGGAACAAGGCCTCGCAGGCACGTTCACGGGAGCCGCAGGCAGTTCATGACCCCAGCGGCGAGGGGCCAGCATGCGCTCAGCAGAAAAATGTGCACGGACATGCATGCTGCCGGGGGCCAGAACCCACAGGACAACCAGCACCTCCACTTCCCCGGGGCTGCAGTTGCAGTCCTGCTCCGGATCTAGAAGCTCAGCCCTCTGTGAGCACCGAGGAGACCCGGTGGCTTGGCAGGCAGCACAGCCCTGCTTCTTCTATTCCTATTATTGGCATGTTGGCTTACGTAGAAAACACTAAGAAATCAACAGAAACCAGTAAAAGTACTGAACGCGTTCAGCAAGGAGGTACAAGAGCAGCACACAAAAGTCAACTTCAACACAATAAGCATCAAACATTTGAAAAAAATGACATTTTTAAATGCCATTAACAATATTACCAAAATATATAAACTTAGGAATGAAGTTACCAAGAAATGTTTAAAACCTCAACAATGAAAACTATAAAAGCGCAGATATAAAAGACTGAGTCAAGAGTCTCCAGGTTCCCAGATGAGTCCAAACTAAGATGCCATTCACCCAGAAATAAACTCAACATGATCCTGAGCAGAAGGCCTGCATGCTTCGGTGAGCGCCATCAGGCTGATCCTCAATGGATACGGGCAGGTCCTGCTCTGCGGGGCCTGCAGTGCGTGTCCATTGAGAGGCTGCTTTAAGAAGAAGAACACAAAGCCCAAGACACAAAATTAGGCAAGTGAATTTAAAATGTTAAATTGTTATAGGGCAACCCTAGTATAAAATAGGTTTGCCTGACTGGGTTTTTACTCGCGCCCCAACTGCAGGCACACACAACAAAGGTTAATAAAGGGTTTTATTTACAAGGGAAGGAGAAATAGTGTAGTGAATAACACAGGGGAAGAGAGGGATACAGATCTGTAAATAAATCACAACCAAAGACATTTTCAAAAGTTGGGAAATAGCACAAAATGGCCTCATGCTTAGGGGAGTTATGTTCCACCTCTATAGTAATTTTCCTACATTTTTAATTCATAGCCTTGGGTGACATCTTCATATGATGATTTAGCAATATCATTTTTCCATAGAAACTTGTTTTATTATTAGCACTCGGGATGCATAAAATAGGTGATTTGGCAAGCTGACCACACCCACACTACCTCTGTTGGCTGGTACCCTGTAGCCACAGGAGTTCTAACAAGTTCTAGTAAACAAAATTCACACACACATAGAGAAAAATATGGCATCTTTATAGTTGTCTCAATGCATTACCAAGTATATTCCCGACAAGGCAGACATTGACAGAGACAAAATATGCCACTTGCAGTTTTGCATGCCAGGTAGCAGGAAGTAGGTAGCAGGAAGAATTTTCTTTTTCTTTTAAAGATTTATTTATTTATGCATACAAGAGCTGGGGCACAAGCCAGAGGTGCGGGAAGTGAGAGGAATCACCAGAGACAGAGTGGGGAGCAGAACAGGCAGATGGACTGAAGTACACTGCTGAGAGAAGCAGCGAGCGAGGCAGGAGGGGTCTGTTGTGCCATGTGGGTCCCCTCCCTGGCCGGGGATCGAACTCACGCTTCTGTGCAGCGGAGGCTTCACAGTGCAGCGCTCAACCCGCTGCGCCACCAGGGAAGCCCAGCAGGAAGAATTTTCTATACAAATTTTTGTCTCCATATTTTTCAAACCTTGCTGCTCCTCTGCCACAAGATCCAGGGGCCTGGCACTGCAGCCACGTTCCTACCAGCACAGCTGCACTCCGCCCCCACAGCTCACCGGACTGCTGAAGGAGGCAGTACCGCGAGCGCTCGGGGGAGTTACCTCAGCAAGTAGGCTAGCAGGATTTTATCCCCGGGGCTGCCTGCAAACCACGTGACTATCCCTTTTACCTCAAGCTAAGTCCATCCCCGCTCAGCTTCCCCGTAGCCACGCGCCAAAGGGGGCTGCACACACGCTACCCTTCCGACAGGAGGCGAGCAGGAGGCAGAGTCCTCGCCGATTGCAGCCCAATCGCGGTATCTCGCTTTCACAAAATCTACACGAAAACACACGAACGCATGAAAACATAGCTCAGAACCCCCCCCCCCCCCACGCTCTGACACTTCAGCTTCCAGAAAGCCACACTGGCTCTGAATATTCCTAAGTACAACCCCTTACCTGAAGGAAAGCTGTGGAACTCTCTCTTCACTGCCAACAACAGGAACAGAAATAAGCAAGTGTGGAAAGAGCAAGACTTAAGATGATGGTTGGGGCTGAGAAAAAACTGAAGGCAAGAGATAAGGGTAGGTGCCCCCTAAAGGATGGCATCGGTAGCTAAAGTGAGGAGCCAGTCCACAGAGACATAAGCCAGAGGAAAGGAGAGACGTGGCTAAAACGTGGAGGGGAGGGACCTGATGAAGGGACCCTGTGGGCAGGTGGGCGGGGTCTAGTGATGGCGGGTGACTAACAGTTGAGGGTGGGGCTAGAGACTAGGGCGGCCCAAGCGACAGAGAGGACTGTAAAGACCAGGGCCATGGACACACAAAGTATAGACACGGCCCATGAAGGAGGCCCCTGGCCCGCGGATGATGAGCAGTGTCTGAAGGTGAGCGGAGGGGCGGACGTAAGATGGCTGGGAACTAGAAGTGAGAGGGCAGGGTCGCCTGGGCCAGTCCCCTTTCCTGCCAGCACCCGAGGTGGGGCTCGAGTGACGGGGGCCCCACTGAGCCTCTCCCTGCTCTTCCTCCCCCTGGCCAGTTGGAGGAGGCAGCTGTGAAGATTCAGTCATGGTGGCGAGGCAACGCGGTGCGCCAGACATTACTGCACGCCGCGCTCCAGGCCTGGGTCATCCAGTGCTGGTGGCGGTCCACGCAGGCCCAGATGCTGGAGCGGAGACGGCGCCTGGCGCTAAGACTCTACACCTGCCAGGAGTGGGCGGTGGTGAAGGTGCAGGCGCAGGTTCGGATGTGGCAGGCCCGCAGACGGTTCCTCCGGGCTCGCCAGGCCGCCTGCGTCATCCAGTCTCACTGGCGCTGGCATGCCAGCCAAACCCGGGGTCTGATCCGGGGTCGCTACGAGGTCAGAGCCAGCCGGCTGGAGCTTGACATCGAAATCCTCATGGCCTAGGGGGCTGGCAGAGCCAAGGAGACTGGATCTCTCTCCCAATAAAGACATTTACTCAGACAGTTCTGCCCTTTGAACATGAGACCCACAGCAGAGGCACCAGCACCTCGCCCTCCTGCCTTCCACCCCGCCAGATTTTCCCTGGCTGGTCTAAATCCACTCCAGGGGGCATCCCTGGTAGCATAGGGGTTAAGTTAAAAAAATAAATAAATAAATCCTTTGCAGGGCAACCCACCTTCCCTTGCTCCTAACACGAACTTGACCAATCTTGCCTCCAAGGCCAGGCCCCGGGTTAGGCTCCGATATCTCCACCAGCTTGACCTCAGCTCCTCCAAAGGGGGTACGGTATCTGGCTTAATTTTCCTGCAGCTCTTGCCCAGGCATCTCTGTTCAGGGCGGGACACCAGCCTGGACGCAGCCAGAGCCAGCTGGGAAGGCCAGAACTCCACAGGCTTGCGCAGGGCAGGGCCCTCCAGGCCAGAACAGCACTTGGCAGGGAGCCAGGCGGACAGGCTGTCAGCTGAGCACCAGCAAGACCACTGTGGTGCCTCTCTGTGGGGCAGTGAGACAGGGCCAGAGCCCCAGGGGCTAAGGCAGGCGCTGAGGAGCAGCAGCTGTGCCCACTGCCTCCCCGCTGGGCGTGGACAGACAAGACTTCCCTCCTTCTGCTGGCCACTGCTTGGGGAAACCAGGTACGCAGTGGTGGTGGTGGGGGGCGGGTAGGTAGGGCGAAGGCGGTGGACGCAGTGCCAAGCAGCAGCAGGGGAGGACTAGGGGCGGCAGAAGGGAGACCTGGCCCTAGCTGTCGGACGTCATTGCTTTGGGGCGCAGCCTCTAAATTTGGCCGCATCCTCAGAAGTGACTGTGCTGCTCTTCCCTCCATACTTACATTTAACATGCAAAAGGGAGAAAGAACAGAAAGCCAAAACTCAAATAAGGTGATGAGCCTAGAGCAGAGGAAGGTTCATTACCAAGGTTCTGGCTCTAAACTATGTCTTGAAGCTCCTCTGAGCTCTGAAGAAATATAGCTAATGGGTTAAAGGACCTCTGAAATATATACAGCACACACACCATACAATAGCAGTGTCCAGAGAACATGAATTCTCATTAAATGGTGTATGTTATTCTAACTTAAAGGATAAGAATTTTAAAAAATTTAAAAAATTCTTGAGGTGAAAGGAAAATAATGGGGATATGTGTAAAAAATATTGGCCAGAGGCTGATAATTCTTTCCTTTTTTTCAGCCCCACCCCAGAGGCTGATAATTCTAAAAGCTAATAGGTTCTTGGAGGTATTCCATTCTTTTACTTATAAATAAATTTTTTTTTAAAGATTATTTATGTGTGTAAGAACTGAGGTCCAGGCCAGAGGTGTGGGGGGTGAGAGGATCCACCAGAGACAGAGTGGGGAGCAGAACAGGCAGAGCAGCTGAAATACACTGCTGAGGGGAGCAGTGGGCCAGGCAAGAGAGGTCTGCTGCACCATGTGGGTCCCCTCCCTGGCCGGGGATCGAACTCAGGCCTTAGTGGTAACAGAGCTGAGACTTAACTCCTAGGCCACCAGAGAGGCCCAAGTTTTGATAATAAAAAGGGGAAGTAATAACTGCAGGCAAGGGGATCTTTTTTATTACAATGAGTTGCATTAAAGCTTGGTAAAACTAATAAAATCCACGTTTTGGTAATAACACGCATGGAAAGAGGGGCATTGACACATATGAACGGACTTTGAATATGAGGATCATGAGCCTTTCATGAAATAAAAGCTAAAAGAATTTCAGCAATCAAAAGCGAGAGCTCAGGAATGGAGAAACTGAAGCAGAAGGGAAGGTAATGACCGGTGAATACATGAGAACAAACCCTAAGTAAGAAAATAACGGCTAGCAAGCAGAATTTGAGCAGGTCAAAAGCGACACTGTACAACTAATAGCTAATGCTGATGTTCTCAGCTTCTCAATAGGGAATCAATGTCTGCAGTGAAATGTGGTTAATAAAAACATAATGTTGCTGCAAGGCTGCCAGATTGAGTTTTCGATTTTGTGAATCAGCTCACAAGACACAAGAGGCCGTCTCAGTGCCAGGCTTATTTCCCACGGGGGAGGGAACCCAGCCCCTGCCCTCCGTGTCCCTCCCCGAGGGTGGCAGCTGACTTGAGCGCTGAGCACTGGGTGCCCGGAGCCGGCGTGGGGTCCCTCGCTGGACACTGCGTCACCCACGGGGGGGTGTCCATGGCTCACTGAGGCACCCAAATAGCAGGTTAGATGGACCCTGCTGGGGCAGGACCCGGGGAGGACACCCCCGCACACCCCGTTCCATTCATCTCACTAAAAGTTTGGCCCTGGTCTGTCTCTTTTATTTTTAAAGATTTATTTTATTTATGCACACAAGAACTGGGGTACAGGCCAGAGATGCGGGGGGTGAGAGGGTTCACCAGAGACAGAGTGGGGAGCAGAACAGGTGGATCTACTGAAATACACTGCTGAGGGGAGTAGCGGGTGAGGCAGGAGAGGTCTGCTGTGCCATGTGGGTCCCCTCCCTGGCTGGGGATGAACTGGCTCTTCAGGGGCTGTGGAAGGCCACAGTGAGGCGTTTAACCCCTTGCGCCACCAGGGAGGCTGCAGGTCTGTCTCTTCTCCGGGACTCTGAGCCTTAAGGAGTGCTCACCTCTAACTGTCATCATCTTTTCTGAAACTTAAAGAATCTTTCAGGGAGAAAAATAGCTTTTGTGGTGAAGACATGGATGTGAAGTTCAAGAATCTCTTCAGTTTCATTTTCTTCAATTAGAATCAAGTAAAATTAAATCTTCACCGAAAAGAAAATAGACATATGGCATGATCCCGTTTTTATGAGAGTATTTCTATCTCTCCTTCTATTTGCAAAAATGCATAGAAATGTGTCTAGGGTGCTGCACCAGAAATGGTAATGACGGTTATATTTGAATGGTGAAACTTGAAGTCATTCTTTTATTTTCTTTTTGTACTTTTCTGCTTAAACTGCTTATAGAGCAATATTATTTTCATAGAGAACTGAAAACCCTGACTTTTTGGCAAGTGCCCTCGGGGCTCGAATCTTCCATTTTTTACTTCCTTCATCCTGCTTCCATTCCCTCTTTGCTCCCTCTGCACGCTCCTGGACTTTCACTTGCTTTCACTCCCCTCCCCTGCTTCCCTTACTTTGCCTATCCAGCCCCTGTCCCCAGACTGAGTGCACCCCATGTGCACCCCATGCTTAATGCTCCCCGCCCCTCTGGCCGTGCAGGTAGGAGTGGTGAGCTTTCCTTTCCGCACGGACGTCGGGCTGGGGACACCTGCGGAGCCGTTGGAGACCTCACTGACCCTCCTTCCCGCCTTTGCAACCCCCACCCACAGGAGAAGAGCAGAGAGCTCTCCCTTGATGCAGCAGGGCCAGGTTCTCATGGGAATCGGGGTGCAGAGGAGCTGACGTATGGCCAGTCCCATGTCACCCCTTCCGCTCCATTTTTTTTTAGGTCTAATAGTTTACTTTTATTTATTTTAATTTTATGTATTTTTTACATTATTTTTCATTTCTGTGCAGAGTGTACTTTCTCCTCTCACCTGTAGCCCCGTGAAACTCCCGCCAGCAGCCCACCCGTGTTCCTTCACCATAGTCCTTGTGCTCGGCCCACTGCTTTGCTCCTCTCCCTCCTCCTCCTCCGGGGATTGTCTCAGTTTTATAGTTGTCTGTTGATTTTGATTTTCAATTTATTTTCATTAATTTTTTTCCTTAGTCCCTTGTTTGTTTCTTCTACATTCCTCCTACAAGTGAATCCCTCTGATATTTTTCTTCTTTCTGTTCAGCTCCATTTTAAAACCCTGGGTACCTTTGTTCAATACATCACCAACTTCTCGGCTTGTGATATTCATCTTTCTGTCTCAGGGCTGTGCTCCTAGAGAGGGCTCGCCACCCACTGCCAGTGCCAGGACTGGGGGAGCAGCGGGCAGAGTGGACTGAACCTCGTCACCCCCACACAGGGTCCTGGCCGAGGCAGCCATGTCCACGCAGATAAGCTTCCTGCACCTTGAGCAGGACCAGGGGAGAGGACAGGTGAAAGGAGGCAAGTGAGTGGGGAGGGTCTTTGGGCAAACTCCGGCTACCCGGACAAAGCAAACTGGCGTCCTGTGTTCAAAGACAGTCATTTCACCTTGATGGGGAGCTCCCTGGTGGTGGTGGTGGTAAGAACCCCAAAACTTGGCACCTCTGTCCATCAAGCCACAGAAAGTTCAGGGCTGTCACTTCAGGATTCCAAGTCTCACATAAACAAGGTCAACCCAGCAGGGACCCTTGAGCCCCCACTGCATATGGGGATTTTGTGGGCCATGGATGTGATGCTGGAGAGGAGGAAAACGGGTAGATGAACCCAGGCTGCTAGGCCTACAGGAGAACTGAGCTGAGGGCGGAGGGAGTGTCGGCAGCTGGAGGGCCTTCATCCCGGGAAAGTGTGATAAGGATTGAGAGTTGAGAAGTGGAGCTGATTCTCTGCCCACAGCCCTGTGTGGACGAGAATTAGGAAGGTGCGAGGGACAGGGTCAGCAGAAAGAAAGGGGTGTGGCTGATACCCATCTCCTGCCCTCCTTTCCCCACCCCCAGGCCTCTGGGTCCTTCCTTTGGAAGGGTGACAAGAATAGGAGCCTCTTCGCTGAATACGTTTGTACACTTTTAGCTGTGAATTATATCAGTTATTGCCATTCAAAGCTCATTATTATTGTTATGACAACTTAAGCCGTATGAAGGAGGGTTGCTTTTTGGCTGCATGAAGATCAGAGCCCTGTCCTGGCCGGTCGAGGGGATAAGAGGATGGGCAAATGTTCCCTGGATCCTGTTTGTCAGGAAAACCCAGAAAAGGTCACACTGGAATCAAAGATTAGCACCGCAAGTTTTGACCCTGGGAGCTGCACCCAGGCCTGGGTCACGCAAGACCAGGGGTCTGGAACAATCCCAGGGAGTTGCCAAAATTCACAAAAAGAATTTAGGGTGCCCGATTAAATCTGAATGTCAGATAAGCACAAAAATTCTTAGTATGAATATGTCCTGAACATTACATGGGATGTACTTGTAGTAAAAAAATTATACATTGTTCATCGGACAGTCAAATTTAACAAGGCAGTCCATATTTTATTTGGCATCCTTGTAATCCAAATATTTGCGGGAGAGGAAGAATTACTACTGCAATTTTTTTCATCTTTCCATTTTGAATTATTATTTCAATGTTCACCCAAATTTCTATCTATGTAAACTAGCCTATGTATGTAAATTAGCTCACTTAAAAATAACAGATGTCTCTGGCCTACCCCAGTGCACTGAAGGGGACTTTGTCCCTCTAACAGACTGCTGGGGGGGCAGGGCCCCCGAAGTTTTGAGTTGGGTGCCCACTGCCCCCTAAGCCGCAGGAGGGCAGTGGTTGCTGACTGAGCTGTGTGGCAGATGCTGTCCCTCGGCGCCCTCTGCTGGTGAAGCCCTGCAGAGCAAACACAGGGATCCCCAGGGCACCAGTGCGCCCCAGGGACCCTTCTCCCACTCCTCACCAGGCCTCGCCAACTTCCTGCCTCTCTGCTCTCTGCGTCACTGCCCTCCTCTTCACCAGCTCTTGCTGGCTTTGTGTGAGCATGTGAACAGGAGCGCCCAGCTCCCTGCCTCCTCTGCTGCCCTCCACATGGCATGCTCGGCCTGCTCCTGCACAACCCACAGCTCTCCGAATGCCCAGAGAGCCCACAGTTCCCAGGGGTCACAACTGCCCTGCCTGCCTCTCACCCACACTCTCCAGGCCTCCCCAGACTGCCAGGCGAGCAGCTTCCTGTCCACCTCCCCTACCCCTTGTGGCCTTTGACCCTCTCTCCTGCCCCCTCCCCATGACCTCAGAAAGCCTCCCTTCCTTTATTAGCACCTGCTAGTTTTTATAAGTATTTTGCTTGGTCAAACTGTCTGCCATGTGAATATCCAGTATCCGTTTTATGTCATTCTCACTTCCTGTACTGCACGTAATCCCTTCCAACACCTCCATTTCTCTGTAAGTGGCATCGTTTCATTTTTCCTTTGACCACGCAGTGCTCCCTTGGGTGGGTGCCCTGCGTCTTCCTGGTGCAGCCCTCTGCGGTGGCCACTTAGGCTGTCTCCGTCTTCTAGCGGCACGAAACTGTGCCCTTTTAAGGGGGGTGGCTCATTCACATTCCTTCTCCCCACCTGGCAGGGCCGGGGCTGGAGTTGGAGCTCCCTGGTCCCAGCGCAGGGCACAAGGAAATGCCAACAAGTACTGGCGAAACGAAGTTTGAGGGGTGCATGAGAGGCACCCCTGGGCCAAGAGCAGAGTGCCTTTTTTAATAAAGACAATTTATTTACAGATAATACAAAATAAATCACAGGACAGACTACTGTGCAGCAGGAGGGAAGGCCCCACAATAACCCCTCCCCATCCCAGAGTAACAGATAAAAAATTAAAAAGGCCCTAAAAGGAAGGAGGGGCAGGGCTGGAAGCACCTTTCTGATGGGGGTTGGGGTCTGCAGTCCTCAACCACCCTGTTCCAGGACAGAGTGGACCCTGGCTTGTGGCCACTGCAGAGGTCCCTTGGCCGAAGACCTGACTTCTGACTCTGAAGGGTTAGAGCAGGAGGGTGGGTAGCGGGGAGGGAGCACGGGGCGGGTGTTATTGCAATGCTCCAGCCAGCTCCCTCCTGGCCCTGGATGCATTCTGCCTCGGGTCCGGGAGCAGCTGTGTTGAGCAGGACTGTGGGGTCCTCAAAGTGACGATGTTGTTGAGTCCACCACTTCGCGGCCGTTGCATACAGTGGGGACGAACTGGGAACCAGAGCCTGTGGGAAGGAAGCGGAGGTGGAGCTGAGCCCAAGGTCCTCCATGGAAGACAGGCAGCCAGGGAGACAGGGGCTGCAGAGGGAGCTCCCCCACCTGGCCCTCTCCTGTCCTGCATCCTCTAGGGGCCATTCTGGGGGACCAGGAATCTCAGCAACCCAGGGGGTGACTCCCATGCTTAGGAGCTGGGGGGCGGGGGCAGGTGGAGGCGGTGCTCAAGGTAGATACTCACCTTGGCCGGTAGAGCTGGCTCGGGCAGCGGCACTGCCAAAGCGGCTGGTGGGTGCACGGTGGGTGACCACATTCTTCTGTGGCTGGAAGAGGATGATGTGCAGCTTGGGTGCAAAGAGACAGCCGAGCACTACAGAGCCACTGAGGCTGACCGACACGCACATGGTGGTGGTCTGCACCTGCAGTGGGTGAGGGCGAGGATGAGTCTGGCCCACAGACCTGGGCCTGGCTTGGAATCCCCTACCTGGACTTCGGAGTAGGGAGTGGGGGAGACAGGAAGCATTCAACACTGGGCCACCGCCCATTCGCCAAGCTCCAAAGGATTTCTAGGAAGGTTGGGCACTGACCCAGCTTCAGCCACAGTAGATCTTCTTCCCATCGAAACTGAAGTTCCAGCTGTAAGGGTGAACATGCAGGGGTGCGTGTGCACATGGGAGTGTGTGTGCAGGCTGGGGGAGTATGTGTGTGTAGAGAAGCTCAGATATGGAGTGCATGCATCCAACTGGGTGTCTGTGTGGGTGTGCGCACCAGGAGTAGGTGAGCGTGTGCAAGTGTGAGTGTATGTGAGTGTGGGTGCATGTGTAGGTGGAAAGATCTGTGTGTGTGCCAGGTATGCCGGTGTGTGCACAAGTGTGTTACATGTATGTGTGTGCATACACACGCACACACATGCATGTGTGGGCCTCTGTGTGTGTTCTGGATGAGTCCATAGCCACCTATGACTGGCATGCAAATGCAAATAATATGCAAATGCAGGCTGAGTCAGAGCAGATTCCCTCCCCAGCCCTGGCCTCAACCACCCAAGCAGGTGGCCCAGCAGGTGCAAGAGCAGCCAAGCTCAGCCGTTCTGGCCCCCAGCACTGCCCACCGTACCTCTGTTGTGGGGGAAGGGCCTTTGCAGGGGCTCTTGCCTCAATTTTGCTGCTCCTTTAATTGTTAAGATTATCAGTTCAGACCCTGCTTTATACTCCCAAGCTGAATGACCTTAGGCAAGGAATTAAACCTCTCAGAGTCTCCATTTCTTCATCTGTAAAATGGGGAGAGCCGCAAAGTTTACTCCCGAGTCATGAGGATTAGCCAAGATGATCCTCGTCATTCAGAGCTCAGCTCCCTGTCACCTCCAGAGAGAGGCCTCCCCTGAGACCCCAGCTGAAGCAGCCATTGCCCCCTGAGGCTGAGCACACCTACTGAGACACTCAGTACCAGTTGGAGCTCTGCTTGGAAACCAACCACAGGGGTACGGCTTTCGCCAGTTTTACTCTAACGCGGCCCTACATCTTGAATGTCCTTCCCCTCTTTGCTTCACCTTCCTTGCCTTTCCTGGTTTCATCTCTCAACCCCCAGAACAGATACCTTCAGGCGGCTGCACAGCTCGACAGCTGTGCCCCTCTGTATTCCAGTTTTCTAGCTGCCCCTCTGCCTACCTTTCCACCATTATTTCCCCCTTTTCCAGTGCAGAGAAGTGTAGCCCTTCTGTGGCAATCAGCCTCCATGTCAGCTGCCTCCTTCTACTTATTCAAACCTGCTTGTCCCGCGGAATCAGGTCCAAGACGCCTCTCCCAAGAAGCCCTACTTGATTCCCTCCATAAACACACACTCACCACCACCAGCACCAACACACACACGCCTCCCCCTTCTACCTTCTCACTGGGGCCTTTTGCCAACCTAAATTAGTCAGTAGCATTTCCTGACTTAGCTCTTAGGTCAATCCCCTGGCCACCCACTAGCTCATGATTTCCCCAAGAGCAACAACCAGGTCTCCCGTCTGCAGTTGACCCCTCGGGGGAGTGAGGCAGAGCCTCTACTCATTTGGACATATCTCCTCCCAGGTTAGGCAATGACATCTGAGTCCTGCAGTCCCCTCTCAGCGCTGACTCCACCACTTCTCTGATCATTTCCCCCCAACTCCCTCAACCTTTCCACTGTTCCCTGGAATCCAGTCCAAACGGGGCCACCCCACGCTGTGTGCCCTCTGGGTTAGCATTTAACCTGTGGGAGCCTCCAGGTTATCGGAATATTAAGTAAGACACCAGGAAACAGAAAGCTGGTGTCCTCCCCCAGCCTCGGAAGCAGGTAGCTCACCCGGTAGTCACTGGAGGTGACATAGAAGATGGGCAGGAAGGCCAGCCAGATGATGCAGGTGGTGTACATGGTGAAACCGATGAACTTGGCCTCGTTGAAGTTCTCGGGGCACTTGCGGGTCTTGAAGGCGTAGAGCGTGCAGAGTGCGATGAGGAGCACGTTGTAGGCCAGGGAGCCCAGCATGCTGGCGTCACGGTGGTTGCAGCGCAGCGTCACCACCTCCCGCCGCTCAGGGGCTGTCTCCTTGCCTGTGCCTGGTGCCTCCACCACAAGCCAGGTGGCCACAATGAGCAGCTGACCTGAGATAAGCGCCAGGCAGATGGCCACCTGCGAGGCGGGGCTGATGAACCTCGGGCGCTGCGCTCCCTCCCGGGCCCCACCGAAGATGCGCGCGATGCGGTTGGTCTTGGTGAGCAGGGCCGAGTAGCAGACGGAGAAGGCGGTGCCCAGGCCGAGGCGCCGCAAGGTGCACACCACGGTGGACGGCTTGGCAATGAAGATGAAGGTCATGCAGTAGCAGAGGAACACGCCGCCCAGCAGGATATAGCAGAGCTCCCGGCCCGAGGCCTTGACCACCGGCGTGGCGTTGTGCTTCACGAAAACACCCAGCACGAAGAGGGTGGCTAGGGCCCCCAGGCAGGCGATGGTGACAGGCCCCACAGCCCAGGCGTCGCCCCAGCGGATGTACTCCTGGGGCAGCTCGAAGCAGCCAGTCAGGCTGGCATTGGGCCAGTAGCCCAGGCCGCAGTCAGCACAGGTGAACTCGTCCAGCCGGTACTCGTAGGGCTGGCAGGGGATGCAAAGCCAGCAGCAGACCTCGCCCGGCTGCACGCTCTTCACCTCATTCTGGAGGCAGGGCTCGCTGCAACGAGAGGCAGGCAGGGGGCCAGCGGCGGGGGAGGCCCATGGGATGAGGCTAGTGTCCAGGGCCAGGCCTTCTGCCCAGTAGCCCACCTTCTGGTAGCGATAGCGCCCGCTGCCGGCCCGCAGATAGGTGAAGATGTTGTAGCGACCGATGCCGTCGCCAAAGCGGTCGAAGCGGACCTCGCTGTGGGTGTCGGCTGGGCGGAAGGGAGCTGGGATGGGGGGAAGGAAGAGAGGGTTGGGTCATCCTGATGTGATCCCCAGCCTCACCATGTCGCCAAACCCCAGATTTTAGGTCACTCCTTATCCTTCTGATCCTTACCCCAACACTAAGCCTGCCTTATCCAGAGCCATTTTTCTAATGGGAGGCTACAACAAACCCCAATTCTAAACCCCAAATGGAAGCCCCACTTCGAAGCCCCAGCATCGTCGCACACTTAACACCCAACCACCAATCCCCCAAATCCTTGATTCCAACATGATCACAACTCATACCACAGCCCTTCCCCAAACCACAGAGACCCCCAAAGCTAAACTGGGCCTCAGATCCACTCCTGGTCTCACTTAGTCTTGTCGACCTCGCCCCCCTGACTCCACGCCCATCAGGGGCCTAACGCCGCTCCCGGTGCACATTGAATCCTGACCACAGCGGTCACCCGTTGCCACTAATATTCTCCAGAATGTGCTTGGCAGCTACAAAGTCTTCGCTCCCTGCCACACCTCACCCTGCGCCCAGACCCCTGCCCAGATCTCACGTCTCCTAGGCTCAGAAGGCAGAGCCCTTGTCATCCCAAGTCCCAGTGAAAAATCGGGGTTCACACAAGCAGATGACGTGCCTCACGCCTGGGGGTGAGTGGTGCAGCCGGGAGGCCAACGCAGGTTCCCCACTGGCCCTGATCTTTCTACCCAGCTTCAAAGTCCTCAAAATCCAACTCGCACCCCACCCCAAATCCCACCAAACCTAGGGAACTAAATTCAACCTAGTTATCATGTCAACCAGTCAGACCCCAGGCTCTGACCCCAACCAAACTCTGACTCGCCCAAAGCCCTGAGGCCGATCTGACTGGAATTTCTGTCTGCCTTGACCCTGGGCCAGCACTCCAGCTTCTGCCAGGCTGGCGCCCTTCCTGCCATGCGTCCTTCTGCTGCCCGGTCATTATCTGGAGGCATTTATTTTTCCTAAGCCTGGAACTTTTATTAAAATGACTTTTGTGTTGAAGAGGCTGTGGCCACCTTGATGAAAAACCCAAATTAGGAATAGAAATCGCCCAGGGGAAGGGAGTGTGGTTCTGACACTCAGCCACGCTGAGTCTGACCCCCACGTGGTCTCACGGCCTGAGAAAGCACTCAGGCCCGCTGGCGCTGCTCCTTGAAAGATAAAGAGGCAGGACAGAGAGGGCGTGGTCCAGGCAGGAACAAGCCCCTGAGCGCTGGGGACAGCCCAGAGTCTGCTCTCTAGAAGGGTCTCGGAAACAATCCCACTCCAGGCTCGGGCTGGATGCTCGCCACCTAGCCCTCCTTGTCCTGGCTGCGGTGCTAGCCCCTGGGTGAGTCCCTCCTTCGGGTAAGCTGCATCTTATCAACCCGGTACGGGCCCTAGCGGTCAGCTCCCCGGCCACACGCCCGCAGGGCCGGCGGCCGGCACCGTTACCGTCAAACTTCACGTTGAGCACGAAGTCCTTGTAGAGGCGGCGCCCGTTGACCGGCCGCATGGCGTCGCAGAGGCGGGTGGTGTTGGGGCAGAGGGCGCGGTGCATGTTGTGCAGCGCGTGGGCCATGGCGTACACCGCGTTGACCACAAACATGATCTTGGACTCTTGCTCGAGGGGCACGGCCCTCAGGGAGTGGGCCGCACAGTCCCGCTGCCGGAAACTGCAGCCGAACCTCTGTTCCCAGAACTCCCGGAACCAGGGGTTCCGGCTGTTGTTCCAGGGGTCCAGGCTCTGGAAATAGGAGGCAAAGTCTGCGATGGGGTAGGAGGCCAGCTCGATGGTGATGGCGCCTTGGGCCGCCCTCTCGCTGCCCGCCACCACGCTCTCTAGCGCCCCCCAGCCGTCGCTGGCCACCCAGATGAAGCTGGCGTTGAGGCGCTGGGCGGCGGCCAGGAGCTCCCGGGCGTCCTCCGAACGCGTGAACAGCACGGCCACGCGCGCGCTGGGCTTCTGCAGCAGGGCTCGCACCACGCCCTCGAAGGCGGCGCGGCTCATGGCCCGGCCCACCTTCTCGGAGGTGGCCACGCAGATGCTGCGGGCGCGAGCTTCTAGCTCAAAGGCTTCAATGCCAGTCTCCCCATAGTCGCCCTCGGATGCCACAGTGGACACGTAGGTCCAGTTGAAGAAGCGGAGAATCTCAGCCATGGCCTTGGCTTGGAAAAAGTCGGGGGGCACCGTGCGGGCAAAATAGTCATAGCGGGACTTGTCACTCAGCTTGGCGCTGGTGGAGGCGTAGCTGATCTGCGGGATCTGGAATAACCGCAGGAGGTTGGCCACCTGGGAGCGTAGAGAGGGCAGAGACCAGAGAGAGGCTCAAATGCTAGCAACGTCGTGTGTCCCCTCGCAGCCGTGGGACCTTGGGGTAGTGTTGATGAGCCAGCCCTGGGGTCTCCCTTAGGAGACATATCCTGACTTGATGTGTCTTTCCCCTGGGGACAGGGAGATTTCTGTCCCCTCCCAAGGGCTGGGAGAGAAAAGACCCAGGGTCAAGGCAGCAGGGTCCTGCGTGACACCTGAGTTCCTGTGCTGTCCCTTCAGGTGCCTGGCAATAGTAAGAGCAATAGAAGGGAGCTTCAGGAAGGCCCGAGGCCTGGGCTGGATGAGGTTGTCAGTCACCTGCATAGGACAGGGAGGCACCCGGGCCAGCCTGCACAGGGCAGGCTCAGACTGCCAACTCTCCTAGCTAGGGCAGGGGCCCCTTCCCCAGAGCCACCCCGAGGGGATGATGGAGAAAGATGGGAAATCTTCCCTGGGAGGAAGGCCCAGGTCTGAGGGCTCTGCGGCCCTCCTGGGTCTCAACCATTGGCTACCTGCGGCTAAAACAAACATTTCCTCTTGCTACTGATGGCCTGGAAGCACCTCCTGCCCTGGGGCCCCTGGCCCTCAGCCTGGTGGTGTGGCAAGCAGAGCAGATCACGGCCCAGCGTCCATGTCCACGGGAGGGCCTGCGTCCTGCACTGACCACTGGGACAGAGGCGCTCCTTCCAGCGGCCCAGTGCCTTCTCCCCTGCCTTCTGCCTCTGTGCTCCTGAGCAAGCCAGCAACTCCCTGAGCCTCAGTTTCCCATTCCTGCTCTACAAGGCCGCTGAACAGAGAAAAATGATAATGCGTGGGAGGCCATGGTACCTGGCACATGGAAGATGACAGGGATTTGGGTAAGAGAGAAAGGGCAAGAGTGAGGAGAAATCATTCACAGGCAGGTGCAGCTTAAGAATGAAGGGCTGGGCCTCATTTTGACCTAGGCCAGGAAAAAGCAGACTGAGGCTGTGGTGAGGGCTGCAGGGCGCCAGGAGGCAGGCAGCTCGGTTAGAGGTAATGGGCTCCTGCAGGTGAGTAAATGGGGCTCCGAAGAGAATTGCAGGGAGGGGATAGTGGAAAGCACCCACGAGTCCCCTGAACACACGAGCCAGGCTGCCCACCCACCCTGCCCCCGGGCAGAGCTGCAGATGTAGGTACAGCACAGCCAGCCTGGCCGCCCCTAGCAACCGGGACTACGCCCTCAGTAGGGGATGAGTGGGCCTCCCCCAGCTCCGGTCAGAAGCTGCTTCCACGGTTCTGACTTCTGCATCATTTATCCTGAGCAAGCATCTGGGTCAGGGTCCTGGTCCTGCTAGGAAGCACCCCAGCTGACCCCTAAGGGCAGTTGAGCATCCTCTGCACGACTGGCAGCCCCCGACTCCAACTGCCTTTCTGCTGGGCACCAGGCAGGTGGGGCCTGGCGAGGAGTGGGGACTGAGTCATGGTGGGGAGGCGCCTGGTCTGAAGCATCCAGTCATGGCCTGGGATGAAGGATCTCAGCAGGCCAGGACCTGCTGCTGACCCTCTGGGACAACAGGAGGAGGAGGCCCCGGCTTCCTCCCCTCCCCCCGCCCATCAGCAAGTACACCCTCTGAGTATCCTGCCCGTGCTCCACAAACATTCTGCTCTGCTTCCTCTTGGGCCCTCCATTCCCACTCCTCTTCTCTGTGCTCCCCTGGCTTCTATCTGTCCACAGCTATGAAGCACAGAGACGATGGCTTCGAGGCCCTTGGCCGAGACCCTAGGTTCATGTTTCCACTTTGCAAGTGCCTTGATGGATGGGCTGCCTCTTTCCAAGTGTCCATCTCCTCATGTATAAATGGGGTACCGGACAGCAGCTAATATTGATTATGTCCTGTGACTCACCAGGCCCCCAGCCCACTTTGCATGCCTTAACCTCATTAAATTTTCACCACCATCCTCACAGCGACAAATGTCATAAATTCCATTTTATAAAGAGGGAACTGAGGCACAGAAGAGAGAACTGCTACCTATCGTCACAGGGTAAGTAGGGGAACCAGGATTCAAACTTGGATTTCTGACTCAGGAGCGCTGGCTATTAAGTTTCTCAGGACTGTGTGTGTTTTAGAAGTGGGATTTTTCATTGCATAATCTCTAAAAATCAACCCCCGTGATGTGAAGGGCACTTTATTCGTCTTCTGTAAAAAGCTACTCGAAGAAAGCTTCTAGTCCCTCTTCCAATTCTGGGCCCGTCTCCACCTCCCTCCCTACCCCATGTGGGCAGCCCCCAGTACCTGGATGGAGACGTCGCTGTAGGAGCCGCCAATGACACCAGTGATGGCAGTAGGAGCATCACCGTGGGTGGCATAGGAACCGTCGGGGCAGATGTGGCGTGAGCCATCAGCGCCGCGGCTGAGCGAGGCACGCACGAAGTCGAGTGCCTGCTCCAGGGCATGTGTGTCTTTGGAGCAGCTGTCGAGTATGTGTGCGCCCAGGCGCACCCCTGGCAGCAGGCTCGGGTCGCGGTTGATGCGGTCCAGCGCAAAAAGCATGGCTTCCAGGCGCTGGATGCCGCGGTGCTCATTGACAGGCCCACACTCCTCTGCTGGGCCACCCTTCTGGTGTACCGGGAACAGCCCACCCAGCACCAGGTCCCCCTCCAGGGTCAGCACCTTCTTGGCTGGGCCCTCAGCCACAGTGCCCCACAGCAGCAGTGCTAGGAGCCCAAGCAGTGAGCCCATGGCCCCAAGGGGGTCTGGGTCCAGCAGACCTGGGCCTCGGGGGGGGGGGTGAAGGTAGAAGCAGCAATGACAAAGAGAGGAGGAAACAGGAACCAGGAAAGTACAGACAGGAAGAGAGATGGAAGGGCCCCAGTTCCTGTAGAGAAAGAGACAGACAAACAGGTAGGGAAAAGGGAAGTGGAATCTGAGAATGACTGTCTGCCCGAAACCCATTCCCAGGGACCAGGAGCCAGGGAGAGGGGGAAAAGGTAGCACCACCAGCTAGACGGAGAAGCTCCTCGCATATCCCCTTCACCTGTCTTTTAGCTCTACCCTGACCAGGGTCTGAAGATGGGCCCTGTGCCTCTTCCAAACTCAACAGGAAGGGAGGGAAGCAGAGAGTAAAGGCTCAGACAAAAGACAGGAGACCCCAGACAACACGGAGCAGAGTGTACAGACCATGTACAAACCTTCCGAGGCCAACACCTTTACAGCAGAGACCAAGGAATTTACGCATTTTAGGGTGGGGGGGAGTGCCCATCCTGAGCTTTGGACTTCCAGAGAGGAGCCGTTACTTGCTGAGACGCCACAGGGAAGGGAAAGTCTCTAAAGGAGAGTCTCCAACCTCTGGGGCCACTGGCATCCAGGTGAGCACCCAAGGGTCCTAGCCTCTGGTTCTTACGAAGCCACCCCCAGAGTCCCCTGACTGAGGAAGTAATAGAGACTCTAGGCCCTGGGCATTAGATAGCAAGGAGGAGAGACTGGCCCCAGTGAGGGACACCAGGTGGCCACAGGTCTTAATTCACCAGACGTGAGTGTATGAGTATGCCAGGGGCAGGGGCAGTTCACCTGTCAAAATCCCAAAGCCGTGCTCAAGATAAGATTTTGGACACCTTAGCTCTAGGTAAATCATGCCTGAGACTTTTTGCCTGTTTCCTCTTCAGCCCAGAACCAAGCAGAGAAAGCCACCACCTCTAATCTCCTCATCCTCAGTCTCAGCACTCCGCCACCCTCTCCTTGGCTCTGAGACACCTCCTTCCCTTTTCTGTTCTACACCCCATCATTGGTGCTCCAGCTGCCCTCCCAGGCACCCACCCCACACAGGCTCTCACAGTCTCGGGGGCTGGGGGAGGCTCCGTATGAGAAACTGAGGCTGAAGAAGGGCAGTAACTAGTTCGGGGATCCTGTGTCCTGGCCACAGAGATGGGCTCTTCACTTTGCTCCCTAGGTTCCCCATGGTTAATCTTCTGCTGGTTCTAGGGCGGAGGAGCTGAGAGCCTGTGGGTACCCCCAAAGAAGCAGCCCAACCAGGAGAGAGAGGAAAGCACGAAGACCAACGCAGATGGGGACAGGGACCCAGATGCGGCTGAGGCCCAAATCTGTCAGGACCAGGCGCCTTCCACGAGGGGATGTGAGGACCAAAGCTGCTTCTGGGGCAGAACCTCAAAGGCAGGCAACCCAGGCTCGTGTGTTCTAAAACCTGGGAAGGGAGTGAGAGAGTCTGAGAGGCTGAGACAAAGAGGCACAGACAGAAAGACGGATGAAAGGACAGACGGGCAGGAGAAACGAGGGGGTGTGATGCAGGTCGTGTGTTCTCTGGGGGTCGTGGGGAGGGGAGAAGGTGGACGCGTGGGGTTCTCTTCCCGCTTCCCGGAGCTACTGGAGAGTGCTGTCTGGACTCTCCGGGCAGGGTGCCCCCAGAACTCGAGGGCCCGCAGGACTTCGGGAAGGGGGGGTAAATCAAGATTGATAAGGTCGGCGGTGGCCGCCGCACCACCGGCTTACCCTACCTGGTGCGCCCGGCTCTGGCGCGGAGAGAAAAGGAGAGGAGCTGGGCGCGGGGTTCCAGCTCCCGCTCGCTCGCTCGCTCGGAGGCTCTGCGCTGTCCGCCCGCCCGCCCCGCGGCTTTCAATCGCAGCCCGCCCCGCCCCCGGCCCCGGCCCGCCCCCAGCCCCTCCTCCGTGCCTCCCCACTCCAGTTCTCCTGCTCCAAACCGGCCTCCGCCTCCCTCCAGACTCCGACACCGAGCCTCGCCCCTGTCTCGGACTCGCATTCTTCGCGGACCAGCGGCCCGGAGCTGTCCGCCGCCGGGTGCTGAATCTCAGGCGATCCAGCTCTACGCCGGTGCAGATGCCTTAGGGCCTTTACCGCGCGGCTAGACTACGTCCTGGGGAGGTGCGCACAGGAAGGGAGCGAGAGCGGAGGGGTCAGATCTAGGGTCGCAGGGCACCACTGGAGGATAGATGAGAGGGGCGAGAAGGTAGGTGGAGCACTTAGCCTGCCGGGACAAGCCTGTCTCTGGCCTCATCAATTTTCCCCATCCATGAACTCACTTGAATCTACATACCAGGCCTGAGGTGGGGGCACGTCTTCGAACCGTGGGAGACCCTGGGCCTGAGTCACTAGGAAGAGATAGGGGGTGGGGCTTTGGAAGAAACCGAGGCCTCCTCTTCCTGCAGATGACCTTTAAAGCTGCTACCTTCCCCCACACACATAACCAGCCTTGACACCTCTCCATCGCCACTGCCATGTATGAAGGGTATTCATGGCAGAGAGATTCCAACCTGGGTTGGGGTTGGGACTCTAGGGCCAAGGGTAAGGGTCAACCTTGAGGGACACGCTGACTCTGGCAGAGAGGGAGGTGGGGAAGAGGCTCCTGAAACTGGCTGCTGCGTAGGAGGGAGCAGGAGTTGGAACCCGGGCAGAGGGAGGACAGCTCTGAGCGGATGCTCTTGACTTTACCCTCTTGCAGCAGCGCAGGGAAGGACGTCCCTTGCCAGGGTGTGAGGGGTGAGCTGCAGTGCAGAGCTGTGCCGGCGGACTCGAGGAGTAGCCTGGGCCAGACTCAAGGCCCAGAGCCTGTGAGAGCTGCCCCTAGGATGCAGACACTAACAAGTGCTAAAGGGCACAGCATCCCTACGCATGTTCCCCTGGCACTGCCCTTCCTCCCACAGGTGTCAGTAGAGGCAAGGCTAGCTCAGACACATGCCTCTGAACATGTGCCAAGCCCAGGCCTCTCTGGCTCTCACACCGACATGTATGTGGCAGTTGGGGGTGGGGGAATTACCAAGAACAGGTGTTTTTTTTTCCCCCTCTAAACACAGAAACCCAATGTCCCACGGCCTCCAAGCGCAGCTGTGAAATAGACAAACACATCAAACCCAAACCCAAACCCCATCATAATGGGAGGCAAGGTGGCAGCAGGACGATGGTTCAGAGCTGTCAGACAGGGCAGGGAGACGGCCTTCCGGCTTCTGCTCTGCCCTGGTGCTCTCAGCCTCTGCGGCCCCCTCAGAGCGACTGCTTCCTGGGGTAGGTGAGTGATGATCTGGACTCTGGAGCAGAGGTGGACAGCAGCAGGGTGAGAGGTAAGGGTTGCTGCACAGCAATTCATGCCACACTCCCAGTGCCCTCACCACGGCAGTCTCACAAAGGACTCGGCTTTAAACGTAGCACCAGCCCAAGAGGCCCATTCCAACACCCGTAGCAAAGGCTGCACAGTCCCGCTGCAGCAGACAAGCAGCTACACATCCAGCTGCTACGCAGGCACCACCCCCTGCTGTGCAGACACATACCCAGCCTCAGACCCACAGCAGAGTACGTGAGCATCGGGACACACTCAGCCACAGCCACAAAGCTTTCACACACACAGCTGTACACACAACCACATACATAGAGCTGTGGTCTATGTGTGACAGCTACAGTCATAGACACACAGCTGCACTTACAGCTTTACACATACACACACAGCCGTACAAGGACAGTCACACAAGATGGCTGCGTATGGGCAAAGGCTCCACAGCCATTCTCCCAGCTAGCCAACTTCACCCCCGCAAAACCACCACATACATCTAGACACATAAAGCACAGCGACACGTACACAGTTACATATTTCCACACTGAGAGCGACCCCAGTCACATTCACGCCCTGACGTCCACTTGGATGCAACTACACGCAGGACCACCCCCAGCCGACCACAGGCGTGTGTACCCACGCAGGTCGACAGGCACTGGCAGGCAGCGCGGGCACGTCTTCACCTGCTGCCCGTGAGCACAGGCACATTCAGCCCAGTCACACAAAAGGCAGCCCCTGGTAGCAAATGCAGGGTGTGTGCTCCCACTCCGGAGCCCTGGAGGTGACCCCAGTGCTCAGCTCTCAGCCCGCGCCCTGCTCCACCCACTCCCCGGGACCGGGGAGCCTCAGGGGTTGCTGCAATGAAGGGGCAGTTGTCAAGTGGGGCCAGAGCAGGGAGTGGTGGGCGTCCAATACTCCCCTTCTCCCACACCCAGGATTCCTGGGCATGTTCCTCCCTCTCCGCTGGCTGGGAGTGCTCCTGCTCCTCGCAGCCTATCTGCACAGAGCCCCCCAAGATAGAAGGCGCAAACAAATGCACAGCTGAAATCCAGGTGAAAGAAAATCATTTGCTTTATTCAGGGTCCTGGAAGCTCCAATGTGAATCTGAAAAAGATGTAATGGGGCAGCAGCCCTGCGGGCTGAATGCAGAAACAGTCCCTGGCACCTTTGGCCCTGGGAGTTGAGAGGGCAGTGAGGAGAAGGCTTAGCTAGAGGCCTGGGGTAGAGAATTCAGGTTCCTCTGAGACCTCTGGCCCCAGCCTGGGCCCTGGTTGTGGAGGAGGAGAGGGCTGGAGAGTCTGCTCAGTTCCTTGGCGACCGCACCTCTGGAGGGAGCTGGCCTGGCGTTACTCCTCGTCCTTCTCAGGAGTACTGGGCTCCCGGGGCCACTTGGCAGCCTCCAGAGGCTCAGCCTCAGGGGGCCCCTCACCCTCCAGGTCCAGCTCCTCAAAGGATGAACCGCTGGCGCCAGACTCACTGTAGCTGTGCTCACTGCGGGTATCGCCGTCGTCCCAGCCACGGCTGCTCACCCCAGGGGACAGTGTGGCAGCAGAAGTTTCCCGGCTGCCAGGACCCACCTCCGGGCTTACGGAACTCGTGCCACTCATTGTGTCAGCTCCTGGGTCAGGAAGAGGGAGCGCACGTTAGCTAGGACCTGCACCCTGCTCCAGGGAGGGGACAGTAGCTTTACCACTAGCCCAGCAACTCAGCAGGCAAGCACACTCATGAATAATACAGAAGCTCCAGCTCAGGAGGCTCATTCCAGCTGCCCTCTGCCCTCTGCCCTCTGCCCTGACTGGGTGTGCACTGACAGGGCAGAGGGAGAAGTAGGGAGGGAGAAGAGAAAGGCAGCCTGATGTACTCTCCTCCCCCACCCAGAATTAGCCTCAGCCCTCTGCACTCCCACAGAGCCTGCTGCCCCTTCCCAGCAACAGTCCATTAAGGGTCACTCAACCCTGAGGTGAGGAGCTCAGGGCAGAACAAAGAGACCCAAGTGATGTCCCCTCCTCCACTCTCCCCTTTAGGCTTAGAGAGATGTTTGTCCAAGGCAAGAGGATGGGAGAGTGGACCAGAAGGCCAACTCTCCTGCTCCCTAGCCCCGTTGCAAAAGGTCCCCAAGGAGCAGCCATATCCAGGAATTTAGCTGCCTTCTGCCTCTGGCCCACACCGAGCCCTGACTTGAGGGGGAGGCTGGGGTGGGAGTGGGATGGGAAATCCTGAGAAATGGTCAACCAGCTGCATAGGGCAGAAGCATTTTAAGGGCTTTCTTCCTTGACACTTGGGTCACCCCAGAAGACCCCTTACCCACTCCACCCCCAGCCACTGGTGGGTTCCTGTGCCACAAGGCAGCAGAAGGGGACCAAGGAGCACTCTGAGACAGTGTTGAATTGAGCTGAGGATTCCGATTCCTCCCAGTCTACCCCTTCTACCCCAACATGCCATCCGCAGAAGCAGCCCCTTCACATGCCCTGCTCAGAACCATCCCTCAACTCATCTCCCCAGCTCAGAGGCACTGACAGCAGCTGGGAGGCACCAAGGAAGGGCAAAGAGCTCGGTCCACTGTGTATGGGCATCCAGACTGAGAGGATGGCATGCTTCCCATACTGTGAGAGGAGGGGGCAGCTGCTGAATATCACAGAAGGTGAGGGGTGGGCCAGCTTCCCCAGATCTGTCTCCATGGTGACAGAACCCCAAGTCAGACACAGCTGGTGACTGCCTGGCATTTGGACTCTGCCTGGAACTTTCTTTTTTTTTTTTTTTTAAAGATTTTTTATTTATTTATGCATACAAGCACTGGGGTACAGGCCAGAGGTGTGGGGGGGGTGAGAGGATTCACCACAGAGA